>QLNU02015270.1:60098472-60114203 GCA_006491805.2 Dysdera silvatica
GTTATTATTATCCTTAATATAAAATCTATATAAAATGACATGTACACAGTACAAATACAGCATTAATCATTACATAGTTTAATATTGATATTATAAAGAACACATATATACACACATGTACGTATAATTTGTATTCATTACCTTTTATTAAAATATTAATTATGGAGAAAGACGAAGAGGACATGACAATATGAAATTTTTTGGATGGAGGTAAATAAAATACAATAATATTATGTAAAACATGTAAATCATAAAATACATTTTGTTGTAAAAAAAACCCGAAGCATTGTGAAATAATGGTTCCGTTTTCAAAACGTTAATTTTTTTCGTGGTGTTTAGACTTTTCGTTATATAAAATGCAGCAAGTTTGATAGGTAAATATAAATCATAATATACAGAAGTAATTGGTTAAAAGTATACGTATGTAAATATATTATGATACGTTTTATGCTAAGCATGAGACAAGAGATCACATTTTTGATCGAATTTTTAATTCTTTTCCTCGAAAATATCTTTTACCTCAAATTCTGCCATTTATTTGCTATATTTCTGCTACTTTTGTCGCACAATCATGCTATTCAAAGCCCTTCAAAGGATATGTGGTCCTCAATAAATCACTTAGGCCACAAAAAACCGTTTGTTCATCATCATTCCGGCTCCTCACTGAGTCAAAATTGATTATAAGATGCCAATAAATTCTCGTTTAATTACTGATTAATTTGCATAATTGTTTAAAGCTATTGAATTTCCGTCCAGCTTTTTAAATCTGTGAGAAGATCCTCGGGTACTTTGTATTCATTAGCTAAATAAATCAAACTATTCCGTTCAAAGGAATGGGAGAGCTTGATGAAGCCAAAGAGATAAATCAATTTGCGTATCGCTAAAGACGGTAAATTGCAGAAAAGCGGAAATGGGAGACCAACCGTTTTTATTGCAGGTCTGCATTCTCCCCGAGATATTTGACATTAAGGGAATTAATTGAATCATAGACATATATCCAGTAATATGTGGACTGATAAGTCACAGACTTAAGAATTTCGCAACATTGGTGAAGTTTTATTTATATTTTAATTTGCTCCAAAATTATTTAAATTTTAATAAATAATTTAAATTCGGTTATTTAATGTCGTGCTCAGCATACAAGATTCACATTTAAATGCTGATATGGGAAGCGGTATGCATATATCTTTTCCTTAAAGCTCAAAGGAGATATTGTAGGGATATTTGACAAATTTACTCTAAAAATTAACAGCAAATAAGAAGAAAAGCATTTAAAATCAGTTTGATGGGTTAGATGGATCGCTATGAATTGCTTACTTATTACGACTTACTTATTACTTACTTATTACTTATATACGAGAAAAATCTTAACCATTGCCAAATGTCGTTAAAAAAATCACCACATAATGATGCCGGTAATTAATAATGGGTCATAAATTTATTCCTTCATAATAAATTCATAATATATAAATTTACGTTTTCTAATTCTCTCATCCATAAATAATTGAGTATATTACGTTGAACATCTTTCATAGTTATATATATATATATATATATATATATATAAATTTTCATTTAGAACAGCATGACGTTAATTTTCCTTCTACCATAAAATATAAATAAGAATATTCCATATCTGTATAATCGGACTCGTGTTTCCTAATTGTGGCAAAATCTAACTTATATGATTGGCTAGTTCTCAATTTTTAATAGGCCTTCCTAGCTTCATTCCTTTCACTAATTTTCCCCAAATCTCCCTTCAGATTCTCTCTTATTATCCTCGCAACCTTAATCTAAAACCCCATTGACATTTCACTCCTTCAACTGGGGATATAACGATTCGATTAGTTGGTGCCCCGTAACACGTGAGAAGTATGAGCGCCCCAGAATTATGTAGCGGGGGTGAAATCAAATTGTTATAAACTTTTTTTATTTCATAAAATTCTATAACAAACGTCAGTTAATATTTATTCACGTTGGTTCTATTCAGTTGAATGTATTATGTTCTACATTACACGACTTTTTTCTTGTCGATTCAGTAATTTCCCCCCTTTTTTCATAAGCCAAGGGGGTGCAAGCCAAGGGGTGCAAGAGCGCCCCTTGCATCCCCTCGGGGCGCCCATGATCAGAAGCTAGTCTAGGCTAAGTAGTTTTTAATTTGTGTTAGATGGAACGGATACAAATTGCCAAAACTACCATATTTTTGTAAACAATATGCTGTAGGACGGGATTTACATTTCGTTTGTATAAGTAGTGGGTAGTCTTTAAAAAGAAATGGGAGGCTAATTGTTGCAGTGATAGGCTAGATTTTAATAATAATAATTAGTAAGTTATAATTTTTTCTACTTGTATTATATACAGGGTGGCCATAACATAACTTAGCCTATTCTAGACGCCCTGGAGCTATTAGGGAAATAAATACCGCCAAGGTATTTGAAGGGTAGCTTAATTAGGTCATAGGAAAGCGATTTTAATTTAATTCAAAATTTCACCACCAGGTGGGAAAGTGGCACTTCCGAGGCCACAACTGCCGTTTCCAGCCAGTGTGAACATTCTGAATTTTACAGAAAGGTTTTATTTTGCATAAGAAACGTGGTTTAATGCAAATGAACGAGATTTTCACATCTAAAGCGCTATTTTCCCCCTGGTGGCCAAATTTGAAACTAAATTAAAATCGCTTCCCCATGGTCTAATTAAGCTAAACTCTAAATTATTTGCCGATATCTGTTATCATCGTCGCTGTAGAACAGCGGTCGCCAACCGGTGGTCCGCGAGAAAATTTTGGTGGTCCGCAGAAAAATCTGGACATTATTTGCATTTTTAATGATTTATTAATAATAAAACAAAAATAATATTCTAAGGAATTCTCATATTCTGAATGACAATTTTTGCCTTTATATTGCAGTAAATTCACGGAATGTGTTTGATAGAATCCTAAACGTTTAAATACTGATTTCTTTCTGTTATAAAATAAGTCTTCTGTATAATAATTAATAATTGCAATATAATATATAATAATTAATAATTGCAAATTTTTGTATATAGAATGTACTTGAGATAATTATCAGAAGTCAGTGAAAAATCCTTCACTTGCTGCAATGCCTTTACCAGGAGAAGCCCTGTATTTAAAGAAATTCATATTAATGGTTTAATAATGGTTAATAATGGTTTAACAATGGTTAAATAATGATTTAAAATTATGAATTTAGTGGTTCGTGAGGTCCGAAATGTTGGTGACCGCTGTTATAGAGCGTCTAGAACAGGGTAAGTTATTTTATGGCCACCCTGTATATTATCATCCAACATTTCTCCATCTATTGGTGGATGAATGCCTCCTCCGGTACTCTCTGTACACCATCTAAACAAAATGTTTCGACGCTAATTAGATTTAATTTTTATTTCATCCATCTATTTTATATGGGAATATTTCCTTGATCAACGATGGCATTTGGGAATCCAAATGAGAAATCCTACTGTCAACATTTTGTTAACTCCTCTTGTAATATGCCATAGTCTATTGTCATTTGAGTTTTTTTTTCAGTTTTCTCCAAACAACTTTATATTTATTTTAATAAAATACTTTATTTCAGACAAAATGTGTATATTGGCGAAATTTCATTGTAAGAATATAGTTATCAGTTTTTGACTTGGCGGCGTTAGCAAGAGTCTTGAATATCTGGTGAAGCCAATGAAGCCTAAGTTTTTCGCCAATAGAACATGCTAATATACACACAGTAAAATAAAATAAAAAAAATGATAAACTATTTAAATATATACATGCAAACTTCTTTTAAATATAGAACGTATATTTTCTTTTGATTTATTAGGGAGAGATTTCCACAAACCAGAGCCTAAAAAACACATATGTGATAAACCAGAGCCAGCTCTTGCAAAATTAAGCTTAAAATTTTGCTTCATGCGTATAATGTATTCAGGCTCTGGCCAATGTGGTAATGGATATCAACCATGTTACTATTTTTAATGTGGTCAAGCATAAAATTTGTAAGTTTATAGTCCAAGAATTTATTTATAGTTAATGTAAGGTATTGCTGAGCACTCACTAAAATGGATAGACAATATTAATATTAAGCAACTAAAGAAATCAATTTAGCAATTAGGAAATAAGACGAAAGATAGATCTAATTGTTTTCCTAGAGGTGATAAGCAAGTAATAAATATGAGAACAAAAATAGCAAAGTTTGGTAAAATATATTTTTGGAAGAAAGTGAAATTCTGACGTAATCGATGACTCCAATCTGTCCGCTGACTTTAGAATATAAAGTCTGAACATTGGAGTTCTATTTAAGCTTAGATTCTATGATGATACCAAACATTTTGGTTTCGGCAAAGAACAGTATTTTATAAATATTAAATTTAACATTTAGCTGATCAAAATTAATATTTTGTTTGAGCATAAAAATAAGATATTAATTTCTTTAGTGTAACTAAACAACCATATCATCAATTATGCCTCTTTTTGTTCTTTAAACCAAATATTTCCGCTTCGAACTTTCCAATTCATTATAAAGAGCAAGATGTGTGTACTCCAAATGATTATGGTAATAATTATATACATAGCAATTATTAGAATTGTGTTAATTATGAGGATAACGTGAGTGACTGACGTTTACTTCAGCAGCACATGTTTGTAAAGATTTGTATGAATGAGCCGATTACAGTGTCTAATTAACCGAGTTGTTCAAAATGATTCACACAATATGCTACCACGCTTATTCCCATCTTCAAACGCTAATTGCTGGTTAAACCAAAAATTATCTAAATTTCGCAGTGAATCGCTATAGGGTTAAATAAAGATTGAAAAAAAGCTAATTAAACAAAACTAATAATTTAATGATTTCTAATATACCAAACTACATATGCACTACAATTTCCGGAATAATTTCATCAAACTCAGGAGTATTCTGTTTCTGTTGACCATGTGACAGTAATTATGCACTCTAAATATCAAAGATTATTAACATAAAAATAATTTGGGCTTGTGTTACATTAGGTAAGAATCAGAGCTCCAGCGTTACCCTATTCTGTACGATAAATTCTAGATACACTGCTAACAATACAACACAGTAAGCATGAGCACCGAGAGAAATGAACTTATTAATATACCTTATTGTTGCTTTATCGCATTGGTATAAATAACCCTCTTTATTGGGAAAAGTAACGCAGTGAATGGTACACCTCTTATTTAATGACGAAATTGGAAAGTAATTCACGTGCAGGTATGTGTTGTTCGTCGTCTGAAGTTTACTGCAATTCAAGGCTGGAATGACTTCTGGAGTGAGCGAGTTTGTGTACGAAACCGTCAGTAAGTCTGATGTGTGGGGTATACTTCAGACTGGACCCAGGGATGTCGCTACGCCACTTCTTGTATTTCGTCGAGTCAAGAGAGTTCACAGGTTATCGATGAGAAGTAGAATTATCTCTGGGACAGCTGGACTTTGCTGCGCCACTACTAAACGAACTTGTAGCAATACGAGAGTTTCGTCGGTGTAGCTGCTTAATCGAATTATTTATGAATAAGATGAACGTTGCTGTGTCACTACTAAACGGATTTGTAGCAATAGGAGAGTTCAGTCGGAGTCGGTAGGTATTCGAATTATCTATTAATAACCTGAAATTTGCTGCGCCACTACTCAACGGACGTGTAGCAATACTAAAGTTCAAACGTTTTCGAAGCAGATCTTCTGACCGGATACTGCGGCCTATTTTGAACTTGGGCGTGAATCGAGCAAGGTTCGGCGCCTCAATTCATTATCATACAGGATATGTTGCAGAGTCGAAACTTATGAGGTTTTGAAGCGGCGACTTCGATTGCCCGGCAGGCAGAAATAAAGTCTCTCTCTCTCTCTCTCTCTCTCTCGGATGCTAACCCCAAACTCCTCTTTCTTTTCCCTTCTTCATCCTCTCCATCTTGAACACAACCCGCACGTCAATCACAATCAATTCCCCAATCAAATAGGAGACTCAACCCTCTAACCAATATATTGGCTGTTAGGTAAAGATGCCTCTTCTCTCTTGCGGGCATTAGAGAAGCTACCTTTCTCGCGGGGCGACCTGCGGTTTCTTGATAACTCCTCCCCTGAACTTTACAACCTGGGAAAATATGGCCCCCCCATAAAATTTGACATTTTAGTATCCTTCTTTTGTTTAATAGTTGTACAAGTCGGCGCTAAAGGTCGTAAAGGATGTCTGGACCCCCCCTTTTTTGTGTGCCCCTACTTACGTTACACATTGATACAGAACTAAGCAGGAAAACGATTAATAATTTTGATTAAACAATTTTATCAGACACTATATGGGTATGCACTATAGATATGGCGACGACATCACGATATCATTCCAAGCATACACGTCTCCATATACCCTGAATTTGTTTCATTTTGTTAGACTCCGTGCCTTCTCCAGAATAGAGCACTGACAATACACACTGATTGAAAACCTTTTCCCTTAGCTACAAAAGCAGTCTCTCCTTCCCAATAAAACTGTTTCTTCTAAAATCACTCCAAGTTTAAATCTTCCGTATTTTCTTTTCAAAATGTAGTTTTCCGTTGACGTCAATTGGCTAAGATAAATATACGGATTTGTATTTTCCAGCTCCATGTTTTCAATTTCTATTTCTTTCTTAAAATATTGAGTATTATTTAAATTTATGTAGTTTCATCTTGAGTCTCACTTCACCACTTCCAGTGGAAAACTCTTTTACCATTGTTTTAAAGTTTAGAAGAAGGGTTCGTTGCAAACGTAGAAATGTTTTGATGATGTCATCAGTAAAATGTAGATGATTCAAATACCCTCCATTTATCGTTATTTCTTTAATGTTCTATCTTATTGACCGAAAATTTTCCAGTAGAACCAGGCCTGTAGCCAAGCCGGGGTCATTAGGGGAGTAGCACCAATTGCTCCATGCTTGTGCGCCAGTTGCCCCATAGATTTATTTATATTTGGATACCCCTGCCCCAGTTGCCCCATTCTTGTGCGCCAGTTGCCCTTTCATCCTAGCTACAGGCCTGAGCAGAACTGAGGGGGGAAATATTCTGGAATAAATAAATATGGTGTCACCTCTCTGCATCACTGATTCTTTACTTTTAGTCGTGCAGGTGGTGTAAGGTTATTACAATGTACCGTTATCCCAGGTTCAATTCCCAACGATGCTAAAAAAAGAACGCCTACTAGCTGACTTCTTACTGTTGTCACAAATAAATATTTTCAATTATAATATCTTTGGTAACATTACACACCCGAAATTCGACAAGTATAATGCGAAAGTTTGACGATATCGACATCTTCTGATTTCAGGGGATCGGTAACAGATGATATATAGACTAAATCAAAAGACTTTCATTTCAGTCATGGCATGACAACACGCAATAAAAGTTTCTATATGGATATTCGTCTTTTCGAAAGAAGAACATTTATTCGTCTGTAAAAAGAAAAATGTATTTGTCATTATTATTTTTATTATCATTCTTTATTATTTATTCATTTATCATTATTTTATTATTCACGTTTAATATTTATTTATTAAAGACAAATTTATTCATTAAAAAAAAAAGGAAATTTATTCTACTATCAAAAGCTTTCTCACAAACAGAACAAATCCATTTGTCAAACAAGCAGATATTGTGTTTACTATACGTTTAATAAAATTACAGCTTATTTACTTTCATTTACAGCTATGGAAATGTTTTGCCATTCCTATTTTAATTGAATTGTACATGGTTTTCATTAAAATACGCAAAGTTCCAATTTTTTTTTAATATTATATATATATATATATATATATCATCATCATATTCAACCATTATCTATCCACTGCTGGATGAAGGTCTCTCCAAATGCTTTCCACACAAGTCTATCCTGGGCCATTCGTTTCCACGTCACCCCAACCTCTTTTCTTATTTCATCCACCCATCTAGTTTGAGGACGTTTTCTAGGTCTTCGGTGGTCTCTTGGAATCCAGTTCAGAATTTCTGTTGTCCATCGTTGATCAGTTCTTCTTGCAATATGCCCAGCCCATCGCCATTTCAGTCCTTTTACTTTAACAATGATGTCCTCTACTCTAGTTTGCTCTCACCCAAGTGTTCCTTTTTCGATCTCTCCTAGTTATTCCAAGCATGCACCTCTCCATGCTCCTTTGCGTTGTCTGTAACTTTCGTATTGCTCCAACTGTTAGACTCCATGTCTCTGATCCATAAGAGAGGACTGGCAATACACACTGGTTGAAGACCTTTCTTTTTAGACATAAAGGCAATTTCCCCTTCAGGATAAAACTGTTTCTTCCAAATGCACTCCAGCCAAGTTTAATACGTCTGTTGAGTTCTTTCATAATGTTGCCATCCATTGAAATCAGCTGGCCAAGGTAAATATATGAATCAGCAATTTCTAGCTCAGTGTTGTCAACTTGTATTTTTGTTTCCTCCACAAAATTATTGAACATGATCTTATTCACATCGCCCATCCATTTTACTTTAACAATGATGTCCTCTACTTTAGTTTTCTCTCTCACCCAAGTGTTCCTTTTTCGATCTCTCCTAGTTATTCCAAGCATGCTCCTTTCCGTTGTCTGTAACTTTCGTATTGCTCCAACAGTTAGACTCCATGTCTCTGATCCATAAGAGAGGACTGGCAATACACACTGGTTGAAGACCTTTCTTTTTAGACACAAAGGCAATTTCCCTTTCAGGATAAAACTGTTTCTGCCAAATGCACTCCAGCCAAGATTAATACGTCTGTTGAGTTCTTTCATAATGTTGCCTTCCATTGAAATCAGTTGGGCAAGGTAAATATATGAATTGGCAATTTCTAGCTCAATGTTGTCCACTTCTGGCCTTTCTTGCTCTCTAGAGTTGAGAGCTCCTGTACCATGCCTTTGGGAGTTCTGATGTGGGTTCGTGGAAAATAATGTCATCAGCAAAACCGCAAATGATTTAAATATTCATTTATTTTGTCTTGTCATTCCAATTATCTGCTGAAAAATCATCTGTAAAGCTGAAGTAAAAGTTTTGAGAAAATGGTATTCCTCCCCCTGGCCACCTTTACCAATTTTGATAGTTTTGGTATCTTTATGTAACAGAAATTTTCACTTGCATTTTTATACACACATTTCACCATGTCAATGTACACATCCTCGATGTCTGCTGATCTTAAAGAGTTGATGACTGCTGATGTTTTAATAGAGTCAAAGGCCTTCTCATAGTCAATAAATGCCACACACAATGGAAGTTCATATTCATGTGTTCTTTCAATTAATTCTCTTAATACTTGAATATGGTCCACTGTACTGAATCCACTTCGAAATCCAGCTTGTTCTCTTGGTTGAGCTGCATCTAATTTTTTCTGCAGGCGATGTGTTAGCACTTTTGTGAAGATTTTATAAATAGCAGGTAACAAGCTAATTGGTCGGTAATTTTTTAAATCCTCTTTATCACCTTTTTTATGCAAAAGAATTACTGTTGCAGAATCCCATTGGTTTGGTATGTTACCACTGTTGAGGCATTTGGTAAAGAATTTTGCGAGTATGTCTTCTACATGTTCTCCAGCTTCTTTTAAGATATCTAATGTAATGCCATCATCGCCAGGGGATCTTCCTTTCTTCATACTTTTTATTGCAAATGCTACTTCTTCTTTTAAGATTTTAGGAGCTGTTCCTTCGACTATCTCAGAGTCTTCGTTTAATCCACTGTTTCCTTCATATAGTTTTCTGTAGAATTCTTCAACTCTTCTAAGTATTTCTTCCCTATTTCTTGTTACGGTGCCATCCTCTCCTTTTAATGCAATGATGTGTTTCTTCCCAACAGATAAACTTCCTTTAACAACCCTAAGGCTCTTGTTATTTTCAATGGCTTTCCTTACTAGCTCACAGTTGAATTTTCTTATGTCTTCTTTCATGCTTTTGCGCAGAGTTTTACAAAGTTCTATGTACTCAATCCTGGAACTGGTATTTCGATTGTCCACCTTCATATCTCTTCGCCTTTTCATGAGCTGTTTCGTCTTCTCAGATAATTTGCTATTGTGCTTTTTACAGGTTACACCACCAATTTCCCCAGCAGTTTCAACTATTGTCTTAACAATGTTTTCATTTGCTTCTGAGATATCACTTTCATCAATAAGTCCTTCCAGTGCAGAAAAGCGATTTTTTAATTCCAACTTGAATGCCTCGGTATTTGCTTTCAGTTTCATTAAATCCACCCTCTTACTTACTTGTTTCCTAATGAGCTTCTGTCTTTCTAATTTAGTATTTAAGTGCACTTTACATCTCACCATTCGATGATCACTTCCAGTATTAAATCTGTTCAGTACGCTGCAATCTTCAATAATTGATTTCTTGTTTGCCAGGATATAGTCAATATATATATATATATTCGATAAAATAAGGCTTTTTGTATGTGGTAACGTTCAGTCGTATCAAACTTTTCGCACAAATATAACATTTTACGTTATAGAAATTGAAATCACAGCATGCCATTACCTGAAATAACAGTCAAAAAGGGATACCTCAATTTATAATGGAGCAAATGGTTCCATTCTATTCGTTACGCCGACATGAGTCGTAAATTTTAGTCAATTCAATAAAAAAATTATATGGATCACCATAATTTCTAAAATTTTTCAAATATAAAATTTTCTTTTGAATTCATTCATTTTAAAGAAAAGGACGAAAGAAAGAAAGAAAAGAGTGAATGAGAGGAAAAAGGAAATTCAGAGATTACATATATATTTTTGTAAGAATTGTTACAAATCCTCTAGTCGGTTTAATATAATGCCATAAAGAACAAACTCTCGGTATTTTTGAAAATTCTACAGAATTTTAACACGAATTCATAAAAAAAAATACGCAAAATTATATGGTAGGCGGAATTTTAATAGAATTTTAAATTGCATATAAAAGGTATGGAAAATATCGCGTAATCAAGTTGTTGCTGAATATGCTTTTTTCATGATAAGAAGGTAAATGTAAACTGTCAATATATCCTCCGGAAATTTTCTTTCAAAGGGAGAAAATTACTTAGAATATATATTAGTTTCCAAAAGCAATTTTCTCATACAAAAGAAACCAAAAATTTGACTGAAAATTCCAGTTATTTTCTTATCTGCATAGAGCTCCTTTTCTTTTTAACGACAAAGATACATGTTTACTATTTCCTTATGGTAATTCTATTTCTAGTATCGATATGCCTTGAGCCTTTTATCACTTTACATTTGTGATACTGTCAAAGTATATATTCGCCCCAAGAATTTTTTAGTAGGGATATATATAAAACACCCACCTTCCATCTTGGATTTTCTTTACTTCTCCTCCTGTGAAATAGGAATTTGAAATGAAGATATTCCTTTTCCACAAGTACGTTTTGTATTGCTAAATATATCACTTTGAATGCCGTCTCCATGCAAATGTGGAAATGCTGCTCCGACGTTGCAACACCTTTTTCGTAGACAGGCTTCCCGAGTCTGTGTTGCCTGTATTCGGGATTTACGTCAAGGCGCCATTTCAGTTTTTAGCGCCGCTAGTTGGAATCCCAAAAAATAGTCAGCCGTAAGAACACATTTTCAATGCATATTTTTCGGTGAACTAAAATATTGGAAGCGTATTGTGAACGAAAGAGAAAATATTTCATTGGCAGGTAAGAAACAGATGTGGAATTGTAAAAGAATTTGCTTCAGTTAAAATGGTTTTGTGTTTAGTGTTGAGCTCATCTTGTTAATTGTTCAGGATGTTTTCACGTAATTATTATTAAATTTTTATCGCAAATGCCCACCAATTGTGTTATTTACTATAATTTTTAGTCTGACCGTTTTCAAACTGCAGCTAAAAACGGCTACTTTTCGATTGTTTGGTATAGGGGCACCATGTTAGGCAATTCACACCACCCCATGAGTCATCAGCAACTAACCAATCTTAATTGAAAGTCAAACCCAAGCCCAGAATACAAAAATGGAGGACATGACTATTGGACCATTGAGGAATAATTTCACTTAATTTATCTTCCCAAAAAAAAAAATAGAATATATTTAGTATATATTATGTAATTCATTGTATTTTATACTCAACTTATGAAATTAAATTTTTAACTCGTGATTTAATTTTGCGTTTGATTTTGAAGTATCCTTTAAGTTTAAATTAAAAGTACTGAACGAAAATAGATCAGAGAATTTGATATAATGGAAAACTAAAATCTTTAACTAGATGTAGAAAAACTGAGCGTGAGAAGTATCTTTAAGGTTACGTAAGGGTTTCGAAAGGGGAAAAACCCGACGATTTATACATATGTTAAAACTGGTCATTTTAAAACAAATAATTAAGATATTATTGTAAAATTTTACATGTTAGTGAAACATACATATTTTTAAAGGTCTGACAAAAAATATAGTAAGCCATTTTTTTAAAGTAAACAACTAAATGTCCCTTTCACATACACCATAAACTAATATATGTTCGTTGGGTGCACGAGTTTGAACTTTAATATAAAATTAAAAGTATAAATTTAGTATCAATGATTAACTAATAACACAAGGTAGATGCTAAACCAAATATCAGGCAAACATGTAAGTAATTTTTTAAATATTTTTTTAATTTAAATGTACCAAAACCAAGAAATTGTTGTTGCTTTTATCGCCACAAATATAAAAAAAATTTTGAATTTATTTACATGATTTTTGGTTCAGCATTTGCTACTTAGCAGTACATATATACTTGCCAAATTTTGTTATATTTGGATGATTACTTCTTTTAGTGATCATGCGCCGAACACTAAAATTTCGCATTTTGTGAAACACGACTTTAAAACTCAAAATCTGTAAAACCATCTCTTATTTTATTAAAACTCTCCAGAATTATACAATAAACCTTTTCTCTTGTCTGCTTGACTTTTGCAAAGTTTTAACAGTTTCTTTGTCTTTTGAGTCACAAAACTTTGCTCCGAAGCTTGGTAATTCGCATTCTTGATGCGTCACAAATCATTGGCGACCGCCGCTTGTCATGCATAATGCCGGGAGTACATTCTAAATACCGCATTGTTTCTAGTTGAGGTTTATTGGGCTGTAGCCTTCATCGCACGTCAGGTAGTATATAGTTTATTATTGCAGATGCGAGAGAAACCTGAATGCAGACGATTCCATGAGAAAGTTGCTGGTGATGAACAGTAGTATGCACACAAAACGAAGAAAGCATTTATTAAGACGCATGAAGATTACACATTACAGGAAACAAACGTAGATATTGGTAAATAACATCGGCTAGTTGCCGGGAGATGATGTGCACATTATTGGATGCGTAGATGTAAGCGAAAGGAGAAAGTACCTGTTACATCTCCAGAAGGTGAAGAGCTATGGGGATGTTTTCTGGTTGAAGACAATTTTGGAATGGATTTTGGGGTTTATCCTTCCATTTGCTATTGGTGTACAAATGTCATGTGATTGCATATTGGGAAAGGATTGGCTAAGATTTTACATCTGGTGTTTGAGTAATGTGCGTGAACTGGTATAAGAAGGAGTTATAATGCTACAGAACAGAACACATTTGTATTTACTAAAACTGTCTTTTAGTTTGAGCTTTTGCTTTATGAGAAAACCAATATGCCTTACTTGGAATGTTCACATGACCTTTAGGATTACGCTAGAAGGGATTTTAGTTTAAGATGGCGTGTAACCGCCACATTGTCTTACCCTGCTGCCTTTATTAAAGGAAATTGTGGCTTCATACAAATCTATTTGAGCTGTTGTGGGCCCTGCACCAGAAAACTTAGCGCAATGCCGCTATACAACGGAATCCAATATTCAGGACGAAAAAAATTCTAACTACGCTTACAAATGTAAACGTGAATAGTAAATGCAAACGTGAATAAAAAATTGTGAATTATAATTAAGTAAAATTGTTTTCTCTTTTTTTTTCTTTAACAGTAGTTTGTGGATAATCCCCGGTGAATATTTTTTAACTACACAGAAATGCTTTTCAGTCGGAGAACATGATCAAAAAAATTACAACACAGGCATTTAAATGTATTTTAAAGTGATTTGTTTATTCTTTTCTATTGGACGTTTTGTGGAATATTTTCAGTTCTATTTAACGTAAGTCAATGAGTTTGATATCAAAATATTCACAAAAGCAAAAGCTTCTGAATAAAATAATATTTTTTTTTATGATTTGAAACCCATACGTCGCTTTAAAAAATACATAAGAAGCAAAAAAAAAATGATTAGGTATTACAATAACAAAGCCTTTCTACATAAAATAAATAATCAAATTTAATATGAAAATCTTAGGACGCACTTTGTTAGATTAAATAAAACTTTTATTGAATAAAGCAAGTAATATTAAAATGATATAAATACAAAATGCATAAATAATAAAAAAATATATAAATAAATCCAGAACAGAAACAGACAAATTTTATGGAATTTTTAAAAATCCAGTGTAGCATTGATTTTCCAAATACAGTAAAATTTCTTTACAACGAATTTATTGGGACCGCAGAAAAAATCATTAATTTGAAAAATTCGTTAAGTAAAAATCCAAAA
Source organism: Dysdera silvatica (assembly GCA_006491805.2). Taxonomy (NCBI): domain Eukaryota; kingdom Metazoa; phylum Arthropoda; class Arachnida; order Araneae; family Dysderidae; genus Dysdera; species Dysdera silvatica. The sequence goes on from QLNU02015270.1 coordinate 60,113,005, forward strand.
TGGCCGACTTTTAAATAAATAAAATTATAGTACTGTATTTTTAACCCTGATGAAATGAAATTTTCTGTAACTATACAGAAGTTGTGAGAGGGTTAATTCGATTAGCTTTTGACAATGCCTCGATATATGTTCAACTTTTGTTATTAATTAAAAATAAATTTCAGAATTAAAAAAATTAACATAAACCATACATTTCAATTAATTTTATTGCTTCTAAAAACATAGATTTTTCATATACATCAGTGTTTAAAAATTACATAAAGTGTAGAAATCAGACATACCTAAAACTGCATGCAACATTCCTTCTTGGATACGAAAATTTAAAATAATTACCTATTTGGCAAATAATCTCACGTTTATAACCCGTATCTCACGTTTATAACGTGAGATATGGGTTTAAAATGACAACTGAGGCCCACGCCCCCTAAAGATCGCAGTGTCAGAAGAAGAACAGAAGGCCATTAAGTTTTGATTCAGATTAGATTTGGGCAAAACAGTTTATTGAATGAATCCCTGAATATTTTTACGTATCAATCACAAATGTTTGGGATTACAATGCCGCTTATGGCGGCCACCCATCACAATCCCTCCCATTGCCCAATCTACTACTATTATTACTATATATATATATCACAGATGGGCAGAATAGCTCAATGCATTATTCTGTGCTCGGTTTTTCCGTTTGTTATTCGTATGTTATTAATGGATGGACAGATGGATTACAAGATGATAGGTAGACAAATAATTACCATAAAATAATATTTTGCATGTTTTCTTAAATTTGCATAGACTTGATTTTCGTTCATCGTTTTGCATGAGTAATGAATGAAGAATCGGTTTGAACTTTGTTCGGTCGTTCACGTGATCGGAAGTTACTCCGACGGCAAAGGTGGGGGCGAAAGTCAGTCAGTGTGTTTATCACAGTTGAACAGGAAGGTTGTCTTTGTGGTTCGCTCCACGAGCGAATGATCTACGCGTAGTTTTTGTGAGTAATAATTGTCTTTGTGCTGCATCTTCATTAGTTGTTCATAATTAAATTGTACAGTCCAGAAAAGTAGTAACGTTTAATTTTGTGTGTGTGTGAAAGTAATAATTCCTGGTCGCTGCATTGTCGACGGTTTTGTTAGATAAGCTAAAATGTTCAATGAATACGTAATACAAAACCCCTAAATAGAGGACACGCCTAGGGACTTGAGAAT
>QLNU02015270.1:60114303-60129352 GCA_006491805.2 Dysdera silvatica
CACCAACCCGTCTAGCCAGCGTGGTGAAATTATGGCTAATTCCTCCATTATGTTGACACACCAGAAACCATGGCCCCTAGTCTCCAGGTGCTGGAGTGCTCCTGATCAAGGCAGCGGTCAGTGTGGCATGAAAGCAGGGGGTGCTAAGAATCACTGGAATGGCCCAGGCTGCCGTTTGTTATTGACCTTGGCTACGTTTAATGGACGATCCCTTGCTTCTGAAGCAAAACTTCAGGAATTGGAAGAAGAACTTGACAAGATCAAATGGGACATTGTAGGACTCAGTGAAGTTAGAAGAAAAGGTGAAGAGTTGGTGGAACTTAAAAGTGGACATTTGTTTTATTATAGAGGAACGGAAACTGGAAGAACAAGTGGTGTTGGCTTCTTAATCAACAAAAGAATTAAAGACTACCTTCTTGAAGTCGAAAGCACGTCAGATCGAGCAGCGAGGCTCGTTGTTCAACTAACCCAGCGATACCAACTTCAAATAGTACAGGTATATGCACCAACATCAAGCCATACCGACGAAGAGGTTGAAGAATTTTATGAAGAAATCAAAGAGTTACACACCAAAGGGAAACAACATATCAAGCTCATCATGGGGGATTTCAATGCAAGAATTGGACAACAGGAACAAGGAGAGACATCGGTTGGTAAATACGGATATGGGGAAAGGAATGAACGTGGCGATCAACTCATCGAATTTGCAGAAGCTGAAAATCTTAGCATCATGAATTCATTTTTTAAGAAGAAACCGCAAAGAAAATGGACATGGAAACACCCAAATGGGGGAACTAGTGAAATTGACTATATCCTGGCAAACAAGAAATCAATTATTGAAGATTGCAGTGTACTGAACAGATTTAATACTGGAAGTGATCATCGAATGGTGAGATGTAAAATGCACTTAAATACTAAATTAGAAAGGCAGAAGCTCATTAGGAAACAAGTAAGTAAGAGGGTGGATTTAATGAAATTAAAAGAAAATACCGAGGCATTCAAGTTGGAATTAAAAAATCGCTTTTCTGCACTGGAAGGACTTATTGATGAAAGTGATATCTCAGAAGCAAATGAAAACATTGTTAAGACAATAGTTGAAACTGCTGGGGAAATTGGTGGTGTAATATGTAAAAAGCAGAATAGCAAATTATCTGAGAAGACGAAACAACTCATGAAAAGGCGAAGACTTATGAAGGTGGACAATCAAAATACCAGTTCAAGGATTGAGTACATAGAACTTTGTAAAACTCTGGGTAAAAGCATGAAAGAATACATAAGAAAATTCAACTGTGAGCTAGTAAGAAAAGACATTGAAAATAACAAGAGCCTTAGGGTTGTTAAGGAAGTTTAACTCTTGGAAAGAAACACATCATTGCATTAAAAGGAGAGGATGGCACCGTAACAAGAAATAGGGAAGAAATACTTAGAAGAGTTGAAGAATTCTACAAAAAACTATACGAAAGTAACAGTGAATTAAACGAAGACACTGAAATAGTCGAAGGAACAGCTCCTAAAATCTTAAAAGAAGAAGTTTCATTTGCAATAAAAAATATGAAGAAAGGAAGAGCCCCTGGTGATGATGGTATTACATTGGATATCCTGAAAGAAGCTTTAGAATATGTAGAAGACATACTTGCAAAATTCCTTACTGAATGTGTTAACAGCGGTAACATACCAAACCAATGGGATTCTGCAACAGTAATTCTTTTGCATAAAAAAGGTGATAAAGAGGATTTAAAAAATTACCGACCAATTAGCTTGTTACCTGCTATTTATAAAATCTTCACAAAAGTGCTAACACATCGCCTGCAGAAAAAATTAGATGCAGCTCAACCAAGAGAACAAGCTGGATTTCGAAGTGGATTCAGTACAGTGGACCATATTCAAGTATTAAGAGAATTAATTGAAAGAACACATGAATATGAACTTCCATTGTGTGTTGCATTTATTGACTATGAGAAGGCCATTGACTCTATTAAAACATCAGCAGTCATCAACCCTTTAAGATCAACAGACGTTGAGGATGTGTACATTGATATATTGAAACGTGTGTATAAAAATGCAAGTGCAAAATTTCGGTTACATAAATATACCAAAACTATCAAACTTGGCAAAGGGGTGAGGCAGGGAGATACCATTTCTCCAAAACTTTTTACTTCTGCTTTACAGATGATTTTTCAGCTGATAAATTGGAATAACAAGGGAATAAAAATAAATGGTGAATATTTAAATCATCTGCGGTTTGCTGATGACATTGTTATTTTTTCAACGGACCCATTGGAACTCCAAGACATGGTACAAGAGCTCTCAACTAGAAGTGAAGAAGTTGGACTCAAGATGAACCTACAAAAAACTAAGATCATGTTCAATAATTTTGTAGAGAAAACAAAAATACAAGTTGACAACACTGAGCTAAAAATTGCTGATTCATATATTTACCTTGGCCAGCTGATTTCAATGGATGGCAACATTATGAAAGAACTCAACAGACGTATTAAACTTGGCTGGAGTGCATTTGGAAGAAACAGTTTTATCCTGAAGGGGAAATTGCCTTTATGTCTAAAAAGAAAAGTCTTCAACCAGTGTGTATTGCCAGTCCTCTCTTATGGATCAGAGACATGGAGTCTAACAGTTGGAGCAATACGAAAGTTACAGACAACGCAAAGGAGCATGGAGAGGTGCATGCTTGGAATAACTAGGAGAGATCGAAAAAGAAACACTTGGGTGAGAGAGCAAACTGGAATAGGGGACATCATTGTTAAAGTAAAAGAGCTGAAATGGCGATGGGCTGGGCATATTGCAAGAAGAACTGATCAGCGATGGGCAACAGAAATTCTGAACTGGATTCCAAGAGACCACCGAAGACCTAGAAAACGTCCTCAAACTAGATGGGTGGATGAAATAAGAAAACAGGTTGGGGTGACGTGGAAGCGAATTGCTCAGGATAGACTTGTGTGGAAAGCATTTGGAGAGACCTTCATCCAGCAGTGGATAGATAATGGTTGAATATGATGATGATATATATATATATATGAGATTACTTCCCCTCGCCGTATTTTTTCTACTAGATATCTTTTCTATGTTGTGGTTGTGTTTTATTTCTTCTTGTTGATTTTTTTATATATTAGTTTAAAGTTCGTCCTCAGTTGATAGAAGAACAGCAGCTGGTGCTTCAGTATGTTAAGTGATTTATTTAAATTTGGTTGATCATATAATAATCGGTGCCCGAAATTTCAAGCATAAAATTCAGCCCAAATAACATGCAAATATGCTCAAAATTATTACAAAATTAATATGCGAGTGCATAGAAATCCGGGCCCTATTTATAAGCGATGTTTCAAAATGTATAAAATGAAAATTTATTGAAACGGCGCAAATGTTTTTGAAATTATTGCAATATATGCACTGAAATGCATAAAAATGCAGTTGAGATGGAAAGAATGCAAGCAGTATATCCATACCCCTTTATAAAGCGCATACTATACTTCCACATGGACAATGTGGCCCATATGAAAGCAGATTTTCAAGTTTTTCAAGCCTGCCATTGACATAATATGTGCATATCTTCCAATTTGTCAATCGAGTCTTTAAGAATTATCTATTAATGTACATGGGTTTCTGTACCATAGGTGGAGGGGATGTGCAAGGTGTGATCCATCCTCTTACACACGAACATTGTATTTGTACTCCATAGTGGATTTCCATACAACCCATAAAAGAAATGCTACTTCTGAACTATATTTTGTTTTCCCCTGGAGATTGAAAATCTCTGTGACCATTTGTATGGGCAAAAAGAGTCTTATTTCTAGTATGTACAACGCCACTGTCATCATAAATCATCAGTTTTGTTTTTAAATAGTTTTCCTTTTGGTCTCAAAGTTTCAAAAAGCACAGCCTCCTTTACTGTATTATATTTCACCGCAAACAAGATGTAAAAAAACTAAGATCCGTCTCATGATTTTAACCGGAAAGTTCACTCCGGAAAAGGAAACATAAAGCCTTACCTCACTCGTAAACTAACTAATAAAGACGTAAAATAATAAATTCTTAACAACAAAAAATGAAATAAATAAAATGAAGAAAAACCTCCACGTATTCGAAAAATACCCACTTTTTGAAAAATTTGCAGAAATATTCAAAATAAGAAACATATGCGCAGAAAGGAGAAATATGCAAAAATATGCAAGTGCATATAAATCCGAAACATAATAATAACACTCTCCAATCCTGAGTGGCGTATTGCAATATAAGATTGGAGAGATGACTAAAGGATGAGTAATAAGAAAGATGATTAAATAGATGATTAATGATTAAAATCATTATTAAGATCGTAAAAGGAAATACTATATATAATTGGAGAACGTATTTGTGTTACAAATTTCGAAATTTTATAATTAGTTTTCTTTATCCCAAAAAATTCAATATATCATGTGGCTTTCACTAAACGATTGTATATGTGAAAGATAATTTGAAGTAACGCTGACGTAAGTACGATAAGATTTGTAAATATCTTATCGCTCATAAGCACTATGTAATAATAATTTTAAGTAAAAATCAACATTATAAGCATAAACCAAAGTTTGAAGATTGTTAAAAGTTATAATTAAAAAGTTAAGTAATAAAATGTTATAATGAAAGAATTATATATGTGTTATTATATTCACAAACGAAACGTATAATGATATTGTAATTATTATCACATAACGTTAACGTAATACAGCGCATACAAAACTATTTTTAGAAAAAGATTTAAATATTATTCTAGGAAACACATTTTAACAAAATTATATATGCAATTTACTATTGCCATTAAAACCACTTCCATTTGTTTCATTTTCATACATCACGTTCATTATATTTGTAAACCATACGTATATAATAAAATTAATTTTAATTGAGTAATTTAGTTTAAAAGTATCTTCTAAATATGATTTTATTTTACCCATTTATAATGAATTTGTTTGTCCCATATAAGCGCATCTAATTTAATATGTGCCTTCATAAATATTTTCATGGAACTTGTAACTCATACAATACCTTAATTATCTTTGTATAACATCTTCATAATCTTTTTATAAAATTACATTAAAAATTATAACACGAAATTATATTTTTAAAAAATATATTGCAATCAAAATTTTATTAATAAATATAACGGAAAAATGCGGAATAAGAAATGAGTAGAAGTCAGAAAAGATTTATAAACATTTAAGAAAAAAATATCGTTATATCGTTAAGCGGGTCAAATGATCGATACAGCATAGATTCAAATACAATGCGTGTATTGGCTCTTTCAGTTCTCAAAATCGCGATGATCTGCGTCTTTGTGGGGAAACAAGAAAAATGCCGGGGAAAAAGGATCCTTGAAAACCTTTAAGCGAATTTTCGAAGAAAACGCTGATTCCTATTCTGGAAATTACATTACGCCTGGAAATTCCAAACGGAGAATTCATAGGAATTACTTAAGGTTCCGGTTCCTTTTTGCGCCCGAGAAGACAACATAGTTAACCAAGGACCTCCTTCGTGAGTTCTCAGCCGGGTTAGTTCGATAATCGAATTACTAGAAGCCTCCGGCTCCAAGGAGTTGGACGTCTTAAATGGAAGAAGCCTCTTGAGTCATCGGATAGGAAAAACCACAAAAATAAGATTTGTCAAAGTTGCTTACCATCTGTGTTATCCGTTGTTTGTTGTAGTGGGTGTGACTGCGTACACTTTAATTATTTCAAAGGCCTGAAATCGGTCTACCTTTCTCAATCTTGTTTTACAAATGTGATTAAAATAAAGATGCTCTTGGATATGGATTAGTTTATTGTGATTAATATTTCAATGCATTCAAAAGCAATTTGTAGTGGCTACGTGGACCGAATCACTCAGTGATGGATTCTGTCCGGCTTGATTGTTTGTTTATGTTGTTGTGGCGCAAGGATTGCAAGGGTAGTTCTGTGCCGGAACCCGTAGTTGTCCGAGAAAGCTTAACCACTGCCGTCGAAGGAGCCAAACTGTGGACTATGGTGTGCAGAAAAGCAGAGTGTGTTCTACCAGTGAGTGTCTCAACTGGATTAATGGTGTGACAGGCGAATACGTTGCCATTAATTTGCAGTAGGGAAGTGGAACCCTTTATTTGAAGTGGACAGAAATTTCCAGAGGAACCCGAACTTCTTAAGAATCAGGAAACTAACCTCCGGACTACAGTAACCAGTTAATCTGAAATATTCTTTTAGAATTATTAAGCATGAAGTGAAAATCATGGAGGTTTTTTTTTTTTTAAATCTTGGTCTTTCCATTATGCATATATTTAATACCCGCTGTCCGTTCACGAAAAGAAGTCCGATGGAACAGTTAGAAATAACGGGAGGTGATATCACAGTACTGGGTGTGTGGACTTCATTTCAGAACTTGTTTTTGACGCAGACAAAAGTTCGCTAAAATCCAGTTCTGAAATTGGGTCCCCCTCTACTGTAATCGGCTAGGCCGTTTGTGACGTCACCTACCGTTATTTCTAGCTGTTTCATCGGACTACTTTTCGTGAACGGACAATAGTGGTCTAGCTACGTTCTAAATATGATTGGTGTGTAATTTTCTCTTTGATTTTTTTTTTCAATTTTCGCCAAGGTTTTTAAAACAGTGTTATATCGTTCTTCTGCATTTTTTTTATTTGGGTAATAATTATATCATTTAAAAATCAATTAATTCAGAAGTTTCCATTATGATATATGAATCGTATTACTTTTTTTTTTCTATAATCAGCTCAATTATACGATGAACCGGTAGGCCATATTCGGTTAAGAGAGACCTTAATTTGGAAATTTTAAATTAAAATTTTTTTTTTGTGGAATTTTTTAAGTGCAAGGACTGCGAGGATCATGCTGTGCCAAGCGGACTGTATAAATGTGATGCTAAAGTGTATAATTGTAAAATAATCTACTGACGCGATTTGAAAAAATCAAATGTCGGTAACGAGTAACAAGTGTCCCGTTAAATATTAAATAAAGCGTCGTGGACAAAACCGTTACAAAAGGTTAAAACCGTAAAAGTTGGTTAAAAACATGAAACAATAAATATCTAACAGACTTCTTCAAAAATAGAGAAAAAAAGACTCGGGGCAAAAATCAATGAGCGAAAAGGGATGTCAAAAAACAATATTTTCCATGAAAAAACATAATTATCTCTTTTTTGTTCCCGGCGAACAAGAGACCGTTTATTAGCGATATAGTATCCAATATCTAAGCGCTAATTTCTCTCCTTATTAATTATGGAACTCAGTCCCTTCGCGCTAATTGATTAATTTTGAAAATTAATTACTTTTTGCTTTTAATATTAACGCTAAAAAAACAAATGGGCGCAAAAAAATTTCGCACACACGTACACAAAATTAAGTATAAACCTTCATATATATAACAGGCACGCCTAAGCTAATATAAGTAAAATAAAAATAGAATAATAGTATACCAATATGATATTTAGTATTCATAAAATAATATTACTTTCATGCAGTGCAAATTATCGAAATATGTAATTTTGTATAAAAAATAATACATATAATTTGATGGAAGAAATGATAAAGAGATTATTAGGGAGTTTTAATAGATATTGAACCCGCGCTTTCGGTTTTTCTGTCTGTCTGTATGCAATAAAAAGGGTAAGGTAAATGTCTTCCTTAAATGCAATAATGATGGTTATTGTTAACATCGAAAACCTAAAGAGTTACTTGAGAATTAGAGAGTGGTGAATTAGAGGGTGGCGGATTAGTGAGTGGCGTATTAGCGAGTCGTGGATTAGAGAGTTGCGAGTTAATGTTAATTGAAACCCGCTAAATTTAAATATCGACCTTTGACGATTTTCCTTCACTTGCTTGTTATTTAATATGTTTTATGATATTTGATGCATAAAATTAGAATTCAATTAATGTATAAAATAAATGTAGATTTAATATATTTTGTAAGATATTATTACCCTTCACAGGGATAACACAATTGCCAAATAATGGTCAACACAGAAAAGCCTCCGGGGCGAGATTTTTGTGAGTTTTTCGTGGGGGAATTTATTATACAATAATTTTTGCCACCCACGTATAGATTATAGCTCAAACTAGAGCTTTATTCGTTTTGGAGAAAAAGAGACGCTTTCCCCATCCTGGATTCGAACCAGGGTCCCTCCGTTTAGCCCGGAGTGTCTTAGACCGCTAGACGAATGAGGACAGGAAACAACGCTCTGTTTCTCCGTATATAAGGATGTAAGATATTATTACCCTTCGCACGGTAATGTATATGTAATGTGTATGGTTAATGTATTATGTAAATACAAAATTAAAATGTAAGGACCATATAGATATATTTATTATATATTAACAATTGATATATAAAACGATAATAAATAAACATGGTAATATGTCAATGGTTATGAATTATTTGAAAAATATGGTGTATCAGTGGTTATTTTGTGCATCTGTTTTGATGCAAACTTTTTTATATATAAATCTTTCCTTCTGAATGAAGCAAAGAAACAGCCTTTCAGTCTTATTTTTCCAGGATGCGGAGAGACAAAATTAAGTCCGGGATTTTGACACTGATCCTGACATCAGCGGTGGTCCAGAAATCTCCCATTTTCTCGTTTCCCTAACGGTTCCCAGAAGAACTATTATAGCCTGCCTGGTTCCTGAACTCAATCTGTTCTGGAATTTGTATCTACCTGCTGTGAAAACATTCTCAGTTGGAAAGCATATGTGAATATAGACTTGCGTACAAATAGGCTTGTGCATTTTTCTGTACAATGTGTTTAGAAAAAAAGGATGCACTTCGTTAGTAAATGTTTCTATATCAGAAATTCAACGCCTTTTAAGTGATTCTCTATTATTTAATATACACCAGTTACGTTTCGATTGCTTTGCAGATTTTTGGTTACTTATGCAGTTGAAGATTTATCGATGAGAGTTGTAGGTTGACCATTTGAATAAGCGGAACTCCTTACGCCATGTTTCATCCTGTTCAATATCACAGTTTCTCAAATGGAGCTACAAATCTACATAAACAATAATTTGTTTTACAGTCTACTGAAAATAAAATTACCTTATTTCCCTTCATTAATTATATAAGGAAATGTAAGTCGAGGTAATCGAAATCGAGGTAATCGAAATCGTGGTAACCGAAATCGAGGAGATTATGATTAATGAAATACGCCACCTAACTAGAGAAGAGCCTCGTTACAAGCTATAGTTTTCTATTCTCCTCCATTCCTAACATAATCTCGTCAATATTCTCTAAATCTAAACAATCTCAATTGTAGCATTAAACTAATATCGGAACAACTATATCAACAATAATCTGTATATAGGTTAAATAAATATATTTCTTATTCCTATATATATATATTTCAATTTCCTTAAGGCCTTCTATAGATGCATTTTTTCCTTAAAAGCGATTTTCTAATTTTCTTTGATTCTCATTTCACACATATTCTTTAAATACTAAGAACCACCTTTCATTCTTTTCGGAAAATTCTTGTCTTTTAAGATACAAAAATCACTAAAAACCAGATTTTGAAGTAACCCTGGTGACGAAACAGTCCCAAGCAATTAAAAAAAATTTAAAAAACCTGGAATGCAACTTTGCTTTATCCCACTCCGACAAACAACGGACGAAAGGGGTACTTAATAAACGATTACAGTTCTACCTGGTAATGAACTAATCCAATAGATGATAACTAGAGCACTATATGCAGTGGAGGTTCTAGGCGGGGGCCGGGAGGGTCACGATCCCCCAAATTTAAAATTTGCGCCAAATTTAAAAAAAGCGCCGCTGGAGGCACCCGTGCATATGCGCAGGAACTTGTGCCTCCCAAATCTTTTTGTCTATAATCACTACTGGTTATATGGTGGCTGATTTAATAATCAAATAATATGCACAGAACACAGAACAAACCCCTTGGAAAACTGCCATATAAAGCCATGTAAATTGACATGTAAATCCATGTAAATTGACATGTAAATCCATGTAAATTGACATACAAATCCATGTAAACTGACATATAAATCCATATAAATTGACATACAAATGAACTTAAATTTCTCTCAATGAAAATTGACGCGTAACAAATTTTATGTATTAGTTTCCGGAAAATGTTTTTTAAAATTCAAATGCGGACCATGCCGAGAGATGACTTAAAGAGATGAACGAATAACATCAATTATATGACTTTGCATATTTACTCATGAACTTTTTAGTCACCTTGATATGTGGTTGTTAAAGCAAGGCGATATGGATGATAGAAGGTAGATATATTTTACACAAAGTCCATAATGTGTGTGTATGTGTGTATGTGTGTGTGTGATATAGAAAAATCACAGACGATATATTTTAACTTTTATTTTACAAATTAAAGTTAATTAAATGCAACGTGTCCATCATCATCAGAAGTGAAAGGTTTAAAATAAAAAAAGAATAAAATAAATAAAAACTAAAAGCAATTGACCAGGATCCTCTGCGAGAGGACTTCTCACCTGGTTATGAGTTATGGTAATGAGTTGCTCATGTATCATTACTATTTTCGGCATTTCGCGGGACATTTCGCCACGTTAATTCTATTGAGCGTAACGTTTCAATGCAATCTGTGTGCATCAGCATCAGAAGCAAAGGTTTAAAATAAAAAAATAAAAGCTAAAAACTAAAAGCAACCGGCTAGAGTCTTCTGCGAGCAGACTTCTCTCACCTGGTAGCTCGGTAATGAGTTGCCCATTACCTAGCAACCAGGTGAGAAGTCTGTTCGCAGAAGGTCCCTGGTCAGTTGTTTTTAGTTTTTAACTTTTTTTTTATTTTAAACCTTTTGCTTCTGATGACGATGCACACAGATTGCATTGGAACGTTAAGCTCAATAGAATTAACATGGCGGAATATCTTGCGAGGTGACGAAAATAGCAATGATACATATCTATCAGAATATATCTCATTCATTCCCATTTTAATATTGAAAACGTCTTTACGAAGCCTATGAAATTTATCATGTCATATTTGTTGCGTAGTATTTTATATACCACATTGTTCCGTAACATGATTTTCGTTACATTGTTTTCTAACTTTTTTCCACCACGTACATACCAAATTTCTCTCCAAAATTGACAAACGTTAAAAAGAAATTAACAATTTTAACGTCAATTTATTTTTAATTTATTAAAACGTCCATCTTTTTTTTACTTCTTCTTTGATCATTTAGATAAAGAAGGAAACTTGGCAGAAACTGAGATATTAAAAGCAAAATTTGATTAGAAATCTATGAGTCGTTAGTTGAAAGAATTCTGAGACATGTGAAAGGCGATCTCATGAAAAACATGGACGAAAATACAGATAGTTTCATATTTAAGGAGAAATCTGAGGATCAACTAGTAGACTGCCTTCGGGTATTTTTTAGGGTAATTGAGGAAGATTCGCGATTGGGCAGAGAATCAATTTCAATTCAACTCAATCTCGTTCTAAAGCGAAAGATAATGATGAGGAAAATGATCAAGAAACTTAAGTTTTAGCGTCTTCGCTTTTGGCCAGATTAAAGCTCTTTGAACCACTGGCGGCTGCAGTAATTTTTTCTCGAACATGGCGCAAAGCTACCAATTTAGACCTATTCTGCATGAAAATTGTTGTCGAAATTGTGATGAAATGAAATGCTGAAATGAAATGAAAAATTTATAATATGCAAATTTGTCGTTCTCAGGGAGGCGCAAGCCTTTTATCCCCCCCTGTATCCGCCCTTGCTTTGAAGTATACAATATAACATTGTATGTTACTTTCCTACCATTGCCATATGCTGCCAGTTGCTAATTTGGGTGCTATATAATTGGCAGTCAATTGGTAGCCAATTGCGCGGTAATCATGCTGATCCTGGCAAGGGAAATGATCTTCGACTTCGGAATATAGGAGTCAAAGGGCTCAAGTTTGAACCGAAAACGTGGGTTTTAAAAATTAATTTTTATAAGGCAGATGATGTTCCTGAAAGTATAACGATTGATGATAAAGATTTAAATTAGGACATCAGATTTAAATAGAAAAAAGTAGATACATCAACATTGAATCATATTTTTAATTGTGCCATGTTGAAACTATACTTATAAAATTACTTTGCAAGAAAGTGTAAAATAAATGAATATATTATATACAAATATATTTAATCGGATCGAATTACCCGGAATTTCGGATTAACGGATTTGTACTTCGAACATATAGGATGTGTTTGAACAAGTAGTGCTTCGTTTTATTTCTGTATTTAAAAGCTTGGAATATTGTTAATTTAACATTCATTAGCTCTTATTGACACCTTTTTTGTGTAAAAAATCTTTTTAGTGTTCCTGACAGTAGTTGCAGTTGACACTTTCCGTGCACATATAGGGGAAGTCCAATCCCGATTCGTAATTTTGGTTGACATACTTCAATAATCACTTGTATTTTCCTAGCCTAGCTTTTCATGAGATATGGGACGCCAACGAACTGAATCGTTATACCCCCATTAAAGATGTGAGATGGCGGTTGGGGTTTTTGGGCCGAAATGGGGTGGGGATAAAGAAAAAACTCTGGAGGGAGGACTGGAGGGAAAATTAATAAAGGTGAATAAAGCTAGGGTCTTGTGTAGTACATAAAAATTGTATCTTGTGTAGTATATAAAGATTGTATCTTGTGTAGTATAGTAGCCTGTATCTGTGTACTATCATCATTTCTTAACAACCTCACTAAAATCACTTACTTCAAAAAGTATACAATTTACAAACTTTTCAAGAAGGCTTTATTCTGAGAGACACAATCTAATTGCATAAATAATATGGCACATATCAAAAATTTCTGTTTTTCTTAAAAATATTAACAAGCAATGAAAATCTATATGTGGTTATAATTTATATAAAATTTATAAGTGTTTAAAAACACGGTTGTTCTTGTTTTTTTATTTAATATAGAAAAAAGGCCTTTGACTTTTTGGCACATAATTAAAAACGAAAAGAATTATCTCTCTTCTTTTATCCTCTCTTCTTTTTCTTTTCCTTCTTTCACTTTGCCATTTTCCCACGTTTATATGGGGTCGACGTTATGCTCTTTATCTTCCGTTCCACAATCTTCTATCCAAGTCCTCTTCTCCTCTCCATCCATGTTCTTCCAGCTCTTCCGTCACTTTATCCTTCCATCTCAACCGTGGTCATTCTCCTCTTCTCCTTACCAATAAACACTAGCCTATCTAATACCTTTCCTACATTTCTCCTCTAAAATGTCCTAGCCATTTTACCTTTAAACATCTTTTATGAATATCCTGTATTATATTCTGAAAAAAAAAGAACATAAAATACTTGGAATGGGTAAGTGAGTACCAGAGATTCAAATGCGTGCCATGAATGGTATCGATTTCACTTAAATGAATTGCTCCAGTTCCAGTGCTAGTCTTGAAGGCACGAGTGCAACCTATCATAAAAATAATCTACGAAAAGAATTTTTTCAGAAATTTCACATTTAGTTGCAATTTCTCTCTATAACTCTTACTATCAGTGTCCAAACTGAACTATCCAACGAAGATTAAAAAACAAACTTTTGACAATCCATTTCTTGAAAAAGTACATCTCCTGGAGATCAGTTTATCTCACTGAGAGTAATAGTAACTAAAATAACCAGGAATCTTTTCAACTGGGTAACTAAAAACGTGTTCTACTTATCCTAGTTGGTGACAACACTTTCTTCAAAGGCGTTCAGAAATTATATGTGGAAATTTCACAGGTATTCTAGATACTTAGTAGCATAAGAGAACCAATAGTAGTAAATAAATTATTGTGTAGAATAAATGTTAAGGGTATCATTTTAATACAGTAAAGAAATTAACTAAAAAAAATGAAATTATGTGCGTTCACTACAAAAAAATTAAAATTCATTCAGATCTTTTTTAAACACAATTAAAGTAACAATAATTCATACAATTAATAATTATAAATTGTGAATGAAAATATGATGAATGAATGAAATGAAAATAGGGATTCTGAATTTTATCAGAATCTCTATTATTGGGGTAATTTTTTTGGTTATGGTAATCCAAATAATAGCTATTAATTTCGTTTAAATGTTTTTTAACGTCTGTAGAAAAAAAATCCTACATTTTTCAAAAATATTCAATATTATTTATACATATACATTTTTTGATGCATTATTTATTTAATGATACGTAGAATAATAATAAATAACACACTGAATATACTTAATTGATAAAATATGTGTTTCATTAATATCTAATATCGTGGGTTTAAATTTCTTCTTCTGCATAGGGTTCGACATCGAAAATAAGAATTCATCGAATATTCCCGCACCCATTTGAAAATGGTAAAAGCATTGGCAATAGCGGTCCATGGACTTTTTCAATATATAACTACTAATTCAAGCAAAAAGGAATCGTAATGCGCATGACACGGCACCCTGGGTGTTTGATCCCATGAGTCACTATCGAATCCGCTGTTTTGTGGCACATATGTAGCGCTATAATGATCTACCACCACCCTTACAATGGCAAATCAACGGGCTGCTGCAACCTCTGCGTTGCCACAAATGTTACTTTCCCAGCATTAATATCATTGAAATGAATCTATCGTGCTGGCATGGTAATTCATTTTCTTTCTGGTCAAAGATGCTGGGGCGAGACAGAGTTGGCGCCAAGACACCCGCAACTTAGTGAATAAACACGCATGTTGGCGAGTGCACTCCCATTTGTATTGTGGGATGTATATTATTATTTATGGCTCTTGTTGAAAGCCAAATATGCGTAAACGAGGCAAGTTTTTGTATTAGCACAATATTCATATATTTATGCATATATTCATGCTAATTTCATGTCATTATCAATATCATTTCTTTTAAATTGTGATCAACAACGCTTATATTAATGGTATGTTCAATGAACGAAATTAATGAAATGAATAGACTATAAGAAGTCAAATTAAAATAAAATGAAATGGGGAAAAGTTGTTGAATATTTTACTATCACATAATATCATACATTAGTATACTTATTATATAAACGAATATATAATGATGTTAAAACAAATTAT
>QLNU02015270.1:60129452-60143802 GCA_006491805.2 Dysdera silvatica
TTGTGTAGAAAGCATTTGGAGAGACCTTCATCCAGCAGTGGTTAGAAAGTCAATAAAATGATGTCGAAACGGCATATAATTATTTTCTTTCCAAAGTAGTTGGCAATTACAACTTATCCTTTCCACTACGATTTTCTCGTATTAATAAAAAGAACAAGAAACCCTGGATGTGTAATTATATTAGGCGTAGGATTTCTAAAAAAACAACAACAAATAATTCGCCAGGTTTATCCATACCCGTGATCATAGTGACCTTCTGATTTTCCGAACGTATCGTAATAGACTAAATCATGATGTAAAGAGAGCCAAGTTTAAATATTATTGTAGGCTATTCGATGTGGCAGATGTTGCGAAAACCTGGAGATACTTGAACGGACTATTGGGTTACAATCACGATAGCATATCCTCAATTCAATCAGAGGGTTTGACTTATACTGAACCACTGGAAATTTCTGCCATATTTAATTAATATTTAGTTAAATTTTCGGCTATTGTCGACCAAGACTTTGATGGTTTGGATGATGGTTATACTGCTTTTCTTGATCGTCCTGTTTTGCGATCTATGGTGATTGAACCTTTTTCGGAGTTTGAGGTCATGGCTTGCTTTAGGAAAATTCGGATAAGTGGTTCTCTGGGTTTTGATGGTTTGCATCCGCGGCCATTTTGTTTTGCTATGCATGTTTTTACTCCATTGCTAACCAAACTTTTTAACTTTTTTGTTGATTCTTCTCGATTACTTTCGGATTTCAAAATCGCAAAAGTTATTCCAATTTATAAAAAGTGTTGCAAACGAAATTCGGGGAATTATCGCCCCATTTCTGTAATTTCTGTGTTTCTTTCCCAAGTCATTCGAACTGCTTTTACATAAAAAACTTTCTTCTTTTCTTCAGTCAACGGAGTTTTTTCATCCGAATCAATATGGTTTTCTACCGAACAGGACGACTGAGTTGTAAATAACTTCTTAGCATGGTTGATAGACTACGATTTGCTCTTGGCTCATGTCGTTGTTCTTTGGCTGTATTTTTCGACCTGAGTAAGGCTTTTGATTCTATTGATCGTCCTATTCTGGTTAGTAAGCTAAGGCAGTTGGGAGTTCGTGGCATATGTTTGGAGTTGTTTACAGATTACTTGCCCAATCGCAAACAGTTTGTCACGATTTCTGGTGTTTCATCGCCTATATTAGAAACCATTCATGAAGTTCCTCAGGGCTCTGTGCTTGAACTTTTACTATTTCTTATTTATATTAGTGATGTTTTTAAATCCATCACATTGGCACACCCCATATTATTTGCAGATGCCACTGCTTTTGCTTTAACTAATGATAATTATGTGACCCTTCATGAATTGTTAAGTGAACAGAATCTCTTGATTCTAATGTGATTTCATCCAAATCGCCTGAAGGTCAATGAATCTAAAACGAAATGTGTACTTTTTCATATTCCAAGAATTATCCAACCTTTTCTACAATTAATTATTAACGATGTTTGTGTTTCATGTTTGGATTCTGTTAAATTCCTAGGTATCATTCTTCAAACGAAACTAAACTGGGGTCTCCACGTTCAATTTGTCACATCCAAATCATCATCTGTTTTAGGATCTGTTCGTCGAACTTGTCACCTTTCAGGGTATTAAAACTCATCTATAACTCGCTCATGCTCCCAAACTTACCATATTGTAGTAATGTTTGGGCATTTACTGGCTCTGGTGGTATTAATAAAATCGAACTAATATAGAGTCAGTTCTTGCGTATATTTCAGTCTTGGGAGGAAGAGACCAATCCTAACCCTTGCTTGTAATTTGGCATTCTTCGATTTCGTTCCTTGATCACAATGCGATAATCAATCATAATGTATCAGAGAATTTACCACGGCTTGCATTGTGATTTAATTGAATTAAATGTATATGACCATTCAGATTTCCATCACATCGTGGTGACCAATTGGTTCCTCAACGGGTTATTTTTAATTATATGATGTTTCATATTGGTTCCGTGGACCCGCTAACATGGAACGGTTCGCCCATTTGTATTACAGAAATTCAAGATTTGGGCTTATTCAAGAACAGACTTGAGTCTTACTTGTTGGGTTTGGTATAATGCTTTTACTCCAGTTGTTTTCTTATATTGGGTCTTCAAATTATGGTATTAATTTTCATTGACATGTTGCTAGACCAATATGCACTAAATGTTACATATATTGTGATATTCATAATTCCATGGGTTATTGTATCTCTGCTTTATCATAGATCTATTTATCGTTCTTATGAAACGGTTTATGTAGCTTCAAATATTATTTCATTCGGAGTTGTCTAGATTTTAGTCGATGTGCATGGTAAAATCTACCCTTATATTGAATTTCAGTACGTGTAAATAGTTTTAATGTATAATCTCGCTAATAATATTACTTTTGTTGTTTTATGTTATATCTTTAAGCTGTACGTCACTGTTTTTCTAGCTTTTGAGGCGGCCAGGACTCGTCAAGCCATCTTTCGTCAGCTTTTTTCCTCCCTTCAGCACACTTTTAATTTTGTATAAATTTTGATCTTTAACTTTGTGTACTGAAAAATAAATAAATGAAATGAAATATTATTGGTCTTCTCAATTTTAGCTTTCAATCTGTACGAAATATTAGACATTGTGTTCGAAACTATTTCAAGCACTTCAGGAATATTATCTGCCAATTTCTGAGCTTTATGATTAAAAACGACAACGAGTAATCAAAAATTATTTATATAGTTCGTATATATTCATTTATAAAATATAGAAGTATAAAAGCTCATAGGTAAAACATGTCGCGTTTTTAAACTATTTTTACATAACAAAGGGAACGATTGTAACCTAAAAATGAAGGAGGGGGAAGGTTTCGCTGGTTGAGTTATAAGCACAGATTTCTAACAGCTGCTTCAACATGGTACAGAAGGTTTTATTGCGCATAGGCCTATATGGAGGGGATGGAATAATGAAAATACATATCAATCTCGTAAAAGAAAGAAATTTGCATATTACAATATAGACGTCGAATCATTGTATTTGAAACAGTCATAAAGTCAGCAAATAGTGGTGGCTCGTGGCAAGATTTGAAGGTGTGCGCATGAAGGCTAATTCGACAAAACACATTAATTTACGGTCTACGCACAAAGTTTAGACACAACACAAATTTGAGTATAACAAAATACTATTAAAACTGAAGAAGTAGGAACTTTAATATTACGAAGTATGAACACATGTAATATGCAAATTAAAAATTTGAGAACAGAAATCACATCAGTAGCGAACTTGCTGCAATATATAACTTAAAATAAGTAAAATATGTGGCACAAAAGTTTAGGCACAAACATAAATTTTAGCACTTGCATAAGGAAATGAACAATTTTAATAATCAATGTAGCCACCATTACTTCGTATTAGATTAAATACGCGGTCGTTCATTGAAAGCACAAGATTTTGAAAGGTTTCTGGTTCAAAATTAAACCACGCTTCTTCTATAGCCTTTTTAAGTTCTAAAACGGACGGATATTGCTTTCCATTGGCATACACAACATTCGTTAGTATGCCCCATACATTTTCGATGGGATTACAGTCAGGACTAAGAGCAGGCCAATCGAGAACTGTAATATTTTTAGCGCTCATCCATTCTTTTGTTGACCTGGATGTGTGGATGGACGCATTATCTTGTTGGAAAACCCAGTTTCGTCCACATAAAAGTTCGCCAAAAGGTAATAGGTGACTTTCAAGAGTTGCCTGGTATGCCTTGGAATCTTGTTTTCCATTCAAAAACGCCAAAGAAGTCTGTCCATTGAAGCTAAAGGCTCCCCAAACCATGACTGAACCTCCTCCTTGACGTCTGCTGAACCGACTTAAGGGGCGTTTTCGAAGATCGTGCCAGTAGTGCGAAAGGCCATCGGGACCATCTAAGTTCCACTTTTTTTCATCACTAAATAACACCTGCAGCCATTCGTCACTGTATGATATGTGCTGCCTTGCCCATTGTAGTCGTGCTTGTTTATGATGTAATTGCAAGCAGGGCTTGCG
Organism: Dysdera silvatica; assembly: GCA_006491805.2. Classification (NCBI taxonomy): domain Eukaryota; kingdom Metazoa; phylum Arthropoda; class Arachnida; order Araneae; family Dysderidae; genus Dysdera; species Dysdera silvatica. The sequence goes on from QLNU02015270.1 coordinate 60,133,483, forward strand.
GCGCATTTTTGCATATCTCAAATGCCTGCATTCTACAATCCTTCTACGTATGGTTTCTCTTGACACTCGCATTGCTAACGTGTTTTTTATTTGATTTGCAGACAGGCTTTCATTTGAAGCCAATCTTCGTATTTGTCTATCATCCCGAATGCTGGTCACTCGAGGCCTCCCAGATCGTGATTTTGGTTGATACTGATCACCCCGGGATAACACTCGATAAATGCCTCGCTTTGAACGGTTCAATGCAACAGAAATTTGAGTAACAGATTTACCTTTAGTTTTCAGCCTCCAAATCTTCAAAATCTCGTCATTCGTAAATTGCTTTGACTTCGGCATCGTTCTAAGCATTCTAAATTATTTCAGGCCTTATATAACAACTCTGGGAAACGCCCCTTCGATCACTTGGGAACTTCGCGCCGTTAATTTGCATAAATCTGACATATGTGCCTAAACATTTGTGGCATGCAGATTCCAATATTACGGTGTTGGGATATTTTGTTTCAGTACTTTTGGTAATCTTTTAAGTTGCACAATTTATTATTGGTTCTAGGATTATTTAGATACAATATCGGCGAAGTTCAATGCAAATTCTCGCTTTTATTTATAATTTGCCTCTGTGTCTAAACTTTTGTGCAGGCCTGTATACTCATCAAGAAACTGGTTTTTACCTCATTCAGTAAATAAGAAAGAAATTTATGGTAACTTTGGGTTTTGGTGAATTGGCTTCATGGCACACCTTGAAACCTCGCCATAAGCCGCCACTAAAATAGGGCCTTAAAAACGTTGATGCGATGCACCAAATAGGTATCGAATATCTCATACTGAACATTATATTAATGACGATTTTTGTATAGTTGCCTTAATATCATTTAGTAGAGCATTTAATTGAATTTTTACGTAGCTCAATAATTTCAATGTATTTTTATATTCAATGAAACCTTGATAACTCAAAATTCAAGGGAAAGGGATTTGCACCCAGTTATGAAGGATTAGTGGGAGTTCAAGGTGACGAGAATTACTTCATTATGGTTCCCTTATATATCACTTCTATTATGTTTATAATGGTAGTTGGTAGTTGGCCAATGGTAGTTGTCTGAACGATGGTAGTACGTCTGAATAATTTTTGTAGGCAGCTTAAACAGTAAATATTTGTGTTCTGAATGGTTCATCGCTTGTTAATTACATTTGCTCTAAGGGCTTTTGCGCGCTATTATCGCATTCATGAATTTCTATACGTACTACATGATGAACAAATTATTTGATGCGAGATAAGAAAAATTAAATATAGAGATTAAGGTAAAAGAAAAATCAGTATATTTCCTGCATAGCATATATCCTGTATAGTATATATCCTGTGTAATATATATCCTGCATGTAGTATATATCCCTATCAGTATATATCCTGTGCTTTAAACGGAAAGGCAGTTGAATGAAAATGAACAGTTAATCTTCACATTAAAATAATTTTAATAAATAAAGCATAAAGTTTAAAAAATAAATTTTTTTCTAAACTCTTTATCTAGAAGTTGAAAATTTATGCTTAAATATGTACGTTTTTAGTTTATATGGAAAAAAATATCAAGCAGATATTGGATGAGCCGTAGACAGACGAAAAGGAAAAAATTAGGGGAAATATCTCCAGGAAAACCAAAAATTAAACAAAACATAAGGAGGTAAGCATACTTAACCACACGAGTTAAATATTTTTAAAAATAGCAATAAGTAAATTCTCAAAAGAGATGATAAAATGACTACTAATCTATAATTCCCATTCAGGATTGAATTTGAAGTAAGAGAGGCTATCCACGCTCTATCACAAAACCGCAGCCGGGATTTAATTTCAGGGGGAGATAAAAATTTCAGCATGTATCGATGCAATCATAACATGTAAATCATAATTCGTAGTCAAGACCCATTAAAATTTAGTTTCTGGGGCGTTCCTTAAGACCCCCTGGATACGGGCATACCCTATCACAATTAGGAAAAAGAGTGATAGGAATGAACGTCCCTTATTTTTATGCTTTATGGGTTGTAAGGAAGTCGTTGTCAGAATAAAATACAAGATAATTGAAATATCCTACAACGACAGGTATCAAAGATATTCAGTTAATTAAAGAAGCATATTGGAATAAAAAAAGACAATTAAAACCGATAATAAGTAAATGATTGAATTGAAAGAGTGATTATACAGGAACGAGTTCTTTCCCCAAATTTATTTAATCTGTACTTAGAAGCGATAATAAAATTAATTATGAAAGAAAATGGAAAGATTAAAGGTAAAATGCATATAAATATATTGAGAAATACTGATGATATGGTTATAATAGTAACCACAAATAAAACCTGCAAATGCGCATTGGTAAAATCGAGACAAAAATTTAGGAAGTGGAACTCAACATAAATGTGAAAAGAGACAGAAACAATGCGTATTATAACCAGGAAAACAAATCAGAGCCTATCATAAAATGGGATTAGAAAACAAATAAAAACACTTTCGGTTATTTAGGAAAATATTTTGTTACAATAATGACAAAACAATGAAAATTGGATGCCGAATTAATCAAGGGAAACCAAAATTAAAAGGAAGGGAAAAAGGTTTTGGCGAAAGAAAATTAAGTAGATTCGTAGTTGCAAAATACTATATCTATCTGACTTTTTATTTCAGATGGATCTGGGAACTGGACAATAATGAAAGACGCGGGAGGCAAAATTGAAGCTTTTTAAATATGAACCTTGTGAAGAATAATGAAAATAATATAAGATGGCAAGATTTTTATCTGTGAATTCCTCGAAAAATTCAGATCGAAAAAAGATATTTTATGGACATAACACTTAAAAAACTTAATACAGCTGTACACATAGTAAAAGGTAAAAAAATAATCCCAATTAGTCCTAGAATAAAAACGTAAGATGAGACATAGAGTCAGAAGAAGAAGAAGAAGGGGTGGATGGAAGATTTAAAGACCTGGACATGTCTAAGTACAGAAAAAAGTATCTATTAGTGATTAATCTAGAAGTATCTATTAGCGATGAATCTTAAAGTATCTATTAGTGATTAATCTAAAGTATCTATTAGTGATTAATCTAAAGTATCTATTAGTGATTAATCTAAAGTATCTATTAGTGATTAATCTAAAGTATCTATTAGTGATTAATCTAAAGTATCACGCTAGTGATTAATCTAAAGTACTATTAGTGATTGTCTTAAAGTATTCATTAGTGATTAAATTCAAGCATTCATAGCATTAATCAGTAAAGTATCATTAGTGATTAATCTAAAGTATCTATTAGAAGGACAATCTAAAGTATCTATTAGTGATTAATCTAAAGTATCTATTAGTGATTAATCTAAAAGTATCTATTAGTGATTAATTAAGTATCTATTAGTGATTAATCTAAAGTATCTATTAGTGATTAATTCAGCATTCATTAGTGATTAATCTAAAGCATCTATTAGTGATTAATCTAAAGCATCTATTAAATGATTAATCTAAAGTATCTATTAGTGATTAATCTAAAGTATCTATATTAGTGATTAATCTAAAGTATCTATTAGTGATTAATCTAAGTATCTACATAGTGATTAATCTAAAGCATCTATTAGTGATTAATCTAAAGTATCTATTAGTGAATTGATAAGGAAAATATTCATAATTTTTAATGTTTAATACTCTAAACACACTATGTTATAACTCAAATGCAGTAGAATAATATTATATAGTAAATTATCTTGAAATTTAAGGAGACAACAATTTAATTTTAAAATATTAGGGTTTTTGTAAAATTGTCTGGATTAGGTAACATAAAATAAATGTGAATAAAAATGCAGATACTAATAAAAAAAAAATCTTAAAACTAGTATAGAAATCACGATATTACCCAAAAATAATAATGGGAAATGATTAATTATTCATGTAAAATGAAATCATTATCGATTTTTCAAACTTAAAAACTAAACACAGTTTTGTTGAATATGAAAGCTCGCCTTTACTAGTTTTAGCGCCTCATATATTTTAAGTATTGAGAAGCTGCATCTAAAGATTTTAATTTTATTTAGTTTGGTTCGTTTCTAGGAAAACATGGTGTTTGTAAATGTTAGAATATTATCAGGTCAGTTTAAGTTTTCGCTCCCATCTCAAACAACTCTCTGAGAAGCCATCGAGTGTTAAAAAATAGGAGAAATGCCCTTTGGTAGAAAAGCATTCAATGTTTTGTAAAATTCAATTTTTCACTTTCGCCCTGCAAAATCGTTAAATGAATGCATTTTATATTTTTTTGCCTTCCCAAGAGATGTTTAAATTTGTAAGCTAAATTGAATTTTTTTTCAGACGGAAACATATGGAAATTTGCGAAAGAAACTACGAAAAAAAAGAAAGACGTTAAGCATTACCAAAATTCAATTTTTTACCAGCAGCATGGACGAACACTGAAGCTGCTTTTTATGGAACTCGAACACTTTTTCTCTGATTCTCCTCTAGAGACTTTTGCACAGTAACCTTTTACTCCTCCATTTAGACAACGTGGAGTCAAAAAAGCATTACTCACACATACAAACTGTCCAGGGTTCGCTGCAAAGCAGAATGAATGGCCTAATAAACAAGGAATCTCACTTGAAACACCAATTAATCCACATTGCCAAACTGTCCTTTAGTTGTATTAAGAAACATTTTCTGCCGCATTTAATGTTTAAAACCATTATGTTCAGATACTTTACGGCAAAGCATTCGAAGGGCATGTTTCCGTTTCCCAAAATAGCTTTGTTAATCTTACCTTCCATTCCATTATTGCAAAAATAAAATAAACAGGTTACGTTTAAGGTTCACTTCGAAAGTAAATTCAATTCTTTTTTCTTTTTTTTTTTCGAGTAAAAGAAAACAGATGATATGAAGAGCATTAATATTCATACAGCTTTCACTCCGGCAACCACCGCAAAAATTGGTCTTTTTTTTTTGTGGAATTATAAGTGGTTCTGTAATTTGGCTTAATATACAGGGTGTCCTCAAAGTAGTCATACCATTATACACGTCAATAAATTCTTTATTTTAAGAGTAATCTTGAAACCAACTACGATAACTAATAATATAACTCTAGGAATGATTTCCTTGACTTGAAATAAAATATTTCAATTACGTCAAAGGCACTGTGAAAAATTAATTTGATTTATTATCCATATGAGAGAGAGAAAATTCCATTTATGGCATTATGCAATTATAATAATGGCATTATGCAATTATAGTAATGGTATTATACAGTTAGAGTAATAGCATTATACAATTACAGTAATGGCATTATACTTATATATTACTGACATTACACATGTACATTATATTTTACATATACCTTAGTGTCTTATTAGACCTCAGTTGTTGCTATTGTTACCTTAGTAGATAATTTGGGTACAAATAGCAAGAAAAATGCACGTAGAGAAGTCTAATAACGCCGTAATGTTTAAAATACCGAATTGAAAACTGTCAGCTTTCATCACGCAAGGAATATTTCTTTATCAAAATTCACTCAACGAAAATCAACTATTGCCTTGATATTTTGCGTGTTACTAACAACTCGCACGAACAGTTAGTGAAGTATTGATTGAAATATATTGGACTATGTTCTAAAATACAGACGTTGAGTTACTAATCGAACATTCGGTGCAAAAACATCATGGGTCCCGCACGTAAAACTTTACAGAAATCAAAACAGAAAGTTTTTAACTAACGTTATTTTTATGATGAATAGAAGGACTTATAGAAGGACGGAATAGAAGGACTTATAGAAGGACGGAATAGAAGGACTTATTCCTTGTATTCATCCTCAGTACTGCTAACTAGGACTAAGAGACTTTTCACAGTACACGAGCAACTATAACCAATTGTACCAAATTACAAAATTACATAAAATTAAAAAAAAACTAATATTTTTACAATAATAAATTAATTCACATAGAGTAAACTGTTTTGAAGTGGTTCCTAAAATAATGAACGGTTAAAAAATTCCCATTTAAATCAATTATAATATCGCAACTGGTTGACATAAACCATCACGTAGAATGGCAAGCTCGGTTTGCGACAGAAAGTGCGATAAACATCGTAAGTAAGTGAAAAAATTCGTTAAGTTTACGATTATGAACTCAGCACGTATCGTAATGATATTAAACTTGGTCATCGAAATTGTGATTAAAGCAGTTTGGTGTATCTCTCTGTGTAGAAATGGTGCAATACACTATCTCAGCCGCAGAACGAATGCATTCTATTAATTTATAACGACGGACAGTGCAGCCATGGGCGGAAAATGCGTGGTATTTCTATTTTAATTTCTGCCAACAACAGGAAAACACGCCATGAGAAGCGTGACACGCATGTGTTTGGAATAATATAGCGAGGCACAAAGGCAGAAGAAATAGCTCCCGCTTCTGAATAATTCAGTAATTGGGACAGTGATAATTTGATGTGGGGAAACTGGCAACGACATGAATGATGCCAGATTCCTTTATACTCTTTTTTTCATTTACCTACGAAAGAAACGTCTGCTTGCTTATCGAGGTAGACACGGAATCGTCAGTTTCCCATTGGCTCATTAGATTTGCATGGTAAAACCTGCTTTATCAGCACCCTTTATATAATGTATGTGATATGTTGACCACTGGAAAAAACTTGATTGGAAAGAAAGAAAAAAAAAAGAAAGAAATGGAATGAAAGCATAAAATCTAGAAATAACTGAAAAAATGTAAGAGAAATTCACAAACCGTTACCAAACGTTATTTTTAAATGCATGTCAATATTTTCTAATAATCTTTGACAATAATAATAATCAATTAATTTTTTACTCACTTTAATTTCATTATTGCGCAAGTAAATTTTTTAAAATTTATTTAAACAAATATATGAATAATAGAAAAACAATCCATGTTATATATTTCCCTACTATTTTATTAGCCTATATCAGATATGTGCGTGCTTGAAGAAGCACAACAATATTTCTAGTAATGTGTGTTTGTGTGATGACTGCACATTAACAGCAACGATGGGACTGCATTGGGATTCGGGAAAAAAAGTTTTGCCAGGAATCGGAACCGCTGCTGCAAAGGATATAAAACCCCCAGACGACGGTGGGCAAAGAGTTGGCAAGCTTTTTTTTTTTTTCACCGCTGAGAGTTGAAATCGTATTAACGACAAGCTAAGGGAACGCATTACCACAGAGGCACTGCAGAGATCTAGCATATAATATTCTATATTATCTAAGTTAAATCAAATCAAACTTTCTTCCGTCATATTCAAAATTTTTACATAATCCGATAATGATTTGAAATTTATTAGTTAGATTAATTCGTGTAAGTAACAAAGGATATAGTTTTTGGGGTAGCCCCTGCTTCCTAGAATTTGATATAATAGGTGGAAGCAATAAATAAGTAAATAAAATAAAAGAGGTGGTTGGTTAGTAAAGTTATGGAAGATATAACTTAAGAAAGATGTAGGAATATCATAATTCTCTATCCAATAGATGTCTGCGGATGAGTTTTTTATATTGAGCAAAGGAATAAATAGATTTAAGTGAGTTAGGGAAATGATTCCACACCGTGGGGCCGATGCAACAGATGCGGAAAAGTCCAAGTTTCTTTTGTAAATACTCTGATAATAGATCATTAAGATTTCTTGTAAAGTGGATATGATCAGGCAAGTGTAATGAAATGAGATCAAAATGAGTGCCATATCGCATAGTGTTAAACAGGAAAACGGAATATTTCTACGCAAATAAGCTATTTCAGAAGTTCCAGAAGAAAAAATAATTTGATAATTCAGGAAGAGGAGGAAATATTTTTGCAGTCTGGTAAGTCTAATGAGATTAGACATGGAAGTGTTTCCTCATACTAGAAGGCCATTGTAAATAAAAGAAAAATTCGTGGAATAATAATGTTCAAGAAGAAATGAGACGGGAAAGCAGTGGCTGATGTTTCGAATCACTCCAATATTTCAACGAATTTTGTTACAGATATTGTTAAAGTGAATATCCTATTTAAGGTTGGATTGAAGAGTTACACAAAGAAAGTTTATATTTTGTGAAATTGAAAGCATTATATTATTTATACTGAGATTAAAATTAGGATTTATCCAACATTACATATCTGCGGAGTTAAACATAAATTCAAAGTGAAAATACAGTACTTACAAATAACGTATTGTTTTACTATTAAAATGCTTTCATAATAAGTTACTGTTGTTTCTAAATTACTTAAAAACACTTTATGCAATTATAGCTTTCATCGATGTTTTCTGTATGTTGTAGATGCGCCAAATCATTCACTAAAACGAACAATGAAAGGTTTTGCAGGAAGACGATTCAGCAGGGAGATACCATCGCTCCAAAACTTTTCACTTCTGCTTTACAGATTATCTTGCATCTGATAAATTGGAATAACAAAAGGATAAAAATAAACAGTGAATATTTAAATCATCTGCGATGATACTTGTTGATGACATTGTTATTTTCTCAACGAACCCAACAGAACATCAAGACATGGTGCAGGAGATTTCAGATAGAAGTAGAGAAGGTGGATGCAAGATGAACCTACAAAAACTTGAAATCCTGTTCAATAATTTCGTAGAGAAAACAAAAATACAAGGTTGAAAAAATTGAGCTAGAAATTGCTGATTCATATATTTACCTGCGGCAACTGATTTCAGACGTATTAAACTTGACTGGAGTGCATTCGGAAGAAAAAGTTTTATAATGAACAGAAAATTGCCATTGTATCTAAAAAGAAAAGTCTTCAACCAGAGTGTATTGCCAGTTCTCTCTCTTACAGCTCAGAGACATGGAGTCTAATGATTGCAACAATATGGAAGTTACAGACAACCCAGAGGAACATGGAAAGGTGCATGGTTGGAATAACTAGGAGAGCTCGAAAAAGAAACACTTGGGTGAGAGAGCAAATAGGAGTAGAGGACATTATTGTTAAGGAGAAAAAATGGCTGAAATGATGGTGGGCTGGGCATATCGCAAGAAGAACTGATTAGAGATGGACAACAGAAATTCTTAATTTGATTTCAAGAATTTATTGAAGATCTAGAAAACGTCCTTAAACTAGATAAGTGGATGAGATAAGAAAACAGGTTGGGGCGATGTGAAAGCGAATTGCTCAGGATAGACTTGTGTGGAAAGCATTTGTTATGTATTATATATATAATTACAGGGATAGGTTAGAGAATGAGAGTTATATGTTATACAAAACAATAGATATGTTATAGGAATAGGAGCTGAAAAAATTGTGAGAATAAAATCCAATATAGTGTCAGATAAAAGTAGGGGAAAGAAAAAATAAAAAAAACGAGAAATGACGTGTTCAAAAGATATGTGACTTTTTTATTACATATAATTCAAAACATTTAAAATATCATATTCCTTTTAAAAAAATTGAACAATTTCCGAAAAAGTTTCGAAGAAAAAAATTCCCTTTTCTGCTCATGTCTTTTAAGATCCGCAAAATAAAAAACAATATAATTTATTTCTAGTTCTTTCAGTTTTGTAACTTCTTATAAAAAGAAAGCTTCAGCGTAAACGGAGCTCTGTGTAAATGCCTGAGTGGTCAAATATTTATCCATGTCACTTTTTCCCAATTCTTTCGAAATATTTTGATGGTTCTATCGCACTTTTTGACAAAAAAATATATTTTGAAAAAGTCAGAATTTTAGGGTTGGATAATCGACAGCTTTCTTTCTTTCTTTCCTTCCTTCAATCAATAGAATAAATTCAGTAAGAAAGTTATCAATTCTTTAGACGAGTCACATATTCAAACATCACTTTCCAAATAAATGCTATTATATTTTGTGATATATATATATAATCGCCATAATATTCAACCATTATCCATCCACTGCTGGATGAAGGTCTCTCCAAATGCTTTCCACACAAGTCTATCCTGAGCAATTCGCTTCCACGTCACCCCAACCTGTTTTCTTATTTCATCCACCCATCTAGTTTGAGGACGTTTTCTAGGTCTTCGGTGGTCTCTTGGAATCCAGTTCAGAATTTCTGTTGTCCAACGTTGATCAGTTCTTCTTGCAATATGCCCAGCCCATCGCCATTTCAGCCCTTTTACTTTAACAATGATGTCCTCTACTCTAGTTTGCTCTCTCACCCAAGTGTTTCTTTTTCGATCTCTCCTAGTTATTCCAAGCATGCACCTCTCCATGCTCCTTTGCGTTGTCTGTAACTTTCGTATTGCTCCAACTGTTAGACTCCATGTCTCTGATCCATAAGAGAGGACTGGCAATACACACACTGGTTGAAGACTTTTCTTTTTAGACATAAAGGCAATTTCCCCTT
>QLNU02015270.1:60143902-60191820 GCA_006491805.2 Dysdera silvatica
ATATTTTTTTTCTGATTTTGAGAAGCGTTACAGCAAAACTTCAAAATCCCGGGCCAAATATTTTGTCAAGAGTGGAATAAACAATATTTTGAATGGAACAAAAATATTTGCGCATTTATGCATTTCAGGCATACCTTTAATTTCCATTCTTCGCATTGCTATACTAGGTAGCTATTATAGACTGATATTTGTTAGTCATGGAGTGGGCGAAGTTTTCAATAGTTTGAATCCCAAATTTTTGCCTACTCTTCTTTCTTAACTTTCTGAAGTTCTGTTTTTTTCTGCAAGTATGATATCTAAGGATTCGTAAATCTAAAATATGCCATAAATTTTCACTGATATGAGGTGATAGAGGAGGTTCCATTGGTTGTCCTCAAAAGTTATACAGCAACCATTCCCGAATAATGCGTTCAGTATACTTGGAATCATTATTATGTTAAAATATGAACGTATTCCTAATGAACCGTTGAATAGGTGGCTTTGTGTGTTGACCATTATTTGGCAATTGTGTTATCCCTGAGAAGGGTAATAATATCTTACATCCTTATGCATGCGGAGAAAGAGAGCGTTGTTTCATATCCTCATTCGTCCAGTAATCAAGACACTCAGAATAGCTCAACGGAGGGACCCTGGTTCAAATCCAGAATTGAGACGGCGTCTCTTTTTCTCCTAAATAAAAAGAGCTCTAGATTGACTTCTTATACGTGGGTGTCGAATATTATTATTAAATATAATAAATTCCCCCACGAAAATACACAAAATACTCGCTCCGGCTGCTTTGTACGTTGACCATTATTTGGCAATTGTATTATTCCCGGGAAAGGGAAATAATATCTTACATACATTACATTTTTCTAAGAAAAACAATTTCTGCGAGAAATAGTGAAAAAGCACAAAACAAGTTGGTCCACCGGAGAAAATAGAATATACGACGCTGAATTATATATGATGAATTATTAAAACTTTCTCTTAAGCAATTGATTACATACATTTCAACTTACAACAAGAAATTAATTAGTGTTAAATATTTATGTAACAACTTTGTTGTTATAACAACTTCCAATTTTTCTTCTTAAATAATACTTTCATGCTCCGAATTACGTCCCTTGCGTAAATACATTGGCTCATACATATTTCATGCATGTTGAAACAAGATTTGTCAGGTTTATGATTTGCTTTGTCAACACTACCGAAAATCTGGCTCTGTTTTACCATTTTTCTATCGTAAAGGACAACAGTGTCTTCCACTGCGTGACCCACGCGGCATAGGAATTGCCTCGAAGTAGAAATTCAGTTCCTACATTTTTATGGCCATAGTTTTTCTTTTCCTATCTCCTCATTCTATTGTGCTTTGGCGGGAGAAAATAGTCGGTTTTATATCGCCTCAATACTCCGTCTTTTTTTTTGTTTCGCTTGTATTTCTTCGCTTTGCTACTCTGGTGGTAAAATGCCAAATATTCTCATAAGGCAATTCTGCAAAAGTCGCGGTATATTTAAATTTTAGATTTCGGATGCAAAAGAGTTATTATATTCGAACTTTACAAATGCCATCTATAGTCTGAAAACCAATTACCTTGCCGGCGGGAATATTTATATAGGAAAGGGATTCAACCGGTAAATCCGAGTACAAATAAAAAAGTTATTAATTTCGTAACTAATTTATTAACATCGTAATTAATTTATGAATTTTGTAACTAATTTATTAGATAAGTTAATAAATAAGTAACTAATTAACGGAATTCTCTATTATTGCTAATCAAGCTCAATCAAAATTATTTTATCCACGACAACGAGTAAAACATTTCATTAAATCTATCAGATTTTATGCTTTATAAAACTTATATAATTTTAAATTAAATTGTGCGTCTGCAAAACATCTGATCCTTTAACCATTCACAATATTTATCGTTTAGAATCCATCCAAAATTCGGTAACGCGTTTTGTTTTCAATAATTAATGTTCTGATTTTTCAATTACTTTCCCTCTAAAGTCTTCTTAAATTTAACCTCTTCTCTTCTCATCGCAAACACCTCCACCCCATATATAAAACCATCCCTCATATAGAACCATCGATAACCGATATAAATGTGATTTTCTTGCAATATCTTGTACTTTTAGTTATATTTCTTCTCGTAACGATATTGTCCGCAGAAGTTACAAATACTAACCTTTTATACTAAAACATATAGATTTAGTTTCTTTTACAAACGATTAAAGAGTGTAACATTCTGTAAGATATTATTATTACCCTTCACAGGGATAACACAATTGCCAAATAATGGTCAACACACAAAGCCACTGGGATGAGATTTTTGTGAGTTTTTCGTGGAAGATTTTTTACTATGAATAAATTTGACAACCACGTATTAGTAGCTCAATCTAGAGCTATTTTTGTTTGGGAGAAAAAGAGACGCCGTCCTCATGCCAGATTCGAACCAGGGTCCCCACGTTGAGCCCGCGGTGTCTTGACCTACTAGACGAATGAGAACAAGAACAAACGCATTTTTCTCCGTATATTAAGTTGTAAGATATTATTACCCTTCACAGGGATAACACAATTGCCAAATATTGGTCAACACACAAAGCCACCGGGGCGAGATTTTTGTGAGTTTTCTGTGGAGGATTTTTATTACAAATAAATTTGACACCCACGTATTAGTAGCTCAAACTAGAGCTATTTTTGTTTAGGAGAAAAAGAGACGCCGTCCTCATCCACATGCTTTAGGCAGCACGTGTTGGTTTCATCCAATGTGAATGCATTTGCGCGTATCATTCAGTAGTATGCAACGATCATAAGCATAACTTGAGGGTTGAATATAGCTTAACTTGGGATGGGAGAAAAGAACAATAAACGCAAAATTGGGTGGAAAAATACGATTTTGCCGCTGTTTTAAAAAAACTGGGTGCATGTGTCTCCTTTTCCCCATACAGATTACGCCTATGTTAACAAGTTAATTTTATCCTCTACCTTGCTCCCGAATTGACTGTGTAGAACTGCGTAGGTAAATGTGAACAATTTTCGCTTTCGAAAAAAAAAATGTATAATCTACTTTTCTTATTAATTTTTTTAAAATAACGTGGAGCAAATGTGAAGTATATTTTAATACATGGATAAAAGGCAGCTTTCTTAAAAGGAAGTTGCTTTCTTTTTGTAATAGTGCCAGAAGATAAAGTAGCATCTTTGAAGTGGGCAGCAAACTGAGAGGAAGCAAAGCTCTTTTACAACAGTTTGCACTTACCTTCGAGAAGCTTAAAGGCACGGAAAAAGAAAGTTTGACAGTGTCATTGTTAGTCATTCCAACGGATAAGATTTTGTTTTCTTAAATTTTTTATTCTATTCGTAAATAACTCTGAAGTGGCCTGTTTTCAAGGAGATAAATAATCTAGTAAAAAAGTAAAATTTTCAACCCAAAGAAGTATGCACTTTCTTTGCTGGTTACTATCGCTGAAAAAGGTAGGATATCATACGAACAGTAGTAATCGGTACAGTCGCAATTAATCTCATAATATTTCGAAACTATCCTATGTTGCGACTGTATTGATCACTTTTCTGTTTACAATTCTGATTTATTTAATGTCATCACATGCGCCAACTGGACGGATGGATAGATATCTCAAATACACTCTGTTTCAAAACATGGATAAATAGAATATGATGGATAGAGGAGACTGGGCAATGATGGTTAAAGAGACCCATGTCTTTCAATGATTGTAGCGCCGATGAAGAACTATAGACAACAGGCTTTATTAGCATTTATAATTTTATAAATTAATATTTTTTTTGCATAAGAACAATTATGCACGAATTTTATTTAGATTTCTCCATATGAATCCCTACCGCTATTGATTTTGTAGTAAATAGTATTCTTTTAATTTCTTAGTAAATTTATGCATCGTTTTGCTGTTTTTTATATATTCTGGAATTTCATTCCACTTTTTTTATTCCTATGTAGTTAATATTCTCCTGACTTTTGTTAGTTTTACTTCTTTTTGGTATGTATTTATTGATATTTCGATAACTATAGTTAATTTTTTTGTTGAGTTCTATTATATTTTCATATTTTTGGCTTTTTACTCTTTCATATGTTATTTTAAGTAGTTTTATGTCATATATTTCCTGGTCGTGTATTTTTTTTTTTTTATATGCTGAAATCGAATTACCTGTTTTTAATGTTATTTTCTTTATTACTTTTTATATAATTTTATTTATTTTATTTTCATTTGTTTTATTAAGTTTTCCCCAAACAACATTACCACTTAACTATGGTAATGTTCTTTGGGGTAATGCAAAATATAAGTTTATGCTGGGGTAATGTAAAATATAAGTTTAGCATTACCTCTGGTGTTAATATTGTTACTAGTCTATGTATTACTCCCGAGCCTCTTCTTATTGTCTTAATTACTTCATCTATATGTTCATTCCAGCTGTGGTTATCCTTCATTTTTATTACTAGAAATTTTATATTTCCATTTTGTTCTATTTCTTGATTTTCTAACCATAATTTGTGACTATTTTTTTTATTTCATTTTTTTTGTTTTTACGCTTGAATAATAAATATTTGGTTTTGTTTATGTTTACACTAAAATTATTGTTTTTAAACCAAACTTCCATCATTTTCAATCTATCATTTATTTTTTTATATAAATTCTCTAGGTTTTTGTGACTTTCTATTTATCAAATATCATCAGCGTAAATCAAGAAATTTTTATTTATTATGTTAATGTCGTTCAATGCTAATATAAAGAGTAGTGGGCCTAATATTGATCCTTGAGGCACTCCATTATTATTTTCTAGTTCCTCAGATTTTATATTATTAATTATTGTAATTTGTTTTCTATCCACTAGACAGCTTTTTAGTATGTTGCCTACTTTTCCTCTTAGGCCATATTTTTCAGTTTTTGCTAGTAATTTTTCTCTGTTAATTAAGTCGAAGGCCTTACTGAGATCAAAATATATAGCTATTGTGTATTCATTTTTTTCCAAATTATCACGTATTTTTGTAATAATTTTTATTGCCACATCTTCTGTTGTATTTTTCTTCCTAAATTCATTCTGATTACCATCTATTATCTATTAAACTTCTCCATAAAGTGTAATAATCTATTGCTTATAATTTTTCAAAGATTTTTGCAAATATTGGTAGTATAGTTATTGGTCGAAAATTATTACAATCATTTTTTTTTTCCTTTTTATTTATTGCAACTATTTTGGCCATTTTCATACTTTTTGGTATTTTTTCTGTTTCAAATATTTCATTATAAATTATCAATAATGGTTCTATTAGTTGATCTTTACACATTTTTATTATCTTAAGAGTAATATTCTCTAATCTAGGTCCCTTTTTTCTTTTATTTCATTTAGTTGTTTTACCAATCCTTCATATGTGATGTCGCTTAAAAATAAGGTTTTAGTATTTCTTTCTATTTGTAGGTTTGAGCGATCGTTATTTTGATGACTCGTGAATTGGTTTACGATGTTAATAAAAAATCCATTCATTTCATCTGCCACTTCTTTATCTTTGGTTATAGTTTTATTATTAATTAATAAATTTAGTTTGTTTTGTTGTTGATCTTTTGATTTATTACCCAGTATTTCATTTATTATTTTCCATTTCTTTTTTGGATCTTTTTCTTCAAATTTTTCAATATAATATGATCTATTCTCATTAATTATTAGTTTCTTTGTCGCATTTCCGATTTTCATAAATTTAATCTACTGTTGTTGATTTTTTGTTATTAAATAATTTTTATATGTCTTATTTCTTTCCTTTATTTTTTTCTTATTTTATTATTAAACCAGTTTTTTTCTATCTTATGTTCAACTATGTTGCAAAACAACACATGCACCAATAAAAATGGAGCTACACTCGTGAACTTCGGCATGCAAATGGAATATGGAGAAATGCACAAATGGATGCCATCAATGAAAAGATTACGTGCTAGAAATTGATAAACCCTCCTTTGATAGCTGTGAAATTGGGGCAATGATGCAGGAGTGGGAAGCCTTTTCATGTTAGAAGGCCACATTAAATCAGCTGTTAATGTTAGAAGATCGCATTAAATTATATGTAATGACGAAGGCCACATGCGTTTTGATTGTGCCAGTCAATCAAGGAAGATTAATTTCGTTAAATATTCTTCTACACTTTAATACTTTGCTTAGGTTCTTTTAAGATTATAATACAAGTAAAAAAAGACGAACAGAATCCTATTAATAAAAGTAAAAGAATTTTCTTGCAAAATTTGAATTCCGTAAAAGGCCGCAACTTAGGGGGGTCCCTAAAGCCGCATGTGGCCATAAGGCCGCGGTTTTCCCAGCGCTGCTATAGTGCTACCCAAATGCTATTCATTTGTAATTTTTTCTTTATTAGAGAGAGAGAGAGAGCGTTAAGCCGTTTCAAACCCCCCTAGTTACGTCACTCATTTTAAGTTAAAATGGTATATTTTTCATAGTTCTGCATATTCCAAGTGGAATATAACCACTAATGTGCCATTTGCGTGAATTATGCAGACTGGAATAAGAGGAGCACAAAGAAAATATATCCCATGACGTGTTCTTGAAAATTTAATGAGACGTATGATTACCATTAGCAGCTATAGAGTTCATATGCGACTCTCATACTATTTACCAGACTGGTTGATTGAAAATGGTATTTAATACATTTGATGGTCCTGAAGTGGCACAATGTTAATGTTTTCACCCAGCGTGCCACTAATCTGGGTTCGATTCCAAAGGGTACAAAAAAAAATACTGAGTGCTCACTGTGGTTCGAGGGATGGTTTCTTAGAGCTTAATAGGTTCAGATTCTTCAGAAAAATATAGATCCACGGCTCACACTGTGAAAACGCCTCCGTCTGTCGTGCCATTAATCTGGGCTTGACTCCCAATGGCATTGTAGAACGTGTGCCATTCCCTTTGGTCAACCGTAGCCCAAGGTTAGAGGAAGTTCAGTTCCCTCGGAAGAAACGTAGATCCATGGCTCTGTGGTAACACCTCCGTCTATTGCGCCATTAACCTGGGGTAGATTCTTAATGGCATCGTAGAACGTGTGTGCCATTCCTTTTGGTCAACCGTAACCCGAAATTAGAAGAGGTTCAGCTCCCTCAGAAAGCCGTAGATTCCGATGAAGCATGCCATTTGCCTGTCTCTTCGTCAGAGAAACAAAAAAGGATATTTACTGATAGACTTAATTGAATTGTATTTCCTTCCATAACTCTCCATTATATAAAACTTTATACATGTGGAACTTGGCAAAGTGGCCACCTTGGCAAATTGACCACATGTTTATGTCAATCATTGAAGTCCAGAAACAAATGTAGGCACTTTAGGAAGTTCTGTTGTACTTTAATTTTAATCAACAATGTGTTTTGATACTAACAATATATAATAATAGCAACGTATTTTAATAATGAATGTACCATAACATGCATAACATACAAATAAATACATAACATATAAATAACACACAAAAATAAGTCTTTTTTTTATGTGCTTCTCGTTCGAAATGCATTTTGAGGAAAGTTTGGGACTAATTTCGACACAAGCGAGAAACGACGTGTTTTGTTTATTTATAAGGCTGTTGAACCATACCTGAAAAATGTGTTTAAGAGTGCTTGAAACACATAGATATGCATACATAATGCGCTAGGCATTCCTTAAAAATTGTGAAGTGACGAAGCTGCGTTTAGAATAAAATATTAGGTTATAAATTATTTATAACTGTGTTTTGAAAGCATCATAAGACTCCGAAATTGCTTTTAAGGACGGATATTTGTAAGTAGAATTTTAGAGAAGGCGCCATGATTTGTCCGCAGAATAAAACGCATTCGTATTAGGAGGTAAGATTATAATAACGTAAAAATAGTTTGAAATATGGAATACGTATTCAAAAAAACAGCAACTGAGTTTGATATTTCTAAATTATTTAATTTTTTACCTAACTTAATATAAATTGCAATGATTTTTGGATTAAAAGAAGAATAAAGTTGTGGGTGATGAGGATAAATTTAGTAAATGGATATTTAATGCCTTGAATAACGACTATATCTTATGATATATGATTATTATACTATACATGCCCGGCGCGACCGTAAGGTAAACTAGGTGGCCGCCTAGGGCGGCAGTATTTGTGGGTCGGCATCACGATAGACTTTTTGTTGCTTAATGCACCACTATACGATAATCGAAATAAACTCAACAACAAATAACTGGAACTAAATGGATTATCGCTTGCCCTGGTAAAGCCGATGGTTACTTTTGATTTTACAGACGAGAACAGAAAAAAACAAAAAACAAATTTTCAACGAGAATGGAGGGCTTTCCTCTAAACACCTTTGTGGTTTAGCCCCCGTGACCTCATGGTGTTGAAATCTCTTAGCTAACTAAGTATCGACGAGGTGTCAAGTTATAAATAGTTCTGCATCGTACATCTCAGCTGCTTATATATTTTCCTTCCTAAATATTCTTTCTTGGAATCAAAGATTTTCTCCCCAGAGCACATGTCGCGGGTTAAGTCGTGACACTAATTAAGCCCCTTTTGAAGATTCCAGAGGATTGCGATGGGGTGGGGGGTGGGGTGAGTACAGACACTTACAGAAGAAAACCGGCGATGTCATAGTGTGTACAAATTATGGGAGTTGGGCTTTATGGTTTTTACATGCAATCAGTTAGTCCTGGAGACTTGGAAGTCCCACTTCTTTTTTTAAACTTCCGCATCATTATCGAAACAAGAAAGATGTAAAAACATGCCAGTTACCATTTATATTTCACAAGTAAGTAATATTTATTTAAACTCTAAGACTACATAATATTTAAAATTCATTTATAAGCGTATACTCTTAAAATTTAAATAAAAATAATTTATGAAATTGATCACTGAGCTTGCCTTCCTCTGGAAAAAGTGCTAGGAAGTTTCGTTTCACTTTTATAATTTATGACACACGTATTTTAGTGTAATTAAATAAATATCATTATCCATGCGAATATTCTAAGCTATATATTATGAATCTATATTATATCTTATTGGTTTTAAATTTTTGATGTTCGTATATCAAGAACAGCGGCGAATCTAGGAAAAAAAATTGAGGGGGGGGCACAAAATCCTATCTATATACACGGGCAGAATAATAAAATCTGGTTATATTTGTGGGGGTTATGACCCCATCTCTATCGTAGAACCGCCACTGATCGAGAACTATCTTTATTATATAACTAGCCTATTGATGATTTTAATAATTTCTTTTTGTGTTTGGTATACAGTAAAATCTGTGTATAACGATGTTCTATAAACTGTTAAAGATATCGTTATAGACAAAATTTAATAAAATACGCTTTGTAATGGACATTATTTAATTTTTATTAAGACCATGTTCAGGGCCAGATGATGGCAAGGGCTCGGGGGGGCCCCAAAAAATGTCATTTGACAATTGTATTTAATGTGATAAAATAGTAAATTAATACAAAAAAACGTTTTTTCTTCAGATTTACAATCCGAAACAAATTCAGAGAAATCATAGCTATTATCTATAATTACAACTATTATAACTACTATAACCACAGCTTTGAGAATTGGATAATAAAAGAGCAGAGTTTTCAAAAACACAAAATTGTTACACCGATACCACATATTATTCGCAACTTTTGCCAAAACTTTTACAACTTCAGCTCTGCAAGTTCATTCTTGGACATCCGACATTGACGTGAACGTGGGATTAAAAAGCACATTTTTACCTCCATTTTTAAATGGTAATAAGGGTGCGTACGTTTTTCAGATATATATCCAATACGTGCGTCAGTGGGCCCCCAAATGCAAGTTGAGCCTGGGCCCCCAATATTCACAGTCGGCCACTGACCATGTTGACCAAAGGGGAACTTCTTAATAAAGGAGAAATAATTCAATATAGGTAAAGTTTTGACACTCCTCTTTTTGTATGGTTGTAAGAGGCATAATTCAATTTTCTTTCCTCTACCTATAAACACATATTTTGATATTAGCTATACAAAAAACGGAACGTTAAAATTACTGGGCTATATATATATATATATACTACTGGGCTATATATATATATACTACTGAAGCTATATATATACATGCATGTATATACAAAATTGTAGCATACATCTCAATGCGGTTATGACTCCATCACTCCTCCCATGCGTATGGCAGTAGTTAAAACTTAATTGCACTGAATAATACCACGTTAAACGATTTATTAAATAATATTACAGATTATGAGTATATATGAACATAAATTTCAAACTATAATTGGTTCGAAAAGGTGATAGAGTATATATATTATAACTACAATTGGGAGAGTTCAAATATTACGTAGGAACCTTCGTGGTGAAGCGGTTGCTGTTCTTATTTTCCAATGTTAGCCAATATTAATTTTGCATACCAGGGATATAAAATGGCTAAAATATTGCTTACATAATAATTGAACTCTCCCATTCTATTAATCAAAAATGCATATGCATGATGATAACAATAAAATTGGGAATTATATTTTTAATTGAAAACTAAAAAATGCATAATACATAGAAACTGAATATGTGGCGTATAATTAATTTATGTGGACGTAAACCAGAATGTTTTATCATTCAATACGTATTTACAAAAGTTACGTTAGAAAAAATAATAACTTAAGAAAATTGTATTTAATTAAAAAAAGAAGTAATCAGGTATTTGGTTTATGTGGAGAGTACTCTCTGGAGAGTCGTTGCAGGACACATATTTTCTAACTATCTAGCAAATTTAGACACGCATCTCAGACATTCAGTAAAGTCAGAATGAAATGCTGTAATATTTCAACGATTCTACGGAACACTACATTTCTCTTTTTTTTTCTCTCTCTCCCATTATTTTCTTTCAGTTCCGCTATCGTATCTTCATTGGTAGTATAACTAAAAAACTAATAACTAGGGCTAGGACTTTGATGATTTTGCATTTTTTTTTTGGCATTGCCAAAACGTTGCCTAAGTATATATAAATGTATTTAATGAAAAACGAAGTAGATTAAAACACCTTTGCCAGGGCAGTTTTTTGAATTTACGTCATTTTTAAGGGATGAGGCATTTTTAGGGTTTGAGTAATTTAAAGAGCATTTCTCGGATATTTTTGGGTCAATAATTTGCATTTGGTGGTATTTTCAATGAAAAAGCTATTTTCCTTGAATTTCTCAGAAATTTCACCTTTTTCCAAAAATGTAAATTTTTCAATGTTCCTTGTTTTTTTGAAAGAATTCAAAATATTAATCGATAATCGATATATATTACAATTCTGCAATACTCAAATAAATTTTTCAGTTTTGCTATGGCTAATTTGAAATACTGAATAACTTATTTTTTTGTAAGTTTTTGGTTTTTTAAGGTCAGTTTTTTTGTTTATATGGTATTTTTTCTGGTTTTTTCACCAAAATGTATTTTTATAGGTCATTTTCTGACTGCTTTTAGGTCATCAAAATCCTAGCTCTACTAATAACCCTTCATCCAAAGTCAAATCATTCTCTTTATTCATGGAAGAGCGCATATTCTTCAAAGCTTTGCATGTACTAGAGAATGAAGTACATCAACGTATTTTATCTTCAGAAATATTTGGTTAACTTTGGATCATTATTCGAGAACCGGCTGCGTTTGTGTATGTAATATTCTTTAGCATTAATGGATTGTCAAAGTTGTATTGCTTTAAAAAGTTTTGGATACAACTTTCCTAATACTTTTCCTAATACAACTTTCCTGCTAAAGACTGAAAAATTGCAAAATTATCGTTATATGCAGGCTCATTCAAAACAAATTATCGTTATAGACAGAATTCACTGTATTTCAAGCTCTGAAATGTGAAATGCGCCTTTATCATGAGAGAAAAAGTATCTAAATTTATAATATGTATAATATGATTGGAAATTTCATATCGTCATTTTCCATACTTGGAAACATATATGTGTATTTTGTTTTCAATAAAGGAATGATTCAAGTATTACATAAGCATCTTTGGGGAGAGAGGGGGTTGCTGTTGTGCTTATTTTCCTATGTTAGCCAATGTTAATTTTTGCTTACGAGGGAGAGGGGTATAAAATGGCCAAAATATTGCTTATGTAATATTTGAAATCTCCCTAACTTTTTTACCTTATTTCCTAAAATATATAATTCCACAGGCTTAATTTATGCTACAAAGGAACGCAGAAAAAATTTTTAGGGTTCCAAAAAATTTTAATCCATACCTGTCTTTTAAAGAATTAACTATTAAAATACAATAACAGAACATGATAATAATGATACGTGACATTGTATCGTTCCATATATTGCAAAATTGAAGATAACTTGCAAATAAAATCTGTGTGTAACAATTTATATTGTTATATAGTATATATAATATTATGAAATAATATAAATGCGTAAATAATATAAATATATGTCCCATTTGATCTTGTACATACAATATATATATATATCAAAGACTTGATTGAGCTGGTCTTTTTTTTTTTTTTTTTTGATAAGAATATACTATTTTCTATTTCAAGTGTTGGGTCGATTTCGAAGTGGGGAGAGGTCGTTCGCCTAGGGCGCTAAGTTTGCTTGCGCCGGCCCTGATACTATATGATTATTATACCATATGATTATTTATACACTAGGTAGCGTAGGCTTGGTGAGACTCATATCTTATTATAATTATCTTAAGTTTTTATATAACTCTAATTTTTTATAAAATATTTTTTTATAAATAAAGCACATTGAGAGTTCAAGAGCAAAATATGTACCTCTCCCATTGAAATAACATTGAATGTAACCTTAATTTTGGACACCAGTTTATTATCAGGTCCTGCATTTGCCGCTTTGGCAGCAGTGTCAACCTGCTTATTGCCGGGAATTCCAACACGGCCTGGAATCTAACAGAATTTCACAATATACTGTGCGTTGTTATATCCACTTGTTTGCGACCTCTGTGGATTCCAGAGTGGTGCGAAATTTTTGATTGAAGCCAGGCTCTGTAGGATATTGAGTGAATCAATGCAGATGACAACTGGACGTAATGAATTACATAAAACGTATTCCAGTGATAATCCCATGGCATGGGTTTCTGAAGTGAAAATGGAGCATAATTGTGGCAGTTGTGGGCTCTGTATAACATTTCCACGGACAAATGCCGCACCGATATATTCATCCGCTTGTGACTAATGCAGGTAAGAACTAAATGAGATGCAGTGAAATTTGTTTATATTTTTCCAGGTCCCGAAAGATCTATATCATATTTAAGATATATCACGATATACATGTAAGGATTTATCGCTTTCAACCTTGTCTATAACGATATATATTGTCGGTAAATATTATGTATGCAGGCCACATTACCAAAATTTTCGCCAATTTGCTGATGTTTACGCCATTACGATTTTCTAAACCTTTTTCCTGTTGCCAGCTTTCCCAAGAGTATTGCCGGATTTTTTCGGCTTTTTTGGAACTATTTCTAGTGCTCTTGAAGTTTGCACAGTACTTTTTTGTATCAGTGGAGTCCTAGTTTTTTGGGGGGGGGAATTCCCCTGCCCCTTACTAGATACGGTCATTAAAAGTAAAGAAATTTAACCTCCTGAATCGATACTCTTATCAGTATTGCTTGAACTGTATTACTTGATTTTTGAAGGTTTTGGCGCTAGATATAGCGCAAAACAAGCACTTCGAAGTGTTGGCGAACACTCTCAATCCTTTGAGAAAATTCTCCTATTCAAGGAATTCTGGGGATATTTCATAGTTGGAGTTTTGTTTTGACATTCATGGCTAGCGTGTTTAGGAAAAGAAATATTCCATGCTCTGTCTGACTGGTTGCTTTCAACCTGGTCTGTGAGGGTGTGGTCTACATATAAAATTTTTTTACAAGGTTAATATTTACTTTTTACAAAATACACACCTGAAAACAAACGTCTCTTGACTGTATAAGATAAGGGTTAGTGGGAGGAGACCTCACACCCCTCGCTTCAAGGATGTACATTTGGATAGACTTCGTTTTTCCTGAATAGTTGGAATGTTGAATCAACATACACCTGTAAATCTTAACATTGCTCTAGGTCACAGCCTCATAGATCAGGTTGAAAGCAACCAATCAGAGCATGGAATATTTCTCTCCCCAAAAGTAATCTTTGTGGCCGTTTGATATAAATATAATTGCTCCAGGTGTTCTTCCGAAGCTTCTCCATCATCTATTAAACTCGGGTTTTCGTTTTTCCTGCGGGAATAAGATGTTGCGAAATGGTATAATATTTGCTTTTGAAAATGTGTCTTTCCTGTAGCCAAGCCGGGGCCAGAAGGGGCGTGGCCCCAGTTTCCTCATACTTGTACCTCAGTTGCCCCATAGAGCTATTTATATATTCAAAACAATCCACAAATGCCTTGTGCCCCATATGCCCTTTGCCTTGCCCCAGTTGCCCCTTCATCCTGGCTACAGGCCTGACGCGAGTAGTGTTTTTCCTAAAAAAAAACCCTGTAAATTCTAGGTTAAAAACTGATATTTTATAATTTGCTGCGGGAAATGCAAAATGCGTCCATTTTCCGGAAGCGACGCTAATCACGATGGTCAGGGTTGCTCTTTGGCTAGAGCTGCTTGGCGTTTGGTGAAAGTTTTTGGCGATGGGGCCCGTATACCCAACATTAACCTTATTGTCTCATATCTTTTTACGGTCTCTTGAGTATCATTATGAGTATCATTATATTTATATTATTATTGAGTATCATTATATATAAATATATTTTACTATATTTCCAACGTGTAGTTTTAAAATATATATTAAAAAAACAGCATATACGATAATAGTAATGCATTTTTCAGATATTATATTATCTTTCTCAGGGATAACACAATTACCAAATGAGTTAACATTACCAAATAGTATAGTTAAATATGGTACATTACTTATTTAAAAACAATTATGAATTTTCTGTCTTAAAAGTAATGTATGAAAGGATAGAAGTGAACAAATACCTGAAAAATATATAAATATATCATTTATAGGAAATAGAAATCTAAAAAGGAATAATCAATATAAATTATCCAAAATCAAAACAAAATTTTACAGAAAGGGCGTTGAGAGAGAGAATATTTATGCGTAAACTACTAAAATAATCTCCTGGCTATTTCTAAAGCCATTAATGATCAAAAAATATTTAAAAGGAAAAATTTTCAATACTTAACTAGTGGAGGAAGCACACGTGATGTTAAATAGGTTCCTTAGATAGTTAAATATTTTTGTTTTTTCTGAAAACCCATCATGGGCTAATAAGTGTGTTGCTTTTCTATATATTAGTATAAGCAAGAATTATACATCGATGCATATTATTAAAGTAAGCCCCAGACAAATACAATTTGCATTATTATTATTGAAACCAGAGTTCTACTCCAAGCCTGTGTGTCAAAACAATAATTATCAAATCAATTATTACTTTTGAATTTTTTTTAATTATTGATTGTATCATTAAAATTATTAAACTATTAATAGGGAAGCGCATCATGAAGAAGGCAATATTAAACGGTCAACCCAAACCGCGAATTTGTTTTACAATCACACAAATGGTGTCAAATATACGGCATGGCATCACAAAATCAAATCAAAACCGGATGCCGTTGACCACGAGAACGGTCGCCAACCGCTCGTCGCCGGCGCAGGTCTATTGAGTAATGTTTCATAGAAACGTTCTATCAATGCCGTTTCGAAAGCAGTGGGCGAACAATAAGAAGAAAGGGACAGAAGATTCGTCTTAATCAGAAGGAGACCTGCTCGTGTCAGCAAAGTCTATGCAGCAATTAAGGACCAATTTGCCACAGTAATTACGACCTTTCTGTCGTACAGGATTGCTGCCAGAAAGCTACACTAAATCAGATTTTACCAGTTACTTCAAATAAACGGTATATTTATATACGGTACAGAAAATCTCTTTATTCGAAGCAATTGCGACCGAGCTTAATTCGGTAATTCGAAATTTTCGGATAAGCAAAAATTCATCGGTTCAGAAGGCCATCAGCAGTTATAGCACTAAATAAAAGCACGCGTTTTTATGATGGGTGTGCATTTAACGAGTAAATCATGCCATTATTAGCGGGTTTCAATATACAAGGTGGCCATAATTTACCGTGACGTGCTTAAAGGCCGATAGAGAAAAATCTATTAGAACAAACTAAATCAAATTTTGTATACATACTTCTGGGACCATGGTGTTTTTATTTCTAAAAATTATAATAAATGGAATAAAAAAAACACATAAATAGTTCAATTTTGCCACCATAAGGGAAATTGGCACTGAAATCGCGCAACTACCCATATTTTTTTTTTAAAAACGTCTAGGTGAATGTGAGAAAGGCTGAAAATGTGTTTCTCCCGTTTGTTTGATAAAGTTGATGGGCTGTGCTAATCCAAAGCCATTGTGCGTTTCTGGTAAAATCCTGTTATCAGAAAAGAATATAGTAATACGAGTTCCGCATTTCGTAAACTTCTGAAGTTTATCCTTCTTTAAGTCAAAATCCCATAATTCTAGTAGTATGTACATCAAATTTAGTTCAGTTTGACTCGTTAATTTTTTTTGCTATCGGGTTTTAACCTGTTAACCGGGCGACTTTTTTTGGGGGGAGACATTTTGGTAGTCTTCCGGGGATGACGAAAAATGTCGTCATATCCATTTAACAGGTTGAGATACTTTTGGTTTAATATGCGTAGCATTCTGGGAATGACGAAAAATGTCTTCATTCGCATTTTGGGTCTTCTGGGCATGACGAAAAATGTCGTCATTCGTATTTTGGTAGTCTCCCGGGCATGACGAAAAATGTCGTCATACCCAGCTAACAGGTTAAACGCCTTACAGTAAATTATGGAAACCCCGTATATCGAACCATCTATTGTTTTTACTTTGTCTGTCTATCGAAAATAAATGAAAAGGGTACGGTAAATGGTTTCTGCAAATGCGATAATGATGGTTATTGTTAACGTGGAAAATCTACCGAGTTATTCAGGGAAATAACCATTCAGGGCAAGTAACGAGAAACCATCACGAAAAACAGTCCAGATGAAATAGTCATGAAATACTGTCACGGCAAATCACAACAAAATACCGTCAATAACAGATTGCATCTTAATTGAAACCGGCTAAATTTAGATATACACCGTAGCCGATTTTCCTTTTCTTGCTCCTTTTAAAAATAAATGCAGTTTCCTGAATTTTACTGTGAAATTATTTATTTAAGTCATTTAACAAAGGCTCAAAGTGAAATTTTGCTTGACGTACCTTGGATCGTCGTTATTTCGGAGCTTTATCAAGGGGCTTCCTTAACAGTATGAGGTTTCACTGTCTATGAAGAGGTGTGTGCATGTATGTGCGCATATATATATATATATATATATAATATATAATGGCTAATATACAACAATATAAATATATAAAAAATATATGCAAATATATAATATAATATATAATATAATGCATATAATATAAATCAAGCTCATCATGGGGATTTCAATGCAAGAATTGGACAACAGGAACAAGGAGAGACATCGGTTGGTAAATACGGATATGGGGAAAGGAATGAACGTGGCGATCAACTCATCGAATTTGCAGAAGCTGAAAATCTTAGCATCATGAATTCATTTTTTAAGAAGAAACCGCAAAGAAAATGGACATGGAAACACCCAAATGGGGGAACTAGTGAAATTGACTATATCCTGGCAAACAAGAAATCAATTATTGAAGATTGCAGCGTACTGAACAGATTTAATACTGGAAGTGATCATCGAATGGTGAGATGTAAAGTGCACTTAAATACTAAATTAGAACGACAGAAGCTCATTAGGAAACAAGTAAGTAAGAGGGTGGATCTAATGAAACTGAAAGTAAATACCGAGGCATTCAAGTTGGAATTAAAAAATCGCTTTTCTGCACTGGAAGGACTTATTGATGAAAGTGATATCTCAGAAGCAAATGAAAACATTGTTAAGACAATAGTTGAAACTGCTGGGGAAATTGGTGGTGTAACCTGTAAAAAGCACAATAGCAAATTATCTGAGAAGACGAAA
The DNA here is from genome assembly GCA_006491805.2 of Dysdera silvatica. Taxonomy (NCBI): domain Eukaryota; kingdom Metazoa; phylum Arthropoda; class Arachnida; order Araneae; family Dysderidae; genus Dysdera; species Dysdera silvatica. Next base: position 60,161,948 of record QLNU02015270.1, read on the forward strand.
CAGCTCATGAAAAGGCGAAGAGATATGAAGGTGGACAATCGAAATACCAGTTCCAGGATTGAGTACATAGAACTTTGTAAAACTCTGCGCAAAAGCATGAAAGAAGACATAAGAAAATTCAACTGTGAGCTAGTAAGGAAAGCCATTGAAAATAACAAGAGCCTTAGGGTTGTTAAAGGAAGTTTATCTGTTGGGAAGAAACACATCATTGCATTAAAAGGAGAGGATGGCACCGTAACAAGAAATAGGGAAGAAATACTTAGAAGAGTTGAAGAATTCTACAAAAATCTATACGAAAGTAACAGTGGATTAAACGAAGACATTGAAATAGTCGAAGGAACAGCTCCTAAAATCTTAAAAGAAGAAGTTTCATTTGCAATAAAAAATATGAAGAAAGGAAGAGCCCCTGGTGATGATGGTATTACATTAGATATCCTAAAAGAAGCTGGAGAATATGTAGAAGACATACTTGCAAAATTCTTTACCAAATGTCTTAACAGCGGTAACATACCAAACCAATGGGATTCTGCAACAGTAATTCTTTTGCATAAAAAAGGTGATAAAGAGGATTTGAAAAATTACCGACCAATTAGCTTGTTACCTGCTATTTATAAAATCTTCACAAAAGTGCTAACACATCGCCTGCAGAAAAAATTAGATGCAGCTCAACCAAGAGAACAAGCTGGATTTCGAAGTGGATTCAGTACAGTGGACCATATTCAAGTATTAAGAGAATTAATTGAAAGAACACATGAATATGAACTTCCATTGTGTGTTGCATTTATTGACTATGAGAAGGCCTTTGACTCTATAAAAACATCAGCAGTCATCAACTCTTTAAGATCAACAGACATTGAGGATGTGTACATTGACATGGTGAAACGTGTGTATAAAAATGCAAGTGCAAAATTTCGGTTACATAAAGATACCAAAACTATCAAACTTGGCAAAGGGGTGAGGCAGGGAGATACCATTTCTCCAAAACTTTTTACTTCAGCTTTACAGATGATTTTTCAGCTGATAAATTGGAATAACAAGGGAATAAAAATAAATGGTGAATATTTAAATCATCTGCGGTTTGCTGATGACATTGTTATTTTTTCAACGGACCCATTAGAACTCCAAGACATGGTACAAGAGCTCTCAACTAGAAGTGAAGAAGTTGGACTCAAGATGAACCTACAAAAAACTAAGATCATGTTCAATAATTTCGTAGAGGAAACAAAAATACAAGTTGACAACATTGAGCTAGAAATTGCTGATTCATATATTTACCTTGGCCAGCTGATTTCAATGGATGGCAACATTATGAAAGAACTCAACAGACGTATTAAACTTGGCTGGAGTGCATTTGGAAGAAACAGTTTTATCCTGAAGGGGAAATTGCCTTTGTGTCTAAAAAGAAAGGTCTTCAACCAGTGTGTATTGCCAGTCCTCTCTTATGGATCAGAGACATGGAGTCTAACAGTTGGAGCAATACGAAAGTTACAGACAACGCAAAGGAGCATGGAGAGGTGCATGCTTGGAATAACTAGGAGAGATCGAAAAAGAAACACTTGGGTGAGAGAGCAAACTAGAGTAGAGGACATCATTGTTAAAGTAAAAGGACTGAAATGGCGATGGGCTGGGCATATTGCAAGAAGAACTGATCAACGATGGACAACAGAAATTCTGAACTGGATTCCAAGAGACCACCGAAGACCTAGAAAACGTCCTCAAACTAGATGGGTGGATGAAATAAGAAAAGAGGTTGGGGTGACGTGGAAACGAATGGCCCAGGATAGACTTGTGTGGAAAGCATTTGGAGAGACCTTCATCCAGCAGTGGATAGATAATGGTTGAATATGATGATGATGATATGTAAACGCTAGTGTGGCGGGCCGGGCTTTCTATTTATGTGGCAAATTAATATTTGCTGCACGGATAGAAAGGCGGAAGGGGAGGGCTAATTCACCAACCCGTCTAGCCAGCGTGGTGAAATGATGGCTAATTCCTCCAATATGCTAATACACCAAAAACCATGGCCCCTAGTCTCCAGGTGCTGGAGTGCTCCTGATCAAGGCAGCGGTCAGCGTGGCATGAAAGCAGTGGGTGCTAAGAATCGCTGGAAAGGCCCAGACTGCCATTTGTTATTCACCATGACTTCGTACAATGGACGAATTGGAGGAAAATGGAAGGTACGGACAACCCAAAGGAGCATGTAGAGGTGCATGCTTGGAATAACTAGGAGAGATTGAAAAATAAACACTTAGGTGAGAAAGAGAGAACTAGAATAAAAGACACCATTGTTAAAGTAAAAAGGCTGAAATGGCGATATGCTGGGCATATCGCAAGACGAACTGACCAACGATGGACGACTAAAATTCTCAATTGGATTTGAAGAGACCACTGAAGACCTAGAAAACGTCCTCAAACTAGATGTGTGGATGAGACAAAAAAAAGACAGGTTGGGGTGACATAGAAGATAATTACTCATGATAGACGTATGGAAAGCATTTGGAGAGATCATCCAGCAGTGAATAGATAATAGTTGAATATGATGATAATGTATAAACGCTACACACAGCGCAATATCTCTATTCTAAATTTATTAAAACTTCCACCTACTCTTGAGTCAGCTTTTACTTTTTCAGTTTGAAACTGCAGAACCTACAGCAGCAAACCTTTTTTTAAAATCCGCATATAGCATTTTTTCTTTGCAAGATTCCATTACATTATTCCGCAGTCATAACCTTAACACGAAATCCAGGAATATTTAGTCTCTTGTCTGTATTGATATTTTTAATTTTAATAAGGGCTGTGAGTATTTGTTTTCGATGTCACGTTTTCCAATCTGGTTTGTTATTGTCGCTTGAATTAGTTTGACAACCATTTATTTTAGCTCAATCTCCAATTAGAAATATGAGAAAAGACGAAATAATTTTTTGAAAACCACAAACAACCTTCGCAAAGACTGGAATGATTTCAGAAATGGAGAAAAAGAACATAACTTCCAAGTGAAATGCATTACGGCCTTTCTCTGGAGAGCTTCCCGAAGATGCGGCATTTTCATTTCCATGGCAACCGTTGCTTAGCAGCACATATTAATGAAGCCAAACGAAGCTACACCTGTTGAATGTTACCACCGGAATAAATTTAATTTAACAAGGATATAAAAATTCCGTCTTCCCGAATTTTGGATAAAGTATGTTCCGGTATTTTTTCACGTAGGGTGAATTAAACAAGCTTGGGTTATTTTCCAGTTACATTTTTTCAGGTTTTGCAAGGCAGAATTTCATGCTAAAGAAGTTCGAAAACATCATGATAATTTTCAGTCCTTGGAAAGCTTTTGACGAATTTATATTATCAAATTAACTTCAGAAATTTTTTTCCAAGCACGATCGTAAAATTAATAATAATTTTAGTTTCCAAAACATTTAATTTTTTTGCATGTCTTGCGAACAGTGACAAGAATAGTTGTTCACAGGTTAGCTTAATATTGATTTTAGTAAATGCTATTTTCTTTCCGAAATTCTCCAGCTGAGGAATAAGGTGAAAATGGTTATTAATGCATTTAATTTAATTTAATGATTATTGATGGTATGATTTTGTGCCATATATACTCCAGACATCAATATTGATGGTATGATGGTATGTTCTATATATCTAGACATCAATATTGATGGTATTGATTAAAGTTCATATATACCCATCGGAAGACATATATGATTGTGCGCTATATATAATTCAGACATCAATATTGATGGCATGGGATTGTGTGCCATATACCTAGACATCAATATTGATGGTATGATTGTGTGCCATATATATATATCTAGACATCAATATTGATGGTATGATTGTGTGCCATATATACTCCAGACATCAATATTGATGGTATGATGGTATGTTCTATATACCCCAGACACCTTTTTATTTCAAATAATATTTCTAACATTAAAAATGTTCTCTCGAAAGGCAATTAAAATTCCAAATAATGTCTATATGAAAATAAAATTTGCCTATAGAATATCTAAAATCATTTAATATATTGATCCGATGAGTTAAAAGTCAATACGTGGATGAGAATATATATGATCAATATGCAAGATAAAAAAAGGATCAAGTGTGTCAAAAGCATAGAAAGAGAGATGCAGCATATATTGCCTTTGAAAAAGTGCAACAATTTAAATCTTTTGCACTCATTGTGACAGAATACAATAAGATTAGTGCAGAAATTAAAATAAAAATTACGAAAAGTAGACTTTATTGCATTTCAGTGAGTATTTTGCGTGAATGCCATACGACAGCTAAAGCTTACTACTTGTAAAGCAATTTGTAATTTTATACGAAATCGACCACTGACATTGACTGCTAAAGGCAAAAACTAATGATGGTATGAAGAAATCGGAGTTTTTCAAAAAATATGGGCAGAAATTTATCCTAGGCGTATGCAAAAAGTTCGTAAGGGGAGTTATTGGCTTAATGGGGGTTACGGAGCTGAAACTCGAATATTCCTATGTTAAATGCAAAACATTTTATTGCAATGAGGAGTTACAACCTCATGAACACCCCCTTTGTATGCCAATGAAATTAATATAAATTGAGAATGGAAAATTAGAAAAATGAAACATACCATCTGGATGAAGATAAAGAGCTATTGATAGAAATAAGAAAACGAAGACTTTTAGATGATATAGTCATATGTGGAAGGACTGAGAAAAGCTATTAGAGTTACGAGGAATATCGAAACCAACCTAGGAGAAAGAAGGGATTAAATACCCCGTCCTTGAAAAGATGGCTACACAAAGTCGTGGGAGACCTCAGAGGAATGAGAGTAAGAGCATGACGAAGAAAAGTAGTAGACAAGATATTCTTTTGGTATTCAAAAATAATGAATAGCCAAATTTTTTTCTTCGACCATTTTTTGTCATTGTATGGATAGAATTAGGTTAATTATATATATTAATTAAAATGTGTTATTTTGCGGGTTGTTAATTACTTATATGCATTCTTAAAACGTAATTATATCTAGAAAGTTTTTAAAAGTTTCAAAGCTTAAATGAAAACTCTAGTTTCACTTTTTAATTTTTATTATTTTGCAATTTTTAGAAGTACGCTCATTTGTAATTAAAAATATATTATGAAAATATTTTTAGTTACAAACAATTAACTAGTTTGTTTTTACTGCAGCTTACAAGGATGGGGGATTGAAACGTGGTTACATTTTTTTAAGATGTTTTACGTTTTTTTTGTGACAAAATATTAATTTTCATATATTTTTGAAAGGAAAGTTTGCGAAATAAAGTTTCTTTTAAAATTTGTACTAATAGACAAAAAATTTGTATTTTTTATGTTAAAGTAAAGGAAGGCTTAAATTAATTTTTTTGATCGTCATAATTTTTCATTATTTCATTGATTTTTTTCTTTTTGAAAGGAAGATGGAGGTAGCTGAGATAAGAGAGAATGCTGAAGTGAGTGAATGGTGCAGCGAGGAGGGATAAAATAAGGAATAACCTAATTAGAGGTACGGTCAAGGTGGGACCCATAGAAAGATAAATATAATAATAAACCTCAAGATGGCTTGGGCATATGGAACGGTGAAATGAGGAATATGTGGGAAAGGTATTGAATAGGCTGGTGGTAATGGGTAAGAGGAAGAGGGGAAGACCACGGCTGAGATGGAAGGATAAAGTGACGGAAGATCTGGAAGAGTATGGATGGAGTAGAGAAGAGGCATTGGATAGAAAATTGTGGAAGAGAAGATTAAAGGACCATAACGCCATCCCCATATAACATAGGAAATGACAAAGCGAAAGAAGAAGATTGATTTTTTTCTTCTAATTTTTTCTCTTTGTTCCCCACTATTTCAAAATAGCTAAAACACTGACATGACATCGGCGCTTAGATTGTTTTCTGTCCAGTGCATGGTTAGGTGTCAACTCATCACTAGCTCTGTATCCTTGAAAGTCTCCTCTTTTATTGTTGGCTTTTCTTCCCTCTCCTGTTAGTCTTTTGAGTATGTTTTTCTTACTTTTATTACTAGATGGTTCTCTTCTTTTCTCAAAATAATCCCCTACTACCGAAACCCTTTCTCTGTGATTTTTATATGACTTCTTTTCTTTCAAAAAGCTTTTACTGATCATATTTTCTTTCCTTTTCTGAGAATCGGTACCTCAAAGCAAGGGACCTTCAACGAACATAACACCACGATACAATTTTTTATTAAAAAATCATTTTAATCATAATACAATTTTACTTGTATTTATTCCTACATTTTCAAAAATATATTTGGAAACAGATCAAACAATAATCCATTAAGATTAAATCTAATATCAAAATTTAAAAATTAAATCCTGGTTAAAATATAACAGTTAAAATCTACATTTCTAACATAAATCCATTCTCAATTAAAACCTGCATTTCTTATAACTGGTGAATTGAAACCAGTTCCAAGCTCCAAGTTCTAAATAGCAATTGCTGATATTCCTAAAAACATTCTTGAATAATCTTTATTCAAATGTTTTATTATTAAATTCTTCAACTCTCTTTTAGACTTAGTGTAAATATATATTAGTTAATAAATAAGGAAGAAAATTTTAATTGAAGAATACTTTTTCTTATTTATAGATTAAATTTACCAACAAACTTTTTACTTAAAGTGTTTCTCTATTTTTTTCCTCCGATTTCTCTATTTACATCAATATTGATAAATTGGTCATTTAAATTATATTGAGGGCTTTCAATTCGTAAACAAGTCAGTAAAGGAAAACACCATTAGGAAATTTCAGTAATATAAAATATCATTAAAAAAATTTCAGTAATGGAAAATGTCATTAAGAAATTTCAGTAATGGCAAATGTCTCTAAGAAAGAGCAATTACTAAATATTGAGTTTTTTACCTTTTAAATTCTTTTTTTTCGTTGTGGTTCGAAACAGATGAAGGAGAAAATAATTGAAGTAAAACAAAATTAAGTTTCAAATTTTTTTTTGCGTATTTATTGCAAAATGTAGTCTGGAAATCGACGACTACATAAATTAATAAAAATTGTTGTGTGAACGACTAAATACTATCTTATTTATTAATATACTTAGTTTTTAATAAAACGCCTAAGAGTATAGAGTCACTTATGGCGGCCACCCATCCCAATCCTACTTTACTCAAGTCAAGTCAATTTCTTAAGTCTTTAATAGAATGAAATGTTTATATTTGTTTAATTAAAAGTAGAAAGCTTTTGGTGAAATAATTACTTTGAAGCGCAATACAGAAAATGTAGATATTTGTTTTATTACTCATAGCTCTCTTTAGATTTTTTAAAAATTTCAGTGTCACTACCGAAATAACTAATAGTATTAATAGTAACTAAATAGAATTTTATTAGCTAATATTATTAGTTACAAAGTGGATAATTTCGTTTGATATTATTACATGCGTATCATTTAAACATTGGATATTATTATTGAATAATTTATGAAAATTTAAATCAAAGTTGTAATTTAAATTGAAATTAAATAGCTCAATAGTGTCTTTTTCATATCTAAAACTTGTTTCGGCTAAGCCGTCAATTTAACGAAAGGTCACGCATTTAGCAAAAAAAAAAGTTAAAGGTCTTTGCAACCGAAGACTTTTTTCTATTTCAGTTATATACTTGTTCCAAAACATTTCTTGGACTCACACATTCAAAAGATGAAAGAAAACAACTTTGACTCTATCCTTTTCTTATGGGGATGGGGATCTTTCTGCCCCAAGGCTGATCCCTGCAGGGATTTTTCTGCGGTGTATTTAAGGCGGAAAGAAGGCCAAGGATGTAGGGATCTTATCGAAACTCCTTAATCCCTCGAGGGCCATTGCCGTGACCGCAAAAAAGATGGGCCCCGAGAATGGCCTTCTTCAGTAAAGGTGCCTTTCCAAGTATGTCATGGGAAAAGGTTCTGTGCTCAGAAAAACATATCTTGAGAGGGATAAGTTCGCCTCAGTTTGGAATAGCTGCTTGGCTCTGTCGATTGCGGAGTTTTATTGGTAGATTGGTAAGATCAAATGATTATTATTGGTCAGTTTTAACATCAATCTCAATTTTTTGTTTGCCTTCTTGAGAAAAAAGATTGTTTATTTTGTAACATAGGATCTACTTATTCTCTAAATTTTCTATTTTTGCCAGTTGGCTTGAAAAGTTTAATTTGACTTTAAAAGATAACGAATTTACATGCGAAAGGTTGAACACAAGAAAAATAGCAAACCACATACACGACTCAAACTGCTGGATTCGTCAGAGGTAGTAGTAATTCCTCCAACTGGAGTAATGCCAATGGATTTCATAGTAGAGAAGGAAAGAAAAGGGGGGAGAGGTAAATGCAAAAGAGTCAGAGGTCCTAAGGGACCTGGCGCGAAATTCTCGTAATATAAAAAATATAATTTGTCAATAGACATAAATTATTTGGAGACCTGCATAAACCTTATCTCCAACCCTGAGTAGATGTTTCATTTAAAGTAATTCATTGTGAACTGTATAAATCGCAAATTGAAATCGTAAATATTTAATACTACGAAATCAGTGAATAACGTTATCGACAGCGATAACGTTATCAAGAACACGCGCGTTCGGTCCCCCAACAGGGGGCGTGAAATCATTCTTATCTTTGTGAGGAACTTATCGTCTCGTATTATTACATCATCGCTGTTACAAGATTTTTTTGAGTTAAATAAATATTACAAGGTATTTCTCGATTTTCTCACACCCACTTGCATTTATTTTATCCAGTGTATTCGTCTGAACGAGTAAACCAATGGAACTAAATAAATTTATTAATTACGATTTTTCGATTCTAAACGTAATGGATTTGTACGAATTTGATTTTTTTTATTAAGAATAATTTTTTTAATAAATTAAATCTGAGAATGGAAATATCAATGATCTGGTAAACCTTAGGAGATCAACGTAGAGAAAGCTTTTTCGCAAATATTGTAATCAGGGGCAAATGTTTAGGTAAATTCTAAATCGCAGGAAACTTGTTTATACAAAAAATAGCACATTTAAATCTTAAAATATAATGATCTGTATATTTTTTAAAATCCATAATATTCGAGAACCTTAAATTAAGGAACCGTGCGTTGGTTTATCACCATAATAACAAGGAAGTTCTTGGGGTTCCACTTCATTCTACGACATCGTTCCCCTACGTCAACCAACCTTTAGTTGAGGAATCCTTCATTAGATCATCACAATAATAATACGGAAGCCTTTGGGGTTCCTCTTCTTCACGGAACCTTCAGTTGAGGAACAATGCATTGGATCATCACCATAATAATGCGGAAGTCCTTGGAGTTCGACTTCATTCTACGCCATGGTTCCTTTATTTCTCCAACCTTCAGCTGAGGAACCCTTAGTTAGATCATCACAATAATAATGCGGAAGCCTTTGGGGGTTCCTCTGTCTCACGGAACCTTCAGTTGATGAATTATGATTTGTATCCTCACCAAAATAACACAGAAGTCCTTGGGATTCTACTTCACTCTATGGCATAGTTCCTCTACCCCACCCAACGTTCAGTTGAGGAACCCTTCATTAAATCATCACAATAATAAAATGGAAACCTTTGGAGTTCCTCTAGCTCACGGAACCTTCAGTTGAGGAACAGTGCGTTGGATCATCATCGTTTTAATACGAAACTACTTGGAGTTCGACCATTCTACGGCATGGCTCCTTTATCTCACCAACCTTCAGTTGAGGAACCCTTAGTTAGTCCATCACAATAATGACACGGAAGCCTTTGCGGGTTCCTCATTCTCACGGCACCTTCAGTTGATGAACCTTGCGTTACATCCTCACCAAAATAACACGGAAGTTCTTGGGGTTCTACTTCATTCTACGGCATGATTCCTCTATCTCACCCAGCCTTCAGTTGAGGAATCCTTCGTTAGATCATCACAATATGATTAATGAAATATGATTTTCATAATAAGATAAGATTTTCAATTTTTATCCGTGGGAAACAAATCTATTTCAAAATGAATCATGCACAAAACTAATTGCCTAAAGATACAAGTTATTTATTCATAAGCATGAATCCATAATTGAAATTGAATGATTGTTAATTTCAATGAATTTTAAATGCTTTGCAAAGCGTATGAATAAAAAAAGCAGTTAGTTTTGACAATGCTTGCGTGGAATACAGCCCATGAACTCTGCGTGAGAAGAGTTAAACATCGTTTATTACGACGCATTAAGATGCAAAGATAAAGACTCATCGAGAGTTTTTGATGATTAGCAGATCTATCGTTTATGATATCAACATCTCTGTCAGGTAACAGTGAGAACATCACTGAAGACGAGGAGCGATAGAGGCGTGAAAAATTACCTGAAATCACGCCATTCGCTCGTTACTTTTGAGCTGTTCCACCCCACGGTGCACGCCACAATGTTATCATTGACATATTTTATTCTAAAAATCCTAATTTTCCTTCTTTTGTGGCGTTGGGGCCTATTCAAAGAAACCTTCAACAAAGGACTCAGATTCAGTTAAAAATTTTGATTTGAAATGATGGTGAATATTTCTCCAAAGGCGTTTCTGTTAATAACAAATAACTTAATTAATGAAGAGGTCTTTATGTGATTTATGAGAGTAGTTTTACATAGTTCAAGTGATCTTCACATAAATCATACAAAAGATTTTGATTACGATTAATTAAAATTTTTTGAAACTGAAGACCTATATGTTGACATAAAGTTACAATTATGATAAATCTAGTCAGTTATCTTTTTATATGCCGCATACGATACAGAACAGAAGTTATTAATGCTTTTGCCTTATGTATGTTTTAGACAGCACATACACACACACACACACACACACACCTATTTAACTGACCCTATTCAAATCTACTGCTACTTTTTTCTTCTTGTCTAAATTATAAATGTATCATTTGAAAATCCAGTGATAGAAAGAAATGCTCGTTATGATTTTTCAATTTTAACCAATTTCTTTTATGAATATCTCGATTTTCGTACTAACTGGTCGGGGGTCCCCGTCATGTTGGTTAAGTGATATTTTTCTATAGCTATATATATTCAGCTAAAAAAAGGATTTTGATAAAACTATGTAACGTGCAAGCGTATAAATTTGTAATTAAACGAGGCCAAGGCTAATTCAAGTTCAGGTTTTATCTCAAAAGAACGGACCCCCTACAAGTTTTTTGCTTAGTGTCCTTCGTTTGTTCACATGAATGAACGGACACCCACATTTCTTCCTTAGTGGTAGAATCCCCAGTTTTTTGAAGACGATTAAACGGACATATACAATTCTTCTTCAGTGATTGTGTCCGCCGACATTCTTTGTTTAGACAAGTAGATGCCGGGTCCGTCGTCATCGTTTAAGTTCCCATATTGGGTTCATTTCAATTTCATTGACTGTAATTGATTGTACTTGTGTGGATAGTATTGCCTTTCTCAGAGACGGCATGACTAACTATGAGCAGCGAAGCATTGGTCAGAAGAATGAAGATGCACTCAGATGCCAGTAAAGAACACGGATCCATGGCGAGCAGCAAGAAGAAATAGAACGCCAACTATAATTTCACTTTTTTGTAATCTCTTCTTATGCCTATGGCTCCGTCATGAAATATTAATGATATTCTGTTTGGAGTTTGGAGTCCACGCCAAATATACGTTTTCTTTGTCTACATGCAAGAAGGAATTTGAAAATTCGCTAGATGGGTGAAAACATAAATCATTTTCTAAACTTACAATAGATGTCGGATAGAATTTCACACTTTAGCGGGAGAATTTCATCTTCCTTGTGCTTTTAGATTACATTTTCGAAGATTCTAAAACCCACGAGAGGAAATAGCTTATAACCATGAAGATACAGGCTAAAATGGATTAAAGTGGCGACGAAAAGAAAAATGATATTCGTGTAAACAATATATGTGGGATATAAGAGATGATATAAGAGAGAGAGAGAGAAAGCTAAGAGGGAAGAACTAGAAAAATGAAAGCTTTTCATTTCTGCTTTTAAAAGGTTTGCTCTGCAATGGACTAGGTAATGGAAGCTTTTTTTTTTCATATCGCCTTTAGTGCATTTTGCGTCAGTTTTTGCTTACCTTATTTTGGTCTAGGGACATCTGCTTCCATAAACTGAATTATGAACATCGCAAATGTTTTTAACGGAGGAGGGATGTTAAAACTAGTAAAAATTATTCTACAATGTCACTTTATAAAATTCATATGGTAGTTATGAAGGCTAGTTTCTCTACTGATGTGCTATGTCGTTGATGTATGTATGTACGCCAATGTTTGGATTTAATACACTATTCTTAATTCTTATCGTTGTATACATGCCTCCTGAGCCACCTTTTGCTGAAGATAAGGAAACATTTTATATACAATATAATAACTTTATTCAGGTAGAAACAACATCATAAACATATAAATATAACGATTCGTTATTTAAAGTTGCAAAATGGTCGACGATCAATGCTGCCTATGATTCCTACTGGAGATTTTAACTTGTTTTAAATTCATATATGGGAAATGATTTTGAAAATGAGCACGATGTTTTCGACGTTTTGGTTCTTTTAAAAATTATTACGAGAGCAGCATTATGTCATCGTGAAACCTGTTCTTTGTTATGGAAACATTTTATTATCAAGCATTCAAAATTATTATTAGTTTCGTCCACGTGATCGTGGCTATTAGTATATCGTATCTAACTATGGCAGAGGAATATTGCGATAGAACGATTTTATCGTATGTTTTATGTCATATGTATCTATCGTAATGGCAATTTCCTGTCATAATAGTCTTGCCAAGAAAAGATGGCCAACGAAATGAGATGGCCTGATTGAGATGTACTGAGTAAGATGACCTGGAAAGATTAACGGAACGACTCATTGAATAGATCTTCTCATCGACAATAAATGGGCATTTTAATTCATTTACTCGTTCCAAGAATGACTTTTCCCAAATTAATTATCAAGAAGACTTCGTAAAGAAATGGTTTTGGAAAATTTTAAGATGTTTTGCTGATAAACAATGAGATTGTCTTTAATTTTATATTGCGTTTCCTCCTTCGAAATTTTTAATACACCAATGATGAAATACTTTCAATTAATTATTATCAATTTCTGAATATCTTCAAAAACTGTTATTTTACGACAACGGAGGATATTTAACGATTCAAAATCAAACCGATAACATTTGCTTTAGCACAGGCAATATTTTATTTCCAGTTGGAGCCTATTGATGATTAGTAAGAGGTTAAACACCAGAGAAAACATCACTTGGGTTGGACTCAAACCACAATTTTTCGGTTATCACATATCGTAAGTTATAATATATAAGAATTAAAATTTTCTGTTTTATATGCCACATTTAAATTTTGAAATTAGCGTATAGTTTACTAATGACTCCCTTCCTCTCACCTGTAATTATTTGTTTGTAATTCTCCGCTTTCAATACTTTCGGCAAATAGAGGGAGCTGCCGCGAGAAAAAATAGCAGCGTAAAATGGTAATGTTCTATGCTCAATCATGGTTTGTTTCCGTCGATTTCTTATAAGGAGAGGCGAAGAAACGCTTCCATATATCTCATCAAATATTAAAACTAAGGTCTATAATATTGATGCTAATATTTAATATACAAGCTGAAGATTGATTTCGCTACAGAAAGGCCAAAATGTTTGGTCATTTTAAAATGGCGTTCACGTTACATCATGAAAATAGGATTCCGATATTTTTAATTATTTGCATGTAACTTGTATATGTGTATTAATATTTGTATATATGTATTAATTTATGTATATATGTAATAATATGTCATGTAATATTTGTCTATAACTATTGAATCGAACGAAGTTACTCTTTATTAATAACTGACTTATAAAGGCTGTTAACGAAAAAAAGCATATTCGAAGCAAAGTATTGGAGTATAATATATTATTCGAATATTATTTCTTAATCGAAATATGGCTTTATATTCATTCAATAATGCTCTGAAATATTGGCAACAACTGCTTAAATTTTACGGTAAAGTATTTGACTCGCTCTAGTTGCCAAATTCAAAGTTTTTCACGAATAAAATATTCATTCAAATATTCAAAAATAGATTCAACCCTTATGTTAAGTTAGAGTATAGTCATGTTTTCTAATATTAGAAAATTTGAAAAAGTAGTTAAAGAAGTAAACTTAATACGTTTTTCAGAATATGATAACTCAGGTTCTCAGAGCCAATGACACTATCAAAGCCAACAATACTTTCCATTTTATTGACGAGAAGGCAATTATTTTTCTTAAGAACTATTTTTTCTTATCAAGGAATGTTTACGGATGCGAAAATGTATTTAGTTCTCTTATATACGATATCGAATTCCCATCTAAAATTGCCTTCATTAATTTATAAGCGGACGTGTTTAGCACGAACATCATTGAATATTAAATAATACACATGAAAAAAATGGAATAAATTGTACTTAATAAAAGTGTAAGGAGCTATTTATGTTTAAATATGGAATATTGTAGCACTTGATTTTCTTCAGGCTTCTTCTAAGTAAATTATTTTTTAAACATATGTGCATTCACATATTCACATTATGTGCTAAGAGGCACTAACAACTTTTAAAATACTCAATTCTTTAACTTACTTTTCCTTAATTTTAACATATTCCTTGGAAAAAACATCCAAAATCCAAAATCATAAATGTAATGACGGCATGTAACAAACGTAATTAGTGATTAAAGATCATAGCTATAAATTCAGGAATTAACTAAAAATCAAAAGTTTAAAGATAGAAAAGAAACGCAGAATTTTTCAGCTTTAAAAATGAAGTTACTGAATAATAAGCTCAGAAATAAGCTTTAAGATCTAAAAAATCAATTAAACCTAAGTAGCTTAATTAAACAAAAAATAACTATTAGTTAATTAATTCCTGTTTACTGAAATTAATGACTACATACGAAGAATGTTAATTCTGGATTATCTTTTTAAAGGTTTCACCCGAAAAAATCCTTTTACGTATTCTTATCTATTTCTGTGCAATTTTTATTACATTAATTACATTAAATCAGTGTTCATTAGCTCTTGTTTGATTATCAGGGTTAAGTTTTTCTTCATCCTTTTGACTAAATTACCCAACAACAGAAATCAAATTCCACAATTGCAATTTTTACATGACTTGTCTCGTCATCACGTTATTATTTTTCTAAGTTGAAGTATTTTTGTTACATTTCCGAAATATTAGAACTTGCCTTTCAATTGGACGCGAACTTTAGTCTAAGTGTAAGAAAAACAAAGCATGGGAAAAGAAAACACGAAAATGAAACGAAATAACTAAAATTTGATTGCAACCCCTAGATATCAGGCTTCGCTGTCAACATAATAACGATGCAGAGAAGCTCTCTTCAAGGGACCCTCCATTTCAAGAATTCCCATTCTCTTTTCTGACTAAAAATATAGTCTTTTGAAAGTACTCTAATAGCATTGCTCCACAGAACTATGTTTCTTCAACTAACTACAAACAGTATTTGGTCTTTTTTTCTGAGAAATAAACCAAATTAGGCGGAAACTTGTACGCGTGGGAAATAAAATGTTTATTCCCTTTGAAAGAAAAGCGACAAAAGTACGCGAAAAACGAAAAGTGGTAACCGTATTACACATTCGTTATTTATAAGCTTATTATCTTATCTTTTAAAACCCTTTTTATTAAGGTTTCAGAAAGCTCAACGCGATATTATGAACAGGGGTTATATGCAAATACAAATGCCATTGAATGCATATAATATAACCATTATATTTCGCTATATGTAACATTTTATCACTGTTAAAGACGTCTGTATCAAATATATTGTATTATTAACATTTTTATCTCTTTTTACAACTACGCGATTATCAAACCATATTTCGCTACTTCCCGTTCATAATTTAGTTTAGCTTAAAGATAGGCATTTTTCGAACTTCTAAAACGTGATTAGAATAATTATAATTTAGCGTTATAGATAAAAAAAAACATTCTTTGCTAATGAGTTCGTCTTAAGAATTTTTTTCAATGAAAAAGTAGAAGTAATATTGAAAAATAGGAAAGAATTCATTTTTTTAAAGTTCACATACTGTGGAGCCCCAATGAGTCAACACTTCATGGGGAAGCAATTTATGTAGAGCAATGTGATATTTACTAAAAATTTAATTTAAATTTATAAAGAATAAAAATTGCTAAATATTTCTTAATTAAATGCGAATATATTTACGGATTTTTTGTTTATATTAAACCACATAGTGAAACATTACTTACTTTACTTATTGAGGTATACAAATACATTGTAAATTTGTGTACAATAAAAATTGTTTACAAATACTTTTAAAAAAATTTTAATTATGATTTGTTTTCATTTTTAATTAAACTGCTTGTTAGAGCTTTTTATAACTGAAAATGTGGGAAATAGGAATTTTTTGGAAGTGAGATAAATTTGTATTAACTTAAAATAATATATATTTTGCGTTATTGAGTGAATGCTTTTTTTTTGCATAAAACAATACATTATATCAAACAAAATCTTACTAAAAGTCTAGTTATATGGAGTGTCGACTTTAGAGTTGGTGTAGAATTAATGCATTCATTACTCCTGATGAAGGACTGCTGCTGATGCGTCCGAAAGCTTGAGTGATCTTTTTCATTGCTATTTTACCAGTGTTTAACCTTTTGTATGTAAATTAATGCATTTATCTACTGTGTAAGAAACCCAGTTTTAAATACCGTTAAGGCTTACTGTTTCTTCCCTTAAAGATTTGCGTTCCTGCGTTTAATTTCTTAGATAAGGCAAGTTTGGTTTTTCCTGCAAACCGTACTTCCTGGCGCAGCAATACCTTAGCTCTCTCATCATGTTAACATGTTTGCATTATAAGAAACAAAAAAAGCGTTTTCTAATTAAGCGAAATACGCAAAAACTGGCGCAGTCCTTTAAATCATCAATTCGCCGAAGAGAATTATTTTTTTTAAAAATACTTCTATTTTAAAAATATATGCATCACGGCCAAATTAACTTATGCATAAGTTTGTTCTTTTAAAATAATAAAAGACGACGATTTTAAACTCAGAATACAAATATTTACAAAAATTTCACTGATTCGTTATTTGAAGGCACTTCCGAAGAAGAGAACTTTAGCAAATGTGTGGATAGTCTGCAGAAAAAAGTGAAACAGGAAGTAATAAACTGGTTTTGAATGGAGCATAAAATGTTGCTTCATAATGCAATAATGCAAACCCTTAAAATCTTTTAAAATTTCTCGCTTCAAGGGAAGAAAATTTGGTAAGAATATTCTTGGAAAGTGAACTTGAGTTAGAGTTGCCGGAAAAATAGAAATGGTTTCCTCTTAGAGAGTTAGCATAAACCCCTGGGATTTCTGTTTCGCGAAAACCGTCTCGCAGATTCGAAGAATTGCGAGACTGCATCAAATTTCAGCATTTATTTATAATTTAATGAAAAAAAATTTTCTTTATTTTAAATTTTTTTTAACATTTTTTTAACATTTCAGTTTGATAATTGGAACAGAATAAATCTGAAAAATCATTTTCTACCATATAAAAAATCCTTGCTTATGTTTAGTATTAGAATTTCGGTTTAAAATATGTTTAAATCTCAGAGCCGTAGCCAGGCTGGGGATAGAGGGAATTGAACTTCTCTGGAAATGAAGTTAGCGCCCCCTCTGGAAAATATTTTTTCTCAAAAATCAAATATTGTAGAATTTTATTTAAATTTTTTGTTTTGTATGAAATTGCATACGTGACAATGGAATTGTATTTTAACGTTAAAAATGTATTTTAACGTTAAAAATGTATTCAAAATAGCTTTCTAAGTCAGAACTTGTATATATAATGTTTCTTTACAGAAGTTTGAGTCTTCATACATTTTATAATAAGAATAGAGGAAATTATAGAGAGGTATACTAAAATTTATAAGTTTTTAATGCAAAATTTATTTTAAGAAATTTATTTATTAATTTTAAATATATTAGTCTGCTTATATATTTAGTATTATTAAATATATTAATAAAATACATCAAAACATTACGAATTTTAAAACCCTCTGTAGTTTTCTGAGTCTCCTATAACTTTCAGAGCCCCCCCCCCACCTTAACAAGGGTCTAGCCACGGGACTGATAAATCTCATACTACTGCGATTTTAATGCTCAAAATTATTTTAAAATTATTTTTCATTTCAGTATTTTTTGTACATAATTGAAGTTGTTGGGTATCACTAATCATTATTTCATTGGTGTTAAAGTGAAAGGACAATTTTAAAAAAGTATTATTTTAAAATAAAAATAATAACATTGTAGTAATCGGTTAATTTTTTAAAATTTAGTTTTAAAAAAAATTATGAAAAGGAATTAAAGAAGCAAACTAAACATTTTTATCTTAAGTTGCATCTTTTTCCATCTGATACAGTTTCATTTATTTAAATTATATTTATACCTGCTTGATGATGTTCAAATTAAATTAATTTTAAATTATATTTTAGAAACACACTTAAACAAATGAATTATAATTCTCTTATCTGTAAGAAATTAGTTTTCCTAAGCATTATTAATTAATAAAATTAGTAAACGAATATAATTGGTAATATATTCGCAATTCAATTTCACATTTTTTTGCATTATTTCGGTTTTCAGAATATATTATAATGACAAAGTGGTATCGCGAAACTCTCATTAAATACATTAAACTCTTTTATTAATGACTTTTGGAAGAAAATGGTAATTGGATTTAATATTTAATAAGAAATGTTAATTAAAGAGTTGAGAATGTTAATTAGAGTGTTGGGAGTGTTTACTATAATATTCAGTATTTCAATATAATCATTTAACAAAAATATTTCATAAAGTCATATAATAATACAAATATTTGTATTCAACTTTAAGTGGTGCAACGTAAATACACAAATAAATAAATTTTCCTTTATATATAAAAGTTTTTGGAAGCAATCAAATTTAAATATTGTCCTATTAAATAATTTCAAATCATAGAAAGGAGAAAATATAGACGATTTATTGTCGAAAATAACGCTGTTTTACCCGGAAAACAGACTCCCCCGATCACGTTAAACACTGGAGTTTTTAAAGTGAAAACACTTTTATGAACTCTTGAGGAAACTGCAAATATCTAAAAACTGAAATTATAAATTTTCCTTAATAGTATTAATAACGCCTTTTTGAGAATAGAACTTCGTAATGGTCGTACCTCTCTCCTCTTAAAGGTTCTCTTTGCCTGTAAATTAGCCCTACTTAAACCGTATTTCAAGTTTTAAGTATCATCTACTTACAATCTTATTGGACACCGAAACAAGGAGCAGGCTCGCAATTTGAATTAACAACCTGAGATTTCTCTCTCCACGCACCCATCAAACGAGCTAGAGTACATAGAGGGCTTGAGGATTAAACAAAGCTATTTACCATTAAATTTCAAGTACGTGTTTGAAGTACGTGTTTGAGCATAGGAAGGGCCATAAGGCTACACATTTTTGTAAATGACTTTAAAAAATTTTTAATAAACCTTCTGTTTAATTAAATAGAATTTTTTAAAAATATATTAAAGTATAATTAAAGTAAAATTGTATAATATTTCTAAGAAAAGGAAAACACTAGTTTCCTAAAGGTTTCGCAAATATGATCATTATTTGAAAACGACTATTAAATGCGGAATTATGAGATTTAAGTGTGGTGAATATTTATTTTTCCAGATAATTTATAACTAATGTTTTCATTTTATGATATTAAGACAGACCAATATATAACTAGGAAGACAGACATACTGACAATTAGAAATATAAGTAGGTAGGTAGTGATAGTTACTCGAAATAAATTTATATAAATCAGTACAATGAAATACATACAAAACATTGGTGATAACTAATATCTATAGAAGTTTAAAATAATGCTATTTAGCTTTTTTTTATATTTTCTATTTTATCCTGCAGAATTTTCCTTATTCTTTAATTCATTAAACTATGCAGAGCTATATCCTTTTCTCGGTCCATTAGAACCTATATAGCCCTTTCTATTCACATTATATACTGAATGATTTTTTCATTTCATCCTATATATAGTTTCCCTGAACATCGTTTATTTTCACATTGTACAATTTTTTCTCAATTATATTTCTTCTAGTTATTTCTGTACATGTTACATACCATGTAGATTACACTTTTATATTTCTTAAATTTTTTATATTCATTTTATTCTTCATAGGTTTCAATTTTGTGTATATATATATATATAAATCCTCATCATCCACTAGTCATCTCAACAACAAGGATAGTACAAAAGAAGCATGACAGATTTGGAGATACTCAACCTTGACCCAAGCACTCCCAGGGAAATACAAAAAGCCTGACTGAAGCAAGTGTCACATTGTCCAGAGTTTTCAGGACATAGCTGTTAAGAGTGTAAAATGGGGCTTGAGATATGGCGCTCTGCCGTCCCAAGATTGTTTTCCATGGGATGGGCGAGGAATTTTATATAAATATATATATAAAATATACTAAACAGAATACTAAAATACTAAATTAGAAAGGCAGAAGCTCATTAGGAAACAAGTATGTAAGAGGGTGGATTTAAAGAAATTAAAAGAAAATACCGAGGCATTCAAGTTGGAATTAAAAAATCGCTTTTCTGCACTGGAAGGACTTATTGAAGAAGTTGACATCTCAGAAGCAAATGAAAACATTGTTAAGACAATAATTGAAACTGCTGGGGAAATTGGTGGTGTAATATGTAAAAAGCAGAATAGCAAATTATCTGAGAAGACGAAACAACTCATGAAAAGGCGAAGACTTATGAAGGTGGACAATCAAAATACCAGTTGCAGGATTGAGTATGTAGAACTTTGCAAAACTTTGCGCAAAAACATGAAAGAAGATATAAGAAAATTCAATTGTGAGTTAGTAAGGAAGGCCATTGAAAGCAACAAGAGCCTTAGGGTTGTTAAAGGGAGTTTGTCTATTGGGAAGAAACACATCATTGCATTAAAAGGAGAGGATGGCACTGTAACAAGAAATAGGGAAGAAATACTTAGAAGAGTTGAAGAATTCTACAAAAAACTATATGAAAGTAACAGTGGATTAAACGAAGACTCTGAGATAGTCGAAGGAACAGCTCCTAAAATCTTAAAAGAAGAAGTAGCATTTGCAATAAAAAGTATGAAGAAAGGAAGATCCCCTGGCGATGATGGCATTACATTAGATATCTTAAAAGAAGCTGGAGAACATGTAGAAGACATACTCGCAAAATTCTTTACCAAATGCCTCAACAGTGGTAACATACCAAACCAATGGGATTCTGCAACAGTAATTCTTTTGCATAAAAAAGGTGATAAAGAGGATTTAAAAAATTACCGACCAATTAGCTTATTACCTGCTATTTATAAAATCTTCACAAAAGTACTAACACATCGCCTGCAGAAAAAATTAGATGCAGCTCAACCAAGAGAACAAGCTGGATTTCGAAGTGGATTCAGTACAGTGGACCATATTCAAGTATTAAGAGAATTAATTGAAAGAACACATGAATATGAACTTCCATTGTGTGTGGCATTTATTGACTATGAGAAGGCCTTTGACTCTATTAAAACATCAGCAGTCATCAACTCTTTAAGATCAGCAGACATCGAGGATGTGTACATTGACATGGTGAAATGTGTGTATAAAAATGCAAGTGCAAAATTTCGGTTACATAAAGATACCGAAGCTATCAAAATTGGTAAAGGTGTGAGGCAGGGAGATACCATTTCTCCAAAACTTTTTACTTCAGCTTTACAGATGATTTTTCAGCAGATAAATTGGAATGACAAGGGAATAAAAATAAATGGTGAATATTTAAATCATTTGCGGTTTGCTGATGACATTGTTATTTTTTCAACGAACCCATCAGAACTCCAAGACATGGTACAGGAGCTCTCAACTAGAAGTAAAGAAGTTGGACTCAAGATGAACCTACAAAAAACTAAGATCATGTTCAATAATTTTGTAGAGGAAACAAAAATACAAGTTGACAACATTGAGCTAGAAATTGCTGATTCATATATTTACCTTGGCCAGCTGATTTCAATGGATGGCAACATTATGAAAGAACTCAACAGACGTATTAAACTTGGCTGGAGTGCATTTGGAAGAAACAGTTTTATCCTGAAGGGGAAATTGCCTTTGTGTCTAAAAAGAAAGGTCTTCAACCAGTGTGTATTGCCAGTCCTCTCTTATGGATCAGAGACATGGAGTCTAACAGTTGGAGCAATACGAAAGTTACAGACAACGCAAAGGAGCATGGAGAGGTGCATGCTTGGAATAACTAGGAGAGATCGAAAAAGGAACACTTGGGTGAGAGAGCAAACTAGAGTAGAGGACATCATTGTTAAAGTAAAAGGGCTGAAATGGCGATGGGCTGGGCATATTGCAAGAAGAACTGATCAACGATGGACAACAGAAATTCTGAACTGGATTCCAAGAGACCACCGAAGACCTAGAAAACGTCCTCAAACTAGATGGGTGGATGAAATAAGAAAACAGGTTGGGGTGACGTGGAAGCGAATTGCTCAGGATAGACTTGTGTGGAAAGCATTTGGAGAGACCTTCATCCAGCAGTGGATAGATAATGGTTGAATATGATGATGATGATTGAAAAGAGGTTGGGGTGACGTGGAAACGAATGGCCCAGGATAGACTTGTGTGGAAAGCATTTGGAGAGACCTTCATCCAGCAGTGGATAGATAATGGTTGAATATGATGATGATGATGATATATATAATACGTTTTATATTATTCAGTATACACGTTTCCCAATTATTCTGTAGTACTGGTATTTTATTTTGTATAATTTTTCATGTCACATGCACTGCTTTTTCAGTAATTTTCCATGTAGTTCTTTCCTTGATATTCTACATAGTTTTTCTGATATCTTATGCAATTCATGAACTAAATCCTACATTTATAATGCTACAAACGTGGTCTTCTATTGATATTTATTCCAGATACTAGAATTAGGAAGTTTGTACAATGTGATATGTGGTGAAAAATCATGCATAACCGTTTCATAGCAATTAATTAAAAAGGAGTATATCGATTTTGATAAAAAAGTTAAACATTCCATTTATTATTTATTTTATTCGGCTTTATTCTCTTATACGTGCCGCAAGTAAATTTTCTTCAACAACTATCTACATATCAGTTGCTTTTTATTACATATTTACACGAAAAAACATTTTAAACACTTTGCATAAAACCACACAAAATCACATTTAATAATAAGATTAATGGAATGAAATAGATAAAATGCGCCAATTTTCTAAAAAGTCAGCTACACTTTTTTGTTGTTAAGATTTAACTTGATAACAATATTAATAATAATTGTTTAATCAACCCAATTTCTATACATTTTGTGAGGTACATATCATAAGCGATATGAGAAACATAAACGAAACCTTTAAATTTTATGTTTAAAATTTGGGTAAGAATTTGAAGAGAATGTAAAGCCAAAGCTTGTTACGGGATTCTCTTCCAAAATGGTTTTACAATTCTATTGAGGTTAGTTAATTTCTTAAATATCTGAAATATCGAACATCGTATTATTGATTAATTGATTTAACATCATTTTCGTGAACCGAGGCCTGAAGAATAAAATATATTAATATTAACGTTATATATACGATAATGTTGGCCTCATTTAAGAAAACGGTGATATATAAGTGGATAAAATTGATGGATTAAACTGAATTCAGAATTCGATCCAGTTGGATTTCCAGAGTGTGTCTTATGAGTAAAATTAATTTTTGATCTAAAGCTTTTGGAAGAAAATTTATTTACTATAAGGATAAATGCTGGCAAAATAACAAATTATATAAAGCATTTAAGGTTTCAGATGCATCAAAAATATTCCTCTATCAAGACTGACAAAGAAAAATTAGCGGAAAAATATATTAGATTTTTAAAATTTATACCAAATAAAATGAATATGACTATTTGATTTACTTTGTTCTCTATCTTGTTGAATACGATACAAAACGAAGTAGCCGATATACTTTCCTTCACACTTGGTAACATATTTCTTTGAGTGCCCTCACTTATATAAAACCCTCGCAAAAAAGGAGAGGGAGAGAGAGAGAGAGAGCATCATTTATCACTCTCCGGAAACAAGACCTAGGCTATCTCTCCTCCATTTTTGTAAAGTGTAGAAAAATCCCTCTGTTCACATTTGTTGTCCAACTTACCATATGTTATAGATATCTTGCCGCCAGCGTTTCTTTGGCCATCAAATGCAAGGAAAACTATATTGGTAAATAAAACGCTAAGCTATCTTTGTTTGATCTTATGAAATGCTGACAGCCAAGGTATTTTCCATACATGGGAATTGCACATGGCTTTCAATTTCTGAGTATATCCTCAGGTATCAAAGAAAATACACTCCCATTTGACGGTTGTTGTTTATCCAAAATTCCTACCATGCATTTTTTAACCAGTGTTTGGCGCAGAACAGCAAAAAAGTATTCATTGTTTTTGCATCGTATTTCATCCCAATCTGCCAAAATGCTCTTTCTTGTCAAAGCAAACACACTGAGTTGTAGGTAAAGGTAAATGTTTTTCGCCTTGTTAGGTGAAATATCTCTCAACTCTATGGTTTTTTAAAGCAAAAAGTCTTAGGTTTTTTTCATCACAAGGATTATTTCTCATAATAATCCATTCAGTATTTTTATTTTGTTACAGGATGATGGTTGCTTTTTGTCAGGAACTACCGAAAGAATATTTTATTTTATCAAAATGTTATGCAGCAGCACTTACGTTTTCTACTTATTTTTTGTACATTTTCTTCAACAATTTCATTTCATCTTGCGTGAGAATTGAACTTTATTGTCACTCAACAAAATATTGTTTTAATAAGTTTTTTCATTCTAACGACTGATATTCTATATTCTATGCTTTTTAATAATTCGCTTTAACTTGTTTACTTATATCTTATGGCATACTCACAACTAAGAATATGATGCACTCCTTAGTGCCTATGGTTTTTAAAAGAATCCGAACTTCTTTCATCCAGAAAATCAAACCTGGGACTACAAATCTGCACAAAAAACTATCAGTGGCTTGCGGGGATCAAACCCGGAATAGTCAAGTAGTAGTCAAACTACTGAGCCATCGCAAGCTACCTTTTTAAAATGGTAAGTTGGGTAAAATTTGTAGTTATTCTAGCATGCAACATACCAAGCCAAGCCTGTAGCCAAGTCTAGAGCCTGCAGGGGCATGGCCACAGTTGCCTCATCGAGCTACTTTATAGACATATATATAGAACAATCTCCGGTTGCTCTGCGCACTATATGCCTTTTGTCATGCTCTATTTGTCCCTTCATCCTGGATGCAGGCCTATAACATACAATACTGGATACAGCAGATTATACAACCCCTGGAAAAAAGTTTGGAATCAACACCTCTGGTCCACAAAATTTCACCAAAATCAATAAGGTATTTACCATGTTTGGCGCAGTATAGCCCAGATGCTCTTGCGCCATAAAAAAGCCAAACAAACAATAAGGTATTCTAAGGAAAATAAATTCATTAAATCGAATTGGTGTATTTACAAAAATATACATTGTTTCTAAAATTTACATGTAAAGGGATCATTTAAATTAGCAGTATTTTTTAAATTATTTAATTTTAACTCACAACACCGTGAGAAAAAAGTATGGAATCATTTGAAGTATGGGGAAAAAAGTATGAAATCAAAGGCTTGTTTATGCAAATTCTAAGTGAGCAAATGACGTTATGATTACGTAATATGCATGCTTGAATTCTGAGCGGAAATATATATAATATACATATACATATATATATATATATAAAACAAGTATCATTTGCTTCCATATCGTTATCTAACAAAAGGAAATGGAACTGATAAAAGAGCTCAATGCTCAAGTTAAGAACAGAATAATTAAATTGTTTGTTAACGGAAGGGAAAACTGAACGAGAATTTGCAAAGACATTTTCTTGTTCTCAATTCGCCATTTCAAAAATTTTGAAAAAGTATAAAGAAACGGAAAGCGAGATGAAATTTCATCATTTTGGCAGACCTCGTGCAACTTCTACTCATCAGGATCAAACTTCGAGGAAAATATGTAAAGGTATGAGATTTTCGACCAAATAAATTATCAATGGAACAAATATCTAAAGCTAACTTTTGTGATAAAACAACTAGAAATCTGCTATGTGATATGAGATTCTGATTTTGTAAAGCCAAGGCTAAACCTAAATTTACAAAAAAAACCATAAACGAGCTAGATTAAAATGGGAAAAGCGAAGAAAAAATTGGACTATTTTGGACTGGGGCTACAGTGATATTTAGTGATAAGACAAGAACATGCTTTGGCAATGGTTATGACACTAGAACATTTGTTTGGCGTCTAAAAGGAGAAACCATGAATGAAGATTGTATAAGGTTCTACAAAATTTTTCTACATCTCTTACGATCTAGGGGTGTATGTCGTCTGAAAATGTCCAGGTAAATTATGTATAGTAAATGGACCTGTGAATTCTGAAGTCTACATCGAGATTTTAGGTGCTTTTCTCATTCCAACAATCGAAGACCAGTTTAACGAAGAGGAAGTTACCTTCATGGACGACAATGCCTCGTGTCATAGGTCTCGTTTTGTTAAAAATTACTTTTCGGAGACAAACATAAAAACATTGGATTGGCAGCCTGTAGCCTGGATTTAAACCCAATTGGAAATCTATGGTGGAAACTTAAAAAAAATGCCATGAAGCAGCAGCTAACAAATAAAGAAACTTTCTTTCGAACGTTTCACCATCTAATCACGCCATACCATCGGCGTTGGTATCACTACGCCAATAAACGTTGATTGATTGACATTGTTGTTTGATTTAATCTGCGTAGTGTTCGATTTATATAAAATAAATGCACTGTTTATTAGTTATGTATTAGTAATGTACTGTTTATTAGTAATTTATTATGCACTAGTAATTTACAGTTTATCGAGAATTTATTATGCATTAGTAATTTACAGTTTATTGAGAATTTATTATGCATTAGTAATTTACAGTTTATTGAGAATTTATTATGCATTAGTAATTTACAGTTTATTGAAATTTATGCATTAGTAATTTACAGTTTAATTTATTATGCATTAGTAATTTACAGTTTATTGAGAATTTATTATGCATTAGTAATTTACAGTTTATTGAGAATTTAGTAATGGCCCGTAAGAATTTACAGTTTATTGAGAATTTATGCATTAGTAATTTAGTTTATTGACGAATTTAGTATTTATTAAAATTTATATTTATAGTAAGTTTACTTACTATTTATTAATGGATTGTACTGTGAATTCTTTATTTTTAGTGAAGGAAACACAAAAATACCACGTAACGCGTAGCACCTTCGCTACGTGTATAAGGAATTGAAGTATGCCCTGAATTTGTAATATTTCAGCAAGTTACAAGCATCGTTTAATTTATTTGCAACGCCATTAATTCGCGCCATTTATTAATGGTGCCATCAATATCTTTATTAATCGCCAAAGATTAATACGCCGCTCAAAGCAAAGATACATTACTTTCCTGTCATCGCCATCAAGTTTAACTTTTATAGCTACGCTGAAAATTTCAAAACTAATCTCTCGAACTACACAAGATGAATTTTTGAGCAAACACGCCTTCACGCGATGGGCGAAGTCGATCTTGGCGACCTAAAGCAGATTTTCTAAGATAAATTGATGGGATCCCAAAAATCTCGAAGCCTTCCACGTGACTTACAGAAAATCTAGGAGTTTACATAAATAATGTTCAGACATGGTGCCATTCTTTACTTACGCGACAGCTGACAGGGAGCATTATAAATTGCGCAAAGAAAGGGATTTAAATATTGTAGCTGCCCATTATTTATTCCTGACGCCGTTGTAATTTAAAAATGGTTAGAAAACTGGAGCGGCAAAAAAGAAAATAATACAAAATGAACAGTTGACGCTGAGAAGTAAATAAAAGCTTTTGAAATACACACGATTCCTATTTTTACATTAAATTGTGCTTCGAAAGTAAGGATTTAAACGGAATCCAATAAAATATAAATCTTGGTAAGATATTAATTAATTAAATTTTAAGTAAATTTTAATTTCAATTAAATATCAATTATAAAAATAATTATGTAGAAGCACTTCAATTAAAACAAAGCATTAAATATTGATACCATATTCACGCGTATTGGACAGCATTCGAAGAATTCATATTTTAATATTTGACCAAACGTTATGGGAACCCTCTTATCCGCAAAAAAGGGGAAGACCTGTTTCGGATAAATAAAATTTCGGAAAATCCATAAATTCAATTTTTGGTGTAAAGCTGCAAAAAAAATTTATAGCATTTATTCAAAAACACCTTTAATTGTTAAGCTGTTAATATAAATAATGGAAAGATTCACAAAGTATACGTATATATTATGATCTTAACTGCTTTGGAAATAATTTTATATCTTTATATATATCCTATGCACAAAGTGCGTATATATATATATATATATACACACACACACACATATATATATATATATATATATACAGGGTTTGTCCCAAAAGTTCCCGGAATGATTTTTTTTAAAATCATTTATTCAATATCAGTTTACAATCTTTTCAGAACTTTTCAAAGTATTCTCCCCCTGCTTCGATGCACCGTTGCCAACGCTTCACCCAATCATTGAAGGCGCCCTGGAAGTCGTCAACGGGAATCTCCTTCAGTGAGGTCGTCGCGGCTGCTTTTACCGCCTCCAGCGTCCCATGCCGAGTTCCTTTCAGGGTTCTTTTGATCCTTGGGAACAAAAAGAAATCCGCTGGTGCCAGATCGGGGCTGTACGGCGGCTGGGGCAGCGTTGCCACACCCATTTTGGCCAGCAACTCGGAGACAATGAGCGCGGTGTGGGTTGACGCGTTGTCATGGTGCAAGATCCAATTGTCGCGAATTTCGTTTCGGACGCGTCGAACCCTGTTGCGCAACCGTTTGAGCACTTCACAGTAAAACTCCTTGTTGACTGTTTGTCCTTGTGGCACGAATTCACTGTGAACTACACCTTTTCTGTCAAAAAACACAATGAGCATTGCCTTGATTCGCGATTTGCTCATCCTTGCTTTTTTCGGGCGAGGAGACTCCTTGGTGTGCCACTCGCTGCTCTGGCGCTTTGATTCGGGATCGTACTGAAAAATCCACGTCTCGTCCCCTGTGATCACTCTGTCCAAAAATTCTGGGTCCGTTTCGTAGCGTTCATGCAATTCCTGGCACTTCAACAAACGCTGCTCCTTCATCTCACTCGTCAGGACTTTTGGCACCATTTTCGAGCAGACTTTCCTCATTTGAAGATCCTCCGTTAAAATGCGATGAACGATTGTTTTGGGTATTCCACACTCCTCTGCAATCACCCGAACACTTAATCGTCGGTCATTGTCCAAAACTTGACGCACTTTTTGCACCGAGTCGTCCGTTTGTGATGTCGACGGGCGTCCAGAGCGGTCGTCGTCGTTGACGGACTCCCGACCTTCCCGGAACCGCTTGTGCCACATGAAAGTTTGGCTTTTTTTCATCGCCCCGTCACCGTAGGCTTTCCGAAGCATTTCGAGTGTCTCCGCCCCGTTTTTACCCAGTTTCACACAAAATTTGATTGCATAACGCTGCTCCAAAAACTGGTCCATTTTTTGATCGACGAGGGTGCAGTAGATACCTCTGCGCGGAGCGTGACCCTGCCTCAACAACTGCCCGCAGGCGACTGATACCGGTCTCGTTTCCAAGCTCAGATCCCCCACCAACTTCTCCGCCCCGTCAGCCAGCGTTGCCAACTACAAAAAATCATTCCGGGAACTTCTGGGACAAACCCTGTA
>QLNU02015270.1:60199340-60212678 GCA_006491805.2 Dysdera silvatica
GTTCTTTGTCGACACCTTTGAATATTTTAATGTCTAGAAATGAAATGAAATGTAGTCCGGACTCTTAGTTCCTTTGAGCTTTAGACTTTTCGGGTAAATGACAAAACCCAACTTGTTGAAGTCTTGTGAAGTCTACAAATGCTGTATATGTGATAAAAGAGCAGACTTCAGTTTCCAGGTTGTGCTACTGTCAAACTTCGGATCCTGTTTAAGCAAGAAAAGTGTTTAAAAATATAATTATTTCGCAAATATGCCGGATTAATAGGGTACGTAAAAATAACTACAACTTCTTTAAAGAAATTTTAAGGCTATTTAGGATACTTCTAAATAATGACGTACCGATTGGTTTAATTAGTGGTATTTTTAGCAAGTTATACGGATATTGGATTTGGGTGTTTAAATAAGTTTTCTCTATTGCGAGGCTGAAAACGTAGATATGTCGGCCTAGACACGTTTGTAAATATTTGTAATTAGGGATCTGGCAATGGTAGAATAAAATTTTTTTTTTGTTAATCGTGTCCAGGGTGTATACAATGCTCAACGTTTGCTCCATTTTAATTCTTTAAGGTAAGTTTGTTAATAAGTTTGTAATTAATTTTGTATTTATTTATTTTGTAAATATTGATTCTAGATGTATAATTCTGATATTAGTCGTATCTAGAATGCTAACAATACATGAGGTTAAAGGCTTGTTTCTATGTTGATTCTGAAAGTTTGAGCAGTTTGTAAATAGGGGCTTGACAAATATGGTTTTGCTAATTTACGTAATGCTACTATTAGTTGTGCCCAGAATATTAGCAACACGTGAATTTAATTAACGTTTAAAAGAATATTTTTTATATTAATTCTGAGTGCTCGAACAGTTTATAAATAGGGTTTAGGCAAATGTAGATTTTGCTAATTTATTTTATTTTAATTAATGCTTAAAAGCCGATTTTAGGGACCGTAGTGAACAGAGAAAGCGGCATTATTAAAAAAAAAAGAGACAACATATTATTGCTCTGGGCATTTCGGAAAAAACTGGCTTGTAACTTGGCAATGCGGATGTGATACGGTTCCCTGATGAAGAATCATGTCCGTATTGCTAAAAACTGTGTAAAATGTGTTATATAATCATGAAAAGGTTCGCTTTTCATATTTTCATAGTGATTCTTACGATGTATTTAGTTATGATAAATGTGGAATAACTTATATATACATACATATACATATATGTGATCAACGCTCGTATTTAAGGGATTCACTTATTTGCTGTAATACCATGCCAGTATCTGAAGAAAACACATGTCTGCCATTTCACATATTTTAATGATGTTTCAACATCTAATATTTATTTGTAAAATGTCAAATAACGGGTACTCTATGCAAATAAATATATATATTTATCTATGATAAATTTGCAGGAAATTGATTTATCTTCAAGCACAATTTGCTTCTTTTCATTTGACCTCATAACTGTGAGCACGGTATTTAATCCTTTGAAGAAGAATGAACAACATCTCCGACTTTAATCGACAACGTGGAACAGGAAGAAGATGAATATACATCAGTGATCCTGCATTCCATGGAATCTTACGTTGCCATGGTGAAGTTATCTAAGCTGTTAATTAAGCAAAGGGATTCAATAGCCCTAACGATTAAAAGAATTCCCTTTAATTAAATCAACGGAAACCCGATCTGCAATAGCGAGTTCTCCCTTCGTGCATACGATTCCAATATTTTTCTTTTCCGAAATGCAAATACCTTCAACGAACAACCACAGAAAACATGAAGGAAAATATCATTCCACAAGTTTCAAAAGAGAGGCTCTGTTCATTATAACAATATTTGCGAAACCTACAAAATTGTTATCGATGCGTGTCGAAATAAATGTGTCAATGTGCAATTCGTGTAATGTTATTAAATTCTTAATTAAAATGTAATTTGCAAAGTTTTAATGAGAATTTGCAGTTAGTTAAATTTAGATTCGGTGATCTCCAAAAAATATGTCTATATTAAAGATAACCTTTCCATGATAATGAACTATGTTAGAAGATTAATTTTAGGAATGATAGAAAGTAAGCAGATCATTGAAAACCTAACAAATTGGTACTTAATTTTTATAACTTTCAATATATAATAGGACCCATACCCATGTCAAACTCGCGTTCAGAAAATTCTTAGATATAACAAGGAAAATATGGATAAGGTTTGGTATGTACTCTCTTTAATGTTTAAATGCAATATACAATTTAATCCTTTTTAGCAAATAGGATTTCTGAAGACTCTGAATTTAACGAGTAACGAATGTCAAATTTTTTTAAGCAAAATATAAAACATTTTTTAAAATCAAAATTCGAGAATTGAAGGAAAAAAAATCTATTTAACAGGAGCCTTATTTATTTTAAATAAGACGAGAACGGTAAACAAATTTTCTAGCTCTTAAAACCGGCGAATTCTCGAGAACTGTCATCCCTTTCAGGAAGCATTATAAAGAGTTTATAATAAATGCTTTTTAGTCAATAAATTACACTGATGGCTATATATTTAACGCGCTAAATATTTTACACGAAAATTAAATGGAGATACACTATATGTTGCAAAACGAAGCGAATAAATAAGGAGTTTTTTAAACATCATTAGAACTTAATTTGGAAATCATTACTGATATTCTTTTTTTGACATAGTGCATCTACAATAGTTAACGAAACAAGAGCATTCAACCTTCTATTTTCTTATGTATTACTCAAAAAAATTTTATATCTATCAACTGAAATTAGAATAGAAAAATTTTCCGACTCCTACGAGTTGCTCGTCCAAATTACCAAAAAAACAAGAGGAGGGCTTAGTTTGAAAAGTGCATGTTTAGAATAACATATAAGATGTAATCAAAATAAATAATAGAAATAAAAATTCTAAGTGGGCCTGTGCATTTATAAATGCACTGATGTTCCTAATAATGCAAGTCTGTAGAGAAATTGACTAAAATTTCAATCAGTCCTTAATCAGCCCATCATTCTTTCTGACATCTTTTTTCTGTTGAATGATGTTTTTCTCGCCCCTTTGAGAGTCCTTATTGAGGAGTTCAATGAACCTATCTGTATGTAATTTCAACTGTCCCATCTTTAGTCAGTTATTGATTAATTTTTCTGGCAATAAGGTGGCTATTAAAAATGTAATCATTAACTATTTTAAATTTACCTTGACGATAAATTTTTCGTTATGAAATCTCCGAAGATCTTGTGCATGACACTGTGTTTACTAAATTAGAAAACGTACTACAAATTTCGCTGAAATGTCATTAGAAAACAAATTTACATAATCAATGTTAATTAAATTAAAACTTTAATTCTTGGTTTCAATATTACTCTATTTCATAATCTACTTGCAATGCCAATACTTCTTCAAAGTATTGAATGCAATATAGCTAGGATAACTCTGAAGTGTTTGCTTCGAATTCGCGAATAATTTGAATTGTTCCTGCGGTCCGATAAACCTAAAATTAATTATATAAAACTTTTCTAGAATTCGAATCTGATACAATTTAAATTAAGTTTTGAAGTCCCTTCAATTTCGAATTAACAAAGTTCTATTGCATTTAGAAGCAGCTTTCGGTAAAGGGCGTAATTTAAATGTGCGTGATCCTTAATATTATAAGTTCCATATTATAATTTTTGTTTTCACCTATCACAATTAAAAATTATACCTCATTTAAAAACTATGACAAGCTTTTCGATCGGTCCATTAAAGAGGAAAAGTTTTAAATCATGTATATATATATACATGACACCTACATAATAAACATCTACATTATGTGCATCTATATGACCATTTACATGATGTACATCTACATGATGTGCATCTATATGACGTGCATCTACATGATATACATCTACATGATGTGAATCTCTATGATCATTTACATGTTACACACCTACATGATCATTTACATGTTACATATCTATATGATCATTTGCATGTTATACACCTGCATGCTCACTTACATGATATGTATCTACATGAGGAACACCTATATGGTATATAATTATATGACATTTAAATATATATATATATATACATAATTTTGATTGAGTTGGTTATTTTTGTGTAATCGAGCCCAGGGTATAATCATTTCTGGAGATCCATTTGATCACCAAGAAAATAATAATTCATTTCTTATTAGAAGAAACCAAGCATCAGAACCCTTTATTCCAAATGTTACCTTTCTTCCTGACCATTTATCTTGTCATTTTCTTCCTGACCATTTATCTTGTCATTTTCTTCCATAAGAAAATCTCGAGCCCATCCAAACTTTGTTCTCAAACCATGAACTATTTTATACCCGATAGTAATAAAGCTAACACCGAAGAAAAGTGTTAGTCCTACGATAGTGTGGTGGTGGTATTGAATTTGTCTACCAGGAGAAAAATCCAGGTATGTATCCCAATGGTGTTTAGTGCTTTCTGGTTTTTTCCCTGATGATCGGCAGTCCGCGATTTGATTATCTGTGCAAAAGTGGTTTGGATTCATCAACAAACTGTGCCTATGTCAACATGGTCTGATCTCCCCTAATGCCATTAAAACATAGACAGATCAAAGAAATTTATTTGCATACTCTAACACAAGGGTTCATAAAGTAGGGTGCGCGTACTTCTGGTGGTACACGAGAGAAAATCAAAGGGTCGCAAAAGGGTTAGCACTTTGCCCCTTTTTAAGATTAGAAGGTTATAGCTCTTCTGTCCCTTTTCCAAAATGGAAAGAGGCAATTGCTTTCTAAATTCTTTCCCCTCGCCTCAGTCCTCCTATACTCTCTTTTGCCATTCCCATCGACTTATCATTGCAAACAGGATTTCTCGACAACGTGTATAATAAAATCCAAATACCGCGCAAATTTTTTAATTGAAAATTATATATATGTGTGTGTGTGTATCTCTGAAACGGTCTCCAGAATTAAGTTATTTATTGAATAGGGTCAAGCGTATCCATCTCATCAAAAGTTATCTCTTAACTATATCTAGACTAAAATTAAAAATAAACATTACTTGTCCGTTATCTACGTTGTATTCAATGAAATCTATTCATTTTACATCATATTATTTTCAGGAGGTACGTCAATATACTCGAGCAGGACAAAAAATTGCGCTGAAGTAAAAGTTTGAGAACCCCTGCTCTAACATAATACTACTAACTATACTACACATCCACATTTAGTTAATTATACTACAGATTTACATGTATCCAAATATACTACAGATTTACATGTATCCAAATATACTGCAGATTTACATGTATCCAAATATACTGCAGATTTACATGTATCCAAATATACTACAGATTTACACACTAGTAACACATTTGAAAAATTTACATTTTCGAACCTATTAGGAAAATTCATTTTCTTGTTTATTACATGTTATTCTAATGTTTATTATTATTTCCAACTGCACTTTTCTTTCTTTTTTTCTTAGTCTCTTTTTATTATTATTTTATTTCACTTTTTCTTCCTTCACTTAATTGCGTTCTTGTAGGTTTTCTTTTTCTGCAAGTCATATTTTTAGTAGTTTGGCAGATATCAAGATTCTAGCTGACTTACACGATAACTTATTACATTAAATAATAAAATGAGATAGACAAAGAGAAAATTGTTAATTAATCCTTCGGGATATAATTCTGAGCAAAAATAGGAAATACGTCTTCGAGTACTTTCAGGAGAATGCTGCGCAGGAGATGTAGAAAGCAATTTTCAACGTTACAGGAAATACAAATACAATTTCCAGTTCAGAATCAGTACGCAACATAAACATTTCGTTTATATGAAAATTGTGATATAGCACAAATATTAAAAATGTATTTTACACTATGCTGAAAATATATGAAACAATAAAAGTTAATAAGAATTTTGTAATCACCAAAGAAACATAAACATACATCGCTGATGACTTCCATATTTCCAAATAAGATAAAATATTCACATGATGACAACCTAGAGGTAAAAATTCAATATTTAAAGATGCAAATTATAACAAGGGTGTACTTCTTTATTTCCAGATTTTTTCTTTACTAAAAACTTTAGGTCATTTATAATTGATTTGTAATACAGTTTAAATGATTTTTATTAGATTTACATATTTTTTATTTTTAAAGGAAAATTTTCACCCTTTTCACTTAATTTTCGTCTAAAGTCTGTTGAGTTTAATTTATGGAATGATATATTGGTGGAATTTTCTAACATAAAATTAATTATGCTTTAGTCAGCTTTTAAACTCAGTGAAGGAAAAGATTATAATTTAATGGACATTTTTCTATCAAGTATCTAAATTTTAAGTTTGTTGGTTGTTTTATATCAATGTTCAAATAATATATTGAGTGTTTCTAAGTATTTTAAATATTATTTATAAAAATATCAAGAAAATAATTATTCACATTATGGGAATTGATATGTAGCTCTTAAGTGAAGGTACAATTGAAGGCTGTTTGTACTAAATGCTATCTAGCTACGAAATGTAAACTTCAAAGCAAACTATAAGCAAACTGAAACTCTCTTTTTTGTTTGTAAACTGAATCTCTCTTTATGATTAACACTATAAGAAAACATGGGGGGGGCTTCATCAGATGGAGAAAAAAAAGCTTTGATATGTATTACATATCTACTGTACTTTTAAAAGGTTTTCTTCAGAATTTATAATACAGTTTAACCTCTATTTAATGATTTTCAAGAGTCAAGTGAAAACAATCGTTAAATCGAGGAATTCGTTAAATTGGGAGAACACATTTACAGGAACCAATGACGCGCCAACAGGGGTTGGGTCCAGGGCCCTTCCTTGAGCTAAGAACTTTATTGTAAAATACGTAAAAATCAGCACAATAATATTAAAAAAATAACATTTTTACATTTTTGTCCCTCCCCCGAGCAAAAATCATATATACTCTATTAATCAGAACTGAAATATAAAATTATCAAAAAAAAGATCATAAAAATGTTTACCAACATTCTCAAGAATACGTGTTAATGTTAATAAACATAACACACAAGTACATACGCAATTATTTCTTCGGAAAAAATCTTTGATTGTGTTTATTTAGGTTTTTCATGGGAGTTGGCATTTAACATTGCCTTTTCGATTTTTCAAATGCATCAAAAAGATCATCATTAAAGTCAAAACATAGTAAACTCTTTACACACTGTAAACCAGAATTCGTTTCAATGAAGTAAACTCAATTGAAGTTGATTTTCATACTGAAATTCCACTTGCAGTTACAGGCTAATAATGGAAAGTTATTATCAAATTGAGGAAAGCAAACAAATCGAAGAAAATATAACACTGAATTCAATGCAAATCAATCCGGAACAGTAAACAACAATAAAAACAATTGTTAAATCGAGGATATCATTAAATAAAGTATCGTTAAATCGAAGTTAAACCGTTATTACAATAGCTAAACATGAGTTCTGAGCGCATGAACATCGATCAAAACCGAATTATAAACTTTCAGAATGATATATCATTTTAAATTATATTTCAGAGCAAAATTTAAAAAAAAATCAAAAAAATCTTGAACTGTTCAATTGAAATAAAATCTATATTAATTATAATTTCAGTTCTACCATACGGTGTAACCCGTTTATGATGAAGAAATGATGTTAGTTAGTTTAGTTTGATATATAATATATAAGATTATATCGGATAAAGGTTATATAGCGAATAGCGATTATAACAACAAAACTTTTCAGTTCCTTATTGTTTATCATAACCGACGTTGCCTATATGTTTTTTTTCTTAGAATTTTGGCGCTAATACCGCGTATGCAATTACATGATGCTGTTTAAGAAGACGAAATCTTAAAAAGACAAAGAAGATGAAGGTTCTGTTATAGAAGTGGTGATTCAGCCAAAAGGTAAAACTTGGAGGGAAAACTATAAAAATTGGAAAGGAAGAAGATGTTTAAAATAAGCAGAAAATTGCAAGAAAAGTGGAGTCTCGTCTGTCACCGTGTCAATGAATGGATAAGTGGCATGAGTTTCAAAGATAAAAGAAAATGGATGTTGCCACACAGAAGAAGACCTGAATGATAACAGAGAGAATTCTTTTTTAGAAGGAAATATATACAAAAATATAGAAAACAATGGATGTTTCAAATATTAATCCATAATGTATATATGGTTAGTATATAATACTATATAACGATCTAGTATAAAAAAATTCTTTTACACATTTCAGTTTGAGAAATTTCTAGTTAGGAAAGATACTCTTACTTTTCCAAATAATGAAAATTATGCCAATTTTTTACAAAATTTAGCTCATGAAAAACAAATGAAAGTTTAAACAAATTGTAATTTTATTTGTATGCCTTTATAAAACGGACATCAAATTACTTTATTCATTTTTTTATTTCATTATATTTCGTTTATACCTTAAAAAAATTTAATAATTGGCATAATAGATGCAACGACATATATAATATTATTAGCATATTAGAAGCATATGAAAAAGCGAATACATTATGAATTTTTAATTCAGGAAATACTTTATAAAAGATAAAATTTCCCAAATCAAAATGATACCGATTTGGTGGCTGAACACAGCAACTAAACTAAATAAGAAAAGTGCACATCAGATCTTCGGATGCTTTCATGCGTTTTATCTAAGGAAATCCCACGAAATATTTTGATCCGAAAATCCCGGCTGGCCAAACCCTAAGTGGCAATAATCTTGGATGGCCTGACTATCCAAGCATAAGCCCTTCACAGGCGCAAAGAATGTCTAACCCTATGCTTTCTGCTTAGACTTTTTCGCTGTATTTTTCTTCTTCTCCAGCACAATCTATTTCCCATCCTTTCGTCAATTTCATAGGGGACTCTAGTTAGGATATTTCCTTTGCAGCACTCTATTCCTCATATATTCTGGATATCTCTTACTTCTAGTTGCTTTAGGAATGCGAGGAGAAAAACCTAGCTTTCTAGTTCCTTTCTCATTGCTCTTTGATAAATTGATTTGTCGCCAGACTTTCCTTCTTTCCATTATTGATTGACTTGGGCTCTCTTAGGAATAAGGAACAACAGATTGAGCAAAAGGGGAGAAAAGGTATATAAAGTAGAAGGAGTTAAATGTTGCCCTTGCTTATCTACAGTTTTCTTTACCGATGAAACTAACATATCTTTCTTGATGTGCTCCTAATTGATATTTCATTTACCCAAGGTCTGTTTCACAGAGAAAGTAAATACACTAGCAATAAACTATCTTTAATCTATTGCAAAGCTTTAAATCTATTGCAAAGCTTTAAGA
This sequence comes from Dysdera silvatica, assembly GCA_006491805.2. Lineage (NCBI taxonomy): Eukaryota > Metazoa > Arthropoda > Arachnida > Araneae > Dysderidae > Dysdera > Dysdera silvatica. The sequence goes on from QLNU02015270.1 coordinate 60,208,604, forward strand.
CATTGCAAAAGCGTGGTTGAACCTGTAAAGGTACATCTCTCTGTTCTTTACTTAATGATATTTAATATAATAATTGGTGTATTTTGTCGTTTTAACGTGGGCTTCATTGAACAGAGCTTCACTTTGTTTTCTACAAAAGTATTTAATGAACTATGAGTAAAAAACTTATATTTTGTTTATATTAATTATCATTTTGTTGATTGCATTAAAATTGTTCTAATTTATATTTTTTAAATCATAATGTTGGTTCATTTTTTTTAAAATTATTAATCTGTATTAAATATTCTTTACGGATTTTTTAATTAGTAAACAATTGCTGAGTTTTCTAAAATTTACCACCATTAAGTACTCACCATATATTTTTCATTTTCACATTCTCAAATTCAATAATTCAATTGCTTCCTTTAGTTTAGGAGAACTCACAAACGACTGGCGCCACCCTAAGATGCATATACAGTCAAATAAACTTACATGGTAGTCAACGAAGACACAGTAGGCAAGGAGACGGTGGACCTTAGCGGTGTGTCAAATCGGTCCATGACTGAATCACTGAACGAGAATGGTCATTCGTGACCAATGAATCAAGTCTTTCATTAATTCGTTTAATGATTCGTTCGGCTTGTCTGAAATGGACAAGGGTTCTAAACCACTGGAGTGTAGACAGCATAGTGGTATTACAACATTTTACTCCACCGAAACTGTCATGGAAGACATGGGATACATAATTAGCCAAATTATTAAAAATTAAGACACGCATCAATTTGTAGGTTATTGATTTGTATGTGCTAGAGACTGACGACGTACGTGGTTATAGCAATTCGTTTCGACAGTATTTCAATTTGTGAAAAATCCCTGGAGGGCGGTTTCTCGTCTCTTCCAATCCGGAGCTTTAGAAAAAAAGACATCAATATTTCATGAGAAGTTATTTAGTTCGATATACAATATATACATTTGAAAGGGCGATTTTTTCATTCAAATCCCCATCACGGGTTTAAAATACAACTCAGGTCTTTTCACGCGGATCTTGCATTTATATTCTTACGTTACTTTTAACAAAAGCAATAGTACATTAAATGGTATTTGAGATATAGTTAGAAATCAAATTCACAAAGCCCTTTTCTGTGAAATTGATTTGGTAACCTAAAAAGATTTGAACTTTTATAAGAGATTTTGAAGACACATTTTCATACTTTAAAGATCATATTCAGTTACCAAATTTCGCCCTGCGTCTGTTGGATATGATAAAGATCGGAGATGTAAAACTATTTAAGACACTTATACAATTAATATAGTTGCTATTTAAAACAGATAGAAGGGAATACTAAAAACGATTGTCAGTAAAATAGATGTTTTTGTTTCTTGACGTAGTGAAATTTTACAATCACATATTGTAATACATTTGGGCTGCCCACATGGTACTATCCCCCTCTCTCTTTCTCTATACAAATATTCGAATGTACATGTACGTAGAAACTCTTTTTCTTGAGGCGAGAATCTCTGCCCAAAAACGATTAAAATATTTAATAGCTAGCAAAGCCCTAGTTTTGTAACGTAAATGTCTAAATACCTAATGTGCGTTATCTATACCCTAATAAAACCTTTGACATAAACAAATTGATTTTCTGCAAAATCACGTAGCCTTTGGAAGCACTGAGATCAGTTTATCTTGTGGAAACTCACCGACCAGTCTTTTCTCTCTCTCTCTCTCTCTCTGTTGGCGCGCCAGTTAACGCACGGTTTGTTTTCAAGGAAGGCCCATTGCGCGGTCAGACGTAATCTGTCAGACGTAACGTGACTAAGGCAAGTGGGTTAAACTTCCCAATCGCTTTCCATCAATGTGCGCAAAAATGTGACTGCAGTTTTAATCCTGGCCAGTTAACATGTGCATCACCTTAATAAACTATTTGTCTATGTGAATTTTCCTTTATTGATGTTTGGAGTCTAGTAATGCATGGAACTTCAATCTATATAACAATAAACAAGAGATGGGTCTAGTCATACAGTATTTCCCTCCTCATTCTGTGTGTGTTTATCTATCTGTTGAATAAATGGAACATTTAAAAAACTACAACTAAAATTATAAGAACAGAATTAGTTTCAGAAGCTTTTAATAAAATAAAAAAGATTTTAATTATGCTTGCTGTATATATAAAACAGTGGCAAAGAATGATTTCAGAAGTGGATAATCTCCAATTGTTCCTCATCCCCTCCTCTAACAAAAAGTCACAATCTATAGAGAGTGAAATTTATCTATAAAAATACACTGCATGTGACGATACTCTGATAAGGTGTCTATAATGAGATAGCATATATTTTCTCATGGTCCCAACAGATATAGTGTTTGATATAATTACACAGTATTCTGATATAATTATACAGTGCTCGGATATAATTATATAGTATTCTGATATAATTATATAGTATTCTGATATAATTATATAGTATTTGACAAAAATATATAGTATTAGATATAATAGTATCAAGTTCAACAAGAATGAACAATTTAAGCACGAGAATATAAAGATAGAAAATCTTAATGGGTTCATGCTGTATATTAATGAAAATATAATGAGATACAGATAATCGTAAAAGTAATGGTAGTTAATCATGAAAAAGTAGTTAATTATAAAAAATAACAAAAGTTGAGCATGAAATATAATGATGTATAATTATAAGGACTCGATAACAAAGGGATATGCGTTTGAGGATAAAAAAATATACATTCAATCCTCGTTAATGTAAATATTCACCGCGATGGAAAATTTCTTCGCATTAACAGTAGTTTTGGTTATCAGTAAAGGTTGAGATCTGAGTATTATAAGTAGTTCAAATTTAACGGGCATTTAGAATACAGTTCGTGTTAAAGGAAATTACGTTCAACTATATCCCGTAATTTGTAATTTCATCGCAAATTGAAAATTGCTTCAAGACTAAAACGTAACTTGTGTTATAAAAAAATTCCATTATAAATAAAATTATGATTAAAATAATATTAAATGTACATTTTCATGTATTTATTTGGAGGTTAAGGCCATGAAGTTGGTTCATTTTTGATCAACATTGTATGATCTGTATCAGGAAATAAACGAGATTCGTTTGATATAAGTGCCCGTTGATTTTTCCCGAATGAACCCGGACACAAAAGTCGGACTGAAAAGCGAACATCCGCAGTAACTAAGTCAGATGGGGAGGACCGAGTCCTGGAGAAGCAAAGCTACCGTCTGATGAATTATGCAGATGTTGTGTATTGTGTGCGATTCCAGGACTTGGAACACGGCCTTTTCGTCTGATGCCATTCCGCCCGTTTCGACTTCTTATTTGTCTGCAGAAATCAAGTCGGGGAGGGAAGCGTAGAAATAAACCATATCAATACTGTCTTCAATCACGCAAGAACTGCTTAAATACCATGTATTGTACTACTTTCCTTGCCGATATCAATGCACGCATTCGACGCAACAAAAAATCTGTTTTCAAGCAAAAAATCATTCATATGTTTATTCTTTCCAACTGAAAAATGCAAACAACAAAGGAAAGCAATTCTGCTTATAAAAACCATGAACTTCGTTGATAAAAGCAACATTTTTATCAATTTTCATGTACCGTGGCTCTGAATATTTGATAAAAGTAACCCGTGTGCCTTGGAGCGCAAAGGCCGAATATCAAAATTAAATTGAACTTCTACGCCTACTTGGGTTTATCGAAATAATTATGAGAAACGCAGTGAAATCTCGCTAATCTGATCTAATGGAGTCTGTTTGACTAGGATTTGCAGAATATTTGGAAAATGGATGATTTTTCACTGGTTTTACTGCCTGTATTTCTGTAAGGCAACTTACCCCTTTTCTTGTCGAACGAGCAAAGCCAAAACTTACTCTTCCTATTTACCGACATACGAACAACATAGATTTTTTTATGATTAATTTAAACCCAGAGCATCAACGATGGGAAATTGATGCTATCTTTCGTACCAAGGGACTAATAATTTCAGAAAAAAAACTGTTTTATGCACAAGTAAGCACTGACGAATATCATGCTTAGAAAATGTTAAAGAAGTGTTATTTCAACTCGTTTTTCC
>QLNU02015270.1:60212778-60238336 GCA_006491805.2 Dysdera silvatica
TGATATTATTTGCATGGGCTAGTGCAGTGCTTGTTAGCAAAGCGTGTAAATATAAGAAATTCAGTCACAATCTATCAAGTTTTTGCAGATTACTTGATATTTATTTTTTCGAGACATATTCTACAAAATTCACTAGTATTTTCTTCCATTAGTATTTTTATTCACCAGTGCTTATATACTAAATTGTTTAGTATGGAATTTAAGTAGTAACTGATATATGTATTCAATTATTCAGTTTTATATTGTGCTCAATTGTGAAGTTCTATATATTTATCAATTATTCAGTAATTGGGAATTTAATGAGCTTTTTTCGGAAGGATGTATATTATGATATTATTAGTTATAAATTTGTGATGGTTGTGTACCTACTTATTGTCCGTATTCATGCTAATTAGGTATAATTGTATGTTTTATTTGATCTCGCAATTTATAACTGTAAAATACAATAGTTGTTCATACACAAAAATTCTGTTCAACGGATGCCAAGACATTTTGTGTTACATAGCACTTAATGTAAAAGGAACTGAGAGGATGATTAATAGTCTCTCCTGCTCTTCTATCCATTTGGCCATTTTAGTGTTCCCACTCTATTTCTAAAAATGATTGTTTCTTGAACAAGCATTTCTTTCCCGAAATCGCACGATATGCTGCGTTGCAAAATTAGGGAAATTAATCTTTAAAAAAATAAACAAATATATTAATTAACGTACACTAATTCACATCATAAATTACGTCTTCGACAAACATGAATTGCGAGAGCAAAATCTGTCAACCAATCACTGCGAACAAATACTGATTTCTCCTTTATGAATTGCAGAAAATAAGAAAGATGGTGCACAATGCAGATAAGGGCACCCCTAAAGACTCAGTGTACAATCACCTGAAACGAACCTTCGATGCCTATGCGAATTATGACAAATATTTTGGACATTTGTCATCATGTATTGAGCAAGATATTATATACATATATGCCTGCAAAACGGTTGCTGGTATCTAACTGGAAGGAGACCCACACGCTGAGCATATGTGACGATGTGTGGAACCGGTCAGGCAAGTAACCTAGTGTCCTACCCCGCTAGGAAGGAAAGAGTGGATTAAACGAAGACTCTGAGATAGTCGAAGGAACAGTTCCTGAAATCTTAAGAGAGGAAGTAGCATTTGCAATCAAAAGTATGAAGAAAATAAGAAAGAGCCCCTTGCGATGATGGTATTACGTTGGATATCCTAAAAGAAGCTGGAGAATATGTAGAAGACATACTTGCAAAATTCTTTACCAAATGTCTTAACAGCGGTAACATACCAAACCAATGGGATTCTGCAACAGTAATTCTTTTGCATAAAAAAGGTGATAAAGAGGATTTGAAAAATTACCGACCAATTAGCTTGTTACCTGCTATTTATAAAATCTTCACAAAAGTGCTAACACATCGCCTGCAGAAAAAATTAGATGCAGCTCAACCAAGAGAACAAGCTGGATTTCGAAGTGGATTCAGTACAGTGGACCATATTCAAGTATTAAGAGAATTAATTGAAAGAACACATGAATATGAACTTCCATTGTGTGTGGCATTTATTGACTATGAGAAGGCCTTTGACTCTATTAAAACGTCAGCAGTCATCAACTCTTTAAGATCAGCAGACATCGAGGATGTGTACATTGACATGGTGAAATGTGTGTATAAAAATGCAAGTGCAAAATTTCGGTTACATAAAGATACCGAAGCTATCAAAATTGGTAAAGGTGTGAGGCAGGGAGATACCATTTCTCCAAAACTTTTTACTTCAGCTTTACAGATGATTTTTCAGCAGATAAATTGGAATAACAGGGGAATAAAAATAAATGGTGAATATTTAAATCATTTGCGGTTTGCTGATGACATTGTTATTTTTTCAACGAACCCATCAGAACTCCAAGACATGGTACAGGAGCTCTCAACTAGAAGTAAAGAAGTTGGACTCAAGATGAACCTACAAAAAACTAAAATCATGTTCAATAATTTCGTAGAGGAAACAAAAGTACAAGTTGACAACATTGAGCTAGAAATTGCTGATTCATATATTTACCTTGGCCAGCTAATTTCAATGGATGGCAACTTTATGAAAGAACCGCATAGATTTATTAAACTTGGCTGGAGCGCATTTGGAAGAAACAGTTTTATCCTGAAGGGGAAATTGCCTTTGTGTCTAAAGGGAGGTCTTCCAACCGGTGTGTATTGCAGTCCTACCTCTTATGGATCAGAAACATGGAGTCTAACAGTTGGAGCAATATGAAAGTTACGAAGACAACGCAAACGAGCATGGAGAGGTGCATGCTTGGAATAAATAGTAGAGATCGAAGAAGGAACACTTGGGTGAGAGAGCAAACTAGAGTAGAGGACATCATTGTTAAAGTAAAAGGACTGAAATGGCGATGGGCTGGGCATATTGCAAGAAGAACTGATCAACGATGGACAACAGAAATTCTGAACTGGATTCCAAGAGACCACCGAAGACCTAGAAAACGTCCTCAAACTAGATGGGTGGATGAAATAAGAAAACAAGTTGGAGTGACGTGGAAGCGAATTGCTCAGGATAGACTTGTGTGGAAAGCATTTGGAGAGACCTTCGTCCACCAGTGAATAGTAAAATGTTGAATATGATGATGATAAATATATATATATATATATATATATATATATATATATATATATATATATGTGTGTATGTGTATACTACAATATAGATAGGGTTCACTTAAGGGGGGTTATACATGAAAAATGAATTTTCTTATATTCTTGACAAATTTCTCTGAAAATTCCACACAATATTAACAACTATAAAAGAATACTTTTTGAAAATTTCAGCCTTTATAGCACAATAGGTTTTTTAGTGTATTGTATTTACTTATTTTTTAAGTGCCGTATTTAAAAAGTTCCACGTGGTGTATTTTTAAAGTAAAAAATCTTGTATTTTTTTTAAATAACTATTGAAAGCATACGCATAAAAATTACTAAAAAATTGCACTCTGTTTTTAATAGTTTTGGTTTAAAAAATAAAAACTTACCTGTTCTTCAAAAATTGGCAATTTTGCCCATTCGATTATAATAAATGCCTCTAAAAACAGAGACTTTGGACGCCAATGTAAGACTTTTGTTTATTACAGTCATAACAAACAACATATAAAATATTCTTCATCAACTTTATTTTTTTCTATTTAAGCCTAACGAGTGGGATGACGATCGCCCCCTCCGCTCCTTGCTTCATCCACCCTTGCTTACCACGTTTTATTTAGGATACAGAAAATCACGGCAACCTACTAAAAATATAACTTATGTCCATGGAAAACTCAGTTATGAGATTTCGATATCATCCATTGTTACATCCATTTGTGTGCCACCGACCATAAAATCTTTTTTTATGTCTTATAGAAGATATAACTTCTCTCTAAATGAAACAGTTAATGGGTTTATGATCTTTCTATTGGCTCATCCATCTTTCGTATTGTAATCCCCAATATAGTAAATGTTTCCGGGATTATGGGAAGAAAGTGTTTACTGGAATTTTGTTTATTATCTATTGCTTTTATATGGCTTTATTAGAAGTCTAATTCTAATGTGTTGAGATTTAGAAAGATGCCTAAAACGTAGCGAAATCTTGATAGATAGATAAAATAACTATCTTAACACGATAAATAATAGTAACTGATATGGTAAAGACGCTCAGAAGTTGACAAAACCATTTTTATTTTATTAACATTTAAGTGCTGTTGTTAAAGTCTCTTTGAACAACGTCAAAACGAGTTGATTCATTGCCAGATTCGATCACGAATGTAGCATGATCGAAGGCAAATTGTAAGATGGAGTTTTAACGCCCTGCATTTGGCTTTCATATATTTCACACACGAACATCACCCAAGGAGGCGATTACACTCAAAAGCTTTAATGACACCAACGAAAACCACGAAATCCGAACCCGGGATCTTGCTGATACATGTCAGATGTTCTGCCAACTGAACTATGCTCTACACTTAGCTTCTCTTTCAGTACAGTTTCTATATAGACACACACATGGGGGAAATTTATATATTACGACGGATACCGTGCACCGCAACAGGATATTACAAGTAATATATTTTGCCAGGGAATAGAAAAATAAACAAATGCATATACACGTGTTTCTAATGCAATATGTGCATTTAATTGTCTTCCCATTCGACGGTAAAATAGATTGCCTGATATAGTTCGTTCGCGGAAAGTTGACCGATGGTACCTTTAGAATTCACGGGAGCGGACGTCACAAACGGGCTAGGTCATTACAGCAGAGGGGAAGATATTTCAGAATTTTTTTTGGCCCAGACAAACGTTTGCTAAAATCCAGTTCCGAAATGACGTCCTCCCCTCTGCTGTAATGAACTAGTCCGTTTGTGACGTCAGCTTCCGCGAATTCTAATATTACCATCGGTCAACTATCCGCGAACGAACTGTACGTATATATGTATAGATTTATCATTTTATGTCTGATATCTGACACAATGTATGAGCCACTACTTAATTTTTTATAATATTTGAGCAAGCACCTTATATGTGATTCATGTGCTAATGTGAATTTGTTTCCGTGTAATATATATTTAATTTCATTAATTTTTGAGGATTGGCAACAAGTCAATTTCCGTTTTTGTGCTTTGTTTTACACTTAATTGTGTATTTAATTAAAAATTTAATTTGTACTTAATTTTGTGATGAATTGAATACGCAAATGTAAATCTAATTCTTTACTCAAGTGTATAATTAATTGTGTAGTTAATTGATTGATTGAGAAAATATAAAATTCAAACTCCAATTTTATTTTGACACCTTTTCCCTGCGCTTAATTTACCCACAGCTGTTTTCAAAAGGGCTCCAAGATAGGTGACAAATTACCTTTAACGAGCAATAAAAATTTAGCGAAAGAGTTGGCAATTAAAAGTTGAATTTATCTGTGTTCTTACGAGATTAAACTCTGTTCTGGGTGATTAGCGTTAACAACCTTTGCATTTTTAAGCCATTTATTTCTTCCAATATTAATCAGAAGAAGCTACTTTATAAAACTCTATTTTACGCACTTTTATATCCCTGTTACGTTGCATTCCCAAACGGTATTTTCATGCTCTGTTGAAGATAGTACCGTTAAATATTGAATACATTCCTGCGTTTTATTAAAAATTTGCTCTTCTTTTGTGAATTTATTTGGTATAAAATAATATAAAACAACACTTTAAAGGTTATGGCATTTCATCTCGGATTTATACTCCTACTTTTATGTTTCTCCCCCGATTTCAATGTATTTATTGTATAATAATTTCATGGACAGCGAATTCTTTTATGTATCCCACTATTGAACAGAGTAATCCTACTATAAATAACAAATAGAAAAAAAAAAACGTTTAAAAGCGTAGTAGAAATTTTATTCGACAAATTTCAACGCGTTTCGCACTGACTTTGGCCCTCCCTCGTCAGGAATACACTTCTGTCTGGTACGGAAATAAGCAATAAAGTGTTACCAATTCACGGATGGGTTGTGTTGCCGGTTAGATCCCGTTTCCCGTTAAAAAGTCGCTATTAAGGTTAACTCTCGCTCCATCTGTCGGCGATAAAACGCTACATTGAATCAGGTGGGGTGGTAGGCGAAGGTTGAAGAACTGAAAGTAGGTTTCTCCAAGCTTGACTGAAGAACGGAATGGACCTGTGATCATTTACAATGTCCCCGGAGTGTTTGTGAATAAAAAATGCTTCCAAAAAATCTAAATCTGCAGGAGACCTGGGTCGATGAATAAGGGTATCGTCATGAAAATTAAATTTATGATTATTGTCCAAGCAGTAAACTGTAATGGAGGATTTATTGAATTCGGAATTTTCGACGTATCTTTGACGCGGGACAGAAAATGTCCATTCGAAACGCGTTGAAATGTGCCGAATAAAATTTCAACTAAACTTATAAACGTTTCTTTTTTCTATTTGTTATTTATTCTGCGTAGTGTTTCGCCATCAGATTACTCTAATCCTGCTGTGCAAGTAGCATGTATTAAGAAATCCCATATAAAACAGCATATATATATATTAAAATGTACCAAATTTTGGAAGTAGGAGCACAGTAACTAAAAAAGTTGTAAGAATTTGTATAATTTGCGTCTCATGACGACACCACGGGTCACATCAGACGCGACTGGCCGCTTACCATGACCTCTGTACCACAAAATTTACACACAGACCTGCTTACTTGGTTTCGAACCTGGTCCCGCAGGTCTAAAAATGGTGGACACAACCACTAGAAGCTGATGTTGTGGAAGTCTCTCTCTCTCTCTCTCTTTCTATATATATTATATAATATATATATATTATATAAAGTTAACAACGATTAGTAGAATATTGCAATGTGTGTAGCCATGTTGAAATATAAAAGCCTTGGAAACATTTGGTATGAAATTCCTTATAAAAATAATTGCAACTGAAAATAGTTGCAGCGACCCCCAAAAACCTATTCGCAACCCCCTTGTGGGTCGCGACCCCCCAGGTTGTCAATAACTGCTTAAAGCAGATCGTCAACCATAATCCTCGTGATAAAATTTATTTGAATTCTTTGTAGCGCAATAACAGCCAAGATCATACCGATCTTGATCTCGATACCGAAAACGGTAGTTTGGATCCAATCCACCGTCTTCCAGGGAACCAAATCCCGTAGCACGGATCTGTAGAGAAAAAAAATAACGAAACACGGATGCAAATCCGGGTTTCCTTGCATTTAAATTTATTCAGTGGTCTTTTTCAGAAGCTTGGCTATGTAATAAGGATGGCGTGCGGGAAATAAGATTATAGAATGGCCACCGTCTTTAAAATACTTAATCACCTTTCAGTGGCGCATCAGTAACACCTTTATCTAGCTTAGCGTTCATTCAGTTTGACTTCCAACGCTGTCGAAAGAAAATAACGAATACTTACCGACTAATTGCACATCGTGTTTCGGGGGTTGATTCCCTAGGTTTTAAGCCTGTCCCTTTCGCCCGTTAGTGGGCTATTCAAGCTTTCATTGTGGGCGGTAGGGCTTTTGTCGGATACTGAAACTTATGAACAAACCCTACGAAAATTAAACCAGATATCAAATATTTAGTTTCGCGGCATCAGCCAGCCTCAAGGATCTCATTAATTATTAATTAAAGGTAATTTCAATAGACTTCATAGATTTTACATTTAATTTTCTTGTTCTTCAATTTAAGCAGCTTCCGCACTAGTAGGCACTGTATCGATCGAGATGCAGAAATGCGGGGTCAAATTAATTTTTTTTCCTGTATATTATAAACATACGCAAAGTATAAATAAAAATATAAATTAACTACATATCTTTATCAAGCCTCCACTCAAATATTATGAGAACTTTGCAGTTACGCTAAACTAAGCTACTGTGAAAGCGATGGGCGGTAAGAAATTTTACTACCAACAAATATACAATAGTGGGCGGTAGGTATTAAAAGGTTGACTACCCCTGTCTTAAGCGATTTGAATTCTACGAATAGAAGTAGAATTCGAATTCTACGAATTCTACTTACGAGAACATGTAGGTTCATTGTTCTACGGTGGCGTAACTGTAGCGTATTCAACTCTCGTGTCAGTAACGCGGGTTCGACTCCCAATAGTGTCATAGAACACATGCTATTTTTTTGCCCATCATTGTCCGGGGTTTAATTTCTCTGGCAGCGGAGGTTCGAATTCATTGGACAATTCTAGAGGTCCAGGCGCAGTATGACCTTTTCATCCTTGTGTTATAAAAACATAAAGAAACCAAACAATAAAACAAGCAAGTAAAAGAAAATTGCCTAAGGTCGATATTTAAATTTAGCGGGTTTCAATTAACATTAATTCGCAACTCTCTAATCCGCAACTTGCTAATCCCCAACTTCCTAATCCGAAAATCTCTAATCCGCAACTCTATAATATGCAACTCGTTAATCCGTAACTCTCTAAACCGCAACTGCAACTGTCTAATCCGCAACTCTCTAATTCGCAACTCTCTAATCCTCAACTCTCTAATCCGCAACTATCTAATCCCAACTCTAATTCACAACTCTCTAATCCGTAACTCTCTAAACCGCAACTGTCTAATTCGCAACTCTCTAATCCGCAACTCGCTGATCTCCAACTCGTTAATCCGCAAATCTCTAATCCGCAACTCTATAATATATAATTCGCTAATCCGCAACTTTTTAATCCGTAACTCTCTAATCCGCAACTCTCTAATTAGCAACTCTCTAATTCGCATTTCTCTAATCCGCAACTCTCTAATTCTCAAGTAACTCGGTAGGTTTTCAATGTTAACAACAGCCACCATTATTGCATTTACGGAAGACCTTTACCTTACCCTTTTTATTGCGTATAGACAGGCAGACAGAAAAACCAACAGCAATAGTGGGTTTAATATCTATTGAAACCTGCTAATAATTAGCAAAATGTAAAATTATATATAAATTTATTATGCTTTCTCTGCGCACTGTATAAAAATAATCCCGAGCGATGAGTTGGCCTACCACGACGATAGTCTATTAAAAACGTTTTAAACTTTTTGTATGAAACTTCGACATCGCTTCTTGGTGCTGCATATTTGCTTAAAAATTAGCCCCCGCCCCCTCTGCATCAAAAGCAGCAATAAAATTTCAATCACCGAAATTAGAATACCTTTATATCAAGAAATCATAGAAAAAAAATCTTATTAACGCTCCGCCACCCCTTTTCAGGAATTTATAAAAATACCCCTCAGGGCAGTTATCTGGGGGAGAGGTATGATGGCTGCTAAGTCCCTTAATTGGGGACCATGCAAGAAATAATTAGCTGCAATTTGCCCCACCGACGGGGTGCCGCTATCTCTTTCCCCCAATAATTGCTTTCTTTCCCTCCTCTCTCTTCCCCTGGCATTTTCAGTCAAAACGTATTTTACGTATTCAATTTTATCTAGGGAGGCAGCATACCTTTTGTAAGCAGTTGTAACCCTGAACGTATTGCTTCGGTCGATTGTTGAACGATTAATTGATAATTGACGTTTAATATCGATATAAAATTTATCGATCTAATGCAAAATTTCATCTAAAACTAAATAGGGAGACTCGCGTATGTGTAAATTTAATTTTTAGGATAGATTGTTGTTCTGGAGAGGAAACAAATAAAATTTTTTAGTTATCTTGTTATAAGAGTTCATAGTCTTGAAATTAAATTTTATTTTGCCCATTTAAAATATATCATTTCATAGTTTTTATTTTTAAATTTATAATCATTTCCAAAAAAACAAGCTGTTGAAATTTGGTTTTAATGACCAAATCACTTTTATTACAATCTGTAACGTTATCAAGCTTACTGTTGATGAATCATTATTACATGTAGAAAGAATCTACCCAAAATTTTAGCGCCTTTTATTGTCAGCGCCTTAAAATGTGATCTAACATTTGCCCTTTTGTAAAGAACGTTCTCTAATTTAAGTTTAAAATATGAAGTCGTCATATAAATCGTCATTTTGGAAAAATGGCATATATGAAAGAAAAATTAATTATTTAAAAAAAATAGATATCAATACAATCTTTACAAAGTCAATATCCAACGATATGAATGTTTAAAGGGTATTAGATAATTGCGATTATTTAATATAATATAGTTAAAATACTTGTCATGTATTCAACCTCCAATATGTTGTATTGCTACATATTGTGAAAAGATTTTGAGTCATATATATATTTGATTTAATAAAGAAATATTTTCATTTCTTTGGGGAGGTCAGACGTGAAAGAAAGTGTAAAAGGCATAAAGCTGAATTACTGTATTTAAAATACTGAATACCGTACTGGTGAAGAGCGACCAAATCCGTCCGAAACGTACGTTGAAATTTAATTCATTAAATTTTACTACGTCTACAACTTCAGATTTATATTTTTTAATTACTGGGTACCGCCATTTAAAATACTAAATACTATACGTAAAATACTTGGTACCACATTTAAAATGCTAAATACTACCTGTATACGTAAAATAAGACTATATTTAAAATATAAATATATAAATAAATATATAAAAATCTATTTAAAATATAAAATATAAATATAAAGAATACTATATTTAAATTATGGTACTTATTACAGATAAAATATATTTATATAAAATACTTCGGAAAGAGAGTGATGGAAGCATTCGAAAATATAAAATAATGTATCTACATACAAAATATATTATATGCAATATGCTAATATGCAACATACACTATATGCAACGTACACTATATGCAACGTACACTATATGCATTATATGTAATAGTAACATTATTATATGTAACATACATTCTATGCAACATACACTAAAGATAACAAATTACTATAATTATATAAAATCGAAAAGGGTAAATTATATTAAAGTATATTAATACATAAATTTAGTTGTTTGTGCGTACAAAAGATTATTCTGTACTCAAATTAATTGCTTAAATGAATAATAAATGATATTATTAAGTAAATAGAGTACGAAAATAAAATGAAATTAATATTTTAAATCAATTATTTTTTATGGAAGTAAATACATATATAGTCTTGGAACCTCTTTTAGGGGCCATTCAAGATACATATATGTGGCACCTTATATATCTATCTATATATATGTATAATTATGTATGTATATATATATAGAAGAAATGAAAGATATGATATAAAATGAAAGATAGCAGAAATAATATATATATATATGTAACATATATAAGAAAAAGAGTTGGTGACGTGGAAACGAATGGCCCATCGTTGAATATGATGATGATGATATACATACATACATACATACATACATACATACATACATACATACATACATACATACATACATACATACATACATACATACATACATACATACATACATATATATATACATATATATATACATACATACATACATACATACATACATATATATATATACATTGTGCACGTATGTGTGTAATGTGAAATATTTATTCAATTTCATCCATTTGTTTTTTAATGTTTTTGAAAACTTGCATTGCATATTTTATTGTACATGTAATTAGACGTTGCGCGATTAACAGGTGGATGAATTCAAACAAAACTTTTGGCAATTAGTTCCGCATTTTTTATAATTCTTTTGCCATCATCAGCACATTTCAAAGAACTCGAAGCTAGAGACTTCCAACACAAAGAAATGCAATTTTACAGAAATGGGCCCCATCTGTGTTCTTTCCGTTTCCCTCGTCATGATCCCAATAACAATTCGGAAACAATCAGCATAGTCTATTTATAGAAAGAAGTAATTAAAATGAAAAATGAGAGGACGGAGGGACCATCGACAAAGAAAGGCTATCAAAATGTAGAGGTTGCGTAATAACGCAGATCCTTCCACAGTCGGGGATCAGCAAACGTATTACCTGCCGGTAATGACAATCATTATTTATGAAAACGAGAAATCTGAGGAAATAGACGATATGTTATTTCCCCTCCTTGTCGAAATTTATGCGTGAATTTCATAGATTAGGGTTTCACTGCTTCTGCAAAATCTCGTTAATTATGACAGTTTCTGAGAAGGCTATTTTAATTTTGTCCCTCTGTATAGAATGTAATGATCATGTTATTCACGGATACAGTAGTACGACCTTATAGCTCTTTCGGACGCTTACGAGTTTCCTTCTTCGGGACCTTGGTGGCACTAATGTGGTAAACATGCGCAAAAGTCTATCGATGCTAACATGCTGGTCGTAAATTAGTTCGGGTAAACCAATTGTAGCTCCCGCGTCACTTAGTATGGGACGAATATATATTTTTTAATCAAGTGATAATTTCGATTTGTGTAAATTAATATTTTAAGTTTTGAATCAATTATTTCAAATTTTAATCAATTATTCAATTTTTTAATCAATTATTTAAATTTTTAATCAATTATTTAAATTTTTTAATCAATCATTTCAAATTTTAATCAATTATTTAAATTTTTTAATCAATGTTTCAATTTTTAATCAATTATTTCAATTTTTAATCAATATTCCAATTTTAAATAAATTAATTCAACTTTTAATCAGTTATTTCAGTTTTAATCAATTATTTAAAATTTTAATCAATTATTTAAAATTTTAATCAATTATTTTAATTTTTAACTGAATATTTCAATCTTTAATCGACAAATAATAGTTTTATACTTAGATGATGCTCATTTTTCTTCAAATCAAACTAGTTTAATTTTATCCATTTGCGTCACACAGGAGTAATGGAAAAAAAAGTATGGTGGTTGTGTTAACTCATGATGAGACATTATCAATGACTATAGATGAAAAAATTAAGTTAAAAGATTTATTCACCCATTGATATTTGTTCCGTAAGCCTTGGGATACCATCATCAGGACGGCAACCGATGCAGCTCAAAATGTGATGCTCGATAGTATTTTCTATACAATGTAGTATATACAGCGTAGTATCGGCTATACCATAAAAATGTTGGGGAGACAATATACCAGAAAAAGGCATTTTGTTTAAAATTAGATGGGGGCATGGAACCCTAGTACCAACATTAGGGTGGACGGGTCCCCACGCTAACGGCGCCCGTGATCAATACAATGTAGTATTATCTATACACTGCAGTATTACCTACACAATGTAGTATTATTATCTATACAATGTAGTATTATTATCTATACAATGTAGTATTATTATCTATACAATGTAGTATTATTATCATCTATACAATGTAGTATTATTATCTATGAAATGTTGTATTATTATCCATTAAATGTAGAATTATTATCTATGAAATGCAATATTATTATCTAGGAAATATAGTATTATTATCTATGAAATGTAGTATTATTATATATAAAATGTAGTATTATTATCTATAAAATGTAGTATTATTATCTATACAATGTAGTATTATTATCTATACAATATCTAGATAATATGTTCTGTACAATCTATACAGTATTTTCTGTACGGTCGATATAGTATTTTCTATACAATAGGAAGGCAACCTTACCTAGCATCGCACGTTGAGTTAGTTGCTGTTCAGACAATGATGCTCCATGACTATTGAACCAACTGTCAACGGATAAATAAACTTTTTAACTGTTAATTTGTGTGAATTATAGTTATTAACTATAGCAATTATTTATAGTAATTACGACGCGTAGTAACGTCAATTAAAAGTGGAAATGGTTTTGAATGAAAAAGTAATTTTTGAGCGTCTTCTTTAATGGATTTAAACTGCCAGGTAAAATTTCGAAAAACATTAACCGTTTTGGAAGAATAAATTTTATGTTAAGTCATTGCAATTATAATAAAATCATATTTTCATAACTAATCATCTCATGCTTAAAATGAAATATACGATGATATTCATTCAGTTTAAGCCCGAAATAAAAATTAATTTTTATTATTTTGCTCCTTTTAGAAAAATTAATATTTAATCTGCAGTTATGTGATAGCGTCCAAAGGCAGATGATACGAGTTTTCTATCTGCATTCAACATTGCGTTGTTAGGAGTATTTTCGCAAATAATATAAAATAATAACAATTTTTCGTTCCTTCAACATTCATCCCAAGTTTTGGGAAATAATTTTTTCCTTTCGTTTAAAGATGGCTCAAAATTTAGAAAATAGTTGAAGCCATTAGTAAGAAAGTAAGAAACGGGAGCAAGTCCCCCCGTCCTCGTTTATCACCTTTATTTAACTTTTCAAGGAAAAAATTAATAAAAAACTAGTTCCTCAGTTTAATTTTTTCAGATTAATGGGACGCTATAACTCAAACTTACCCACTCGCACAAGTTTGGAAATTTGCGAAATCTTTAAAAATGTTTAGTTTCCTGCATGCGATATTTACTTTCGACAATAAAAAAAGAAAAACTTTTTATATCGAAGTCATTTTCCCCTCCAACAAGCAAGATATTTATTACGCACTCTAGGACAATTTCTACTTCCAAATTGAAATATGGAAATGACTGCTTTTCCATTTCTAAGCTCGATCTGAAACAAAAATTTAGGAATAAAATGGAGAAAAGAAGTAAAGGGAGAAATATAACATTTTATTTTACTAGGCTATATATAAATTTCTATTTTTTTTTATATTCTGTAAGTAAATACTATGGATAGTAATTTTCTGACAGCCATGTTTAACCTCTATGAACTAGATTCTAGATGAACCTAGATGAATCTAGATGAACTAGAATTCAGAATTTATAGGAGAAAAAGGGACATCGTCCATTATGAAAATTATATAATGTATTACGTCAAAGCAACACAGCTCTCAATTATTAATTGCTGTGTAGTGTAACGTTTTCTAATATTTATTATTGAATCTATTTTGAAAATCCAACGAAATGTTCTATGCTAAACATTATATATGGACGCGGTAGGAAAGGGGAGATAATGCAGAGAACCTTGACTCGAGTCCGGAACATTTTAGTTACATGTTAAATGCTTTACTAAAAGGGCAAGGGCTTACTCCTATTTTCTCTTTTATTAAGGTTTATATAGAAACGCACACACGGAAGAAATTCCACATAACCTGCGTATTTATTACGAGATGAATCTAGCGTCAACGATTGCTGCCATTCCTGTGTAATAAATATGTAGTAAATTTAACCATACATTGAGAAATATAGAAATACTGTGCATAGATCGTTTCTCAGTTAACAGAGCATGTAATCCAATGGTATCGGGTCCGGATCTGAAGAATTCTGCTTGTTCTTTACGTTGATGGGTAATCTTTAACCTTCGGTAGGGCGCAATATAATGTGTCACATATTCAGACGCAATATAGCGAGTCACATATTCAGACGCAATATAGCGAGTCACATATTCAGGCGCAATGAGCTAAACAAGCACTTTCCACAAAAAAAAATGCTTTTAAATATAAAAATTATTTTTTTATTTTTGCAAATCATCCTTTTATTATGTATAATATTTTTGAGTTATTTTTTAAAAATTAAAATGCAAAATATATTAAAACAATGACAAATTCAGAAAACAATTTACAAAAGCAGGATCTCCGAAGTTTTTCATTTCACAAATACTAAAACATCCAAAATAATGCAAGAGAATTACAATCCAAACTATTTAATAATGTTTTACTGAGAGAGGATATAATCCATTGTATCATAAACAAAATTTGCATATGGCATAGAATTTCATACTTGCATTCGTCTTTTGACGTACAAAAGTTACAAAATGCGCCCGATTTTGTAACTTTTATACGTCAATACGACCTGTAATATGATTCGCAGATGACTTTAATTACTATATTCACTCAAGACGGTTTGAAACCAACCAACATACGTATTCAAACATTATTAGATAAATGTTACTCAATCATAGAAAGAGTTCTGCCACGTAGGAAGGGAAAAGTTTGATCTAAATTCAAAAAAGTTTTAATAATTTTGAACTAGCTCTCAAAAATGTAGAGTAAGTATTATTAAGAAAAATTATTTAATAATATTTGCTGATAATAATTTTGAAAAATTATTTAAAATACATATGTAAATAGCAAAGAATTTTGCAGATAAATGAGTTCTCTCTCTTCGGAGTGTAATATTTTTTGCGAAGCAGTCATTTTATAACTCTGTAAATGAATACACGTATCTACTAGTAAATAACATAAATTTTATGAAAGTTCGTAAAAATTTATCAAAACAACTTTTCTCACAAGTATTAACTAATTTCTAAATAAAATTAATGAACAAATACAATAGTTTTTGATAAAAAATGTGAGACATATTTTCGATAAAAGCTACACAGTTTTGTTTCAGACAGTAACCAAAATTCGAATTGTTGGTGATTTCTTCTGAGCTAGCCACGTAAGCCTCTTATGTCCCCTTTCGTAAACCTGCCTCTGTAATGGAATCGTGGCATCTTGTTCTAATGGATCTGTGGATAAGAGAGAGTGGAAGAAAAAAAAAGAGAACACAAAATACGCCTTCACTTTGTTTCCGTAGTTCTGTAGATCAAATGGCTTACTGAGTGATCCATTCCATATCTAATAACTCAGGAAAAGGAAAATTAATTTGATGATAGAAATAGATTTGTAAATTAATTCTTTCGTTAAAATTGATATATTTATTTAAAATCATTGGAATTTTCTTACTTATTATTTATTATATTTAGTATTTATTTGCTATATTTTATTTATCGTTTAACTTCGAAGAATTATTATGTACAATGTACATTAAACAAAACAATTATATATATATATATATATAATAATTGGCTGGGCATATTGCAAGAAGAACTGATCAACGATGGACAACAGAAATTCTGAACTGGATTCCAAGAGACCACCGAAGACCTAGAAAACGTCCTCAAACTAGATGGGTGGATGAAATAAGAAAAGAGGTTGGGGTGACGTGGAAACGAATGGCCCAGGATAGACTTGTGTGGAAAGCATTTGGAGAGACCTTCATCCAGCAGTGGATAGATAATGGTTGAATATGATGATGATGATATATTGCTTAATTATAGCGAAATAGAAAGAGAAGAAGAAGGAAAGAAAGCTTGTATGTAACTTATATGGTATGCTTCAATGTTAAAAAAACAATAATATATAAATTATATTTCTACAAAAATAATCTCTCCCACCTTCTTCGCATCTCGAATACGAGACTTTAGATTCTTGGTAACGCAACCATTATATTATATTGTAAGGAGAATGATGAAGAGACAGACAGAGCACGCTGGATGGATGGATGGATGGATGGATGGATGGATGGATGGATGGATGGATGGATGGATGGATGGACGGATGGAAAAACGGACGCCATTCTTCCTATTAGTTGAAGGTAAATGCTTGGCAAATGCAACAAACATCGTTTAAAGGGGTCTGCACATGATCGATAATCGGTGCACGAAAAATAAAATGTAGTACTTGAAAACAATGTTTTAAATTTTACATGAGGATTTTGCACAAAGAGGGGGGACGAAATATGCAATTAAAGAATTATGCCATGCAGCATAAAGCAAAACGCTTTCAGAGTTACTTTGGAATTGGCAAGGCATTGGACAAAATTAAAACACCGTATCGAGCGCCAGCCGAACGAGAAGACAATTAGGGGAGATTAATTTTCAGAAACTCTGAAAAAATGGGATAGGGGGCAGAATTTTTGGGACAACTGAATTCGCTAAAACACAATTTAATTTTCCAGAATGTCGGTAAATATTATTCTAATGAATTGACTTCCTAGCCATCGCTAATTGCAAAATGGTTGTCACAGTGTGCTTGCTGAAGAATAAAAGCTGTTTTAATTACTTCTGCAAATCCGAAAGAACTTCCCCTACGAAAATAATGAAGATAAATGGAATTAATGTTTCTGCTTAAGATCAATAAAAAGACTTTATTAGCACTTTCCGAAACTATGCGAAAGATTACGTTTTCCAACGGATTACTTAGAATTTGTCATTGTCCCTATTACAGTAATTACAGCGTTATTGAATCTTGGTTAGCTTAACCAATTAATTTCTTCAACTTCTCCGAATTTATTAGTAGTGCAGAAATTAAAGCTTTAAAACTATTAATTCTGCCTCAATTAGTACATGAATTTTATTGGGAGTTTTGTTCGTTGTATTTTTAAGAGAAGGGATATATTTCGTTTTTCAAATAATACATTGTACGATTAAGTGTATTTAAAATATTGCTGTTCTTGAACACGTTGCTGAACACTGTTGATTATGAATACATTACTGTACACTGCTGTTCTTAAACACATTGCTGTACACTGCTGTCCTAGAACACCTTACTTACACTGCCATTCTTGAACGCATTGCTGTATATTGCTGTTCTTGAACACATTGCTGTGCACTACCATGCATTGCTATTCTTAAACACGTTGCTGTGCATTATCATATATTACTATTTTTAAACACATTGCCGTACACCACTGTTCTTCAACAAAAAGAACAAATGATTCAGGTATTCAGTTCTAATTAAAGTAAGGCTTTTATATCTTAACTATATTTTGCTAGTACTTAGTGCTAAAACTATGCATACATAGTGTATATATATATGCATGTACCATAGGTGTGATAATGGTTACCATAGAGACACAAACAATTTTATACAAAGAAATAATTCTTAAGATAATTCTACGAGCAAATGGTAAGAATGTAAAATACGGCAAGCACATGCATGTAACCATTACCACAAGCAGCGTACGAAAGGGAACTCGGGGGCCCTCATTGGGTATCAAACACATTATTTTCTCAAAGGCAGCGCATCGTATAATCTTTTTTAGAGCCACTTGCGTCCATCCCATAGTCACTTGGGCCCCCAGGAGTGTTGAATTGCTACGTCACTGATTACCACCGAAATAAACACAGCCTAATGTTTCTGATGTTTTAACCACGTAACTCCTTAACTAGTAGTCATAATAAATGTGACGGTACTCTCCGCTTTGTTATTAGCGCAATGCACGTAGTTAGTACATAAAATCTTTAGTCAGAAAATCCACTTACTTTATGTTTATAAAAAGGGTATATCCAGCCACCTCGAATCCATGTGAAAGAATCGTTCTAGACACCTTGTCAACTGGTAATTTGACAAAAATCACTAATTTCTGTCACATTGCAATATCCTGAAAACATCTCATTTTAGAAATAGGTGGTAGTGCAGAACACGCTACCCGTTTTCTCTCCTCTTGGAACCGCTTCAAATTTACAGTCGTTGCGCGTGTGGCGTTACAATTTCTCTAATGTCACATTTTAGCATTCCCTTCACAGACAGCGGTCGCTGTTAATTGAGTGCCAACTTTTTCGAAAATTTACTTATGTGTCAATTACTGTTGCAACAGTTCTAGTAGCAGAATTATTTTACTTTTTTAGAGGGGAGGTGTGTGGAGGGACACCCCTCACAAGACTTCTACCGATTCGTGAAAATAACTGGGGAGAAATATTCCGGAAACAACCTTTCAAATATGGCGACAGGTTGCCACACCCGTTGCACGTGGGTAGCGTGTAATGCAGTTTCACCAAGAAATATACTGCAACTGCACGCACTTTCCGCGAAAGTACGTGCAGTTGCAGTAAAGATAGATATAGAGCAACATAGATATAGATGCAGTAGAGATATAGACGCCATATAGATCGATAATATAAATATAAATTGAAATATACATAAATAAATTTTATGTCATTTTTTACGGATTTTGTTCATTATCGTTTTATATAAATACATTATAATACATATCTGCTAGAAATTGTGAATTGCATCAGAAATTAAACAAAGAAACGGCTTTTCTCCTTAAAATTTTCTGCAATGAATTTAATTTTCCTTAATTGCAGTTAAAACGCTTTAAAAATAAGGTCATTATGTTAATGCAATAACAAGAACTACTAACAAATTCATGCTTTGTGGCGAAGGTACATCAACAAATATACGTCGACACACGAAAACAAAAATAAACACCATTCTTTCAATTTGACAGGCCTCAACCTCCTGAGAAATATTTTCCGTAATATGGGAAGCAACAATTCTTATACGGTAAGCATTTTCCGCCATTTCCTCATCCATACTGCGCGGAAATAGTTTGTAGCATAAGCAAAACTCTTTCTTTTACGGCATAAGCAATGCTCTATCCGGGATCTTACTTTTACGCTGAGGCAGCTGCTGGTAGATTTGCTGAAGGCTGTTTTGCCGATAAAAATACTAACCGAAGGAGTGTTTCTCACATAGAAGAAAAAATATCATTTTTTCATTGCAAGGCCTATCGGTTGTAGAGGGCCCATTTACGTCAACATGTCTTATATAATATAACAAAGTGGGAACCTAATTACAACAGCAGTGTATATATATAAAGCTTTATGCTATGCACTTCCAGTTTTATTTTAGATTGTTTTTGTAAGGAATAAGTACGAAATTGCAGCATATTTATCGTTGATTTAGGTAAACTTTTGGTATATAATATAAATGTGTGGTGCTTATACTTTTATTATTATAGAACCTAGTTGAAAACTAAAGCGTTTTAGATGGAAATATTTAACACATCACCATATTACAGTTTGATTTTTTTTCCATTTTAAGAAATGTATTCTTTTATGATATAGCTGGGTAATTTATTTTATTATTCGTGGCTTGTTTTATTTTTTTCTCTTAAATTCTTTGATCCTATTGTGACAAGTAACCTTATATGACCTCATATTACTCTGCAAGTTGGTTACATAGAAAGAGCTGAAAATGGGCAGAATAATTCTTTCCGTTTTTGGGAGTTAATTGATTCCCTTATGAGTCATTTTTTTTGTTCTTATTGACTCTCTAACAATCAGGTAAGTAGCAAAAGGTATTAAAAGTGATGTGGGGATAGGGTGTGAGTGAATCCAATGCATTTCTGCCCTTTTATGTGACTATCTGTTTTTCAGGACTGATCTAATTTGTAGTTTATATTAAAATAATAATTTGGTGAAAAAAAATTATCAAAATCCTTTTTTATTACACAAGATGCTCAAAGAAAAATGTCCTTGACTTCAATTAGTTATAAAATGAAAAGATATTAGAATATTTCATAAATTTTGGTGGCAACGGATATACAAAAATAAAACATTTTTATATTTCTGTCTATGTTACAAGCATTCGATGTGTGTCCCACCCGTAACTCGGCAAACATTAATGCGATAATCCAACTCGTTCCACACTGTCTGCAACAAATCCGGCATTATCGAGTTTATAGCTGCGGTGATGTGTTTCTGCAAATCATGCAGGGCTGTGGATAGTGGAGAGAGGTACACTCGGCCTTTTTCATACCCCCAAAGGAAAAATCACAAACACTTAAGTCAGGTTATCTTGGGGGCTACTTACAAAGCACGTCGACTGCATCACCAGCACGGCCAATCAATCTGTTTGGCAGATGATTGTTCAGAAATTCACGGATGTCGAGATGCCAGTGTTGTGGTGCTCCATCTTGCTGAAAGAGGTAGTCACCACCCTCAGCAACTAGTTGTGGCACCAACCAAATGATTGGCATATCCAGGTAACCTTCTCCATTCAGAATTCCTCTGTGGAAGAAAAGTAGGCCGCACACAGTCCATGTCGATAATGCACAAAATACATTAATTTTAGGAGAGTTCCGATCGACCTCCATGGTCTGATGTAGATTATCACTTCCCCATATTCGCACATTGTGCCTGTTGACCTTTCCATTTAAGTGGAAGGTCGCTTCATCACTGAAAACGATCTTTGACAGGAAGGTATAATCTTTTTCCATTAACGTCTTGAGATTAGCGCAAAACGCAAGTCGATCGTTATACGTAATCCTGCTTGTATAACTTTCGGATTAGTTGCTGCTTGTAAGGGTGAAACTGCGTTTCCGAAAGATCTTGCTTACTGTGCTTTTTCAGGATATGTAACTCTTGGCTAGCTATGCGGGTGACGGCTTTGACGACAGGACCCAGGTCTGATGTCATCTGAAAATTCTAAATGTTACGTAAAGGGAAGTACCGTTACATGCATACGTTAAAATTTGAATGATTTTCATAAGTTTAAATGATAATATTTTTTAATGAAGTGCATCGACGATACAGTGAGAAAACTGTTATGTTTCAATTTATAAGAAAAGAAATGACAAAATTAAAAATATTTACAACGTAAAAATATTTAAGGTCGTTGATATTTTAATTCAGAATTAAATAAAAAAATTACCTGACCTTTAACTAACATAGCAAAATTATTCTTGATGCTAAATTCTTGAATTAATTGAAGTAATAATGACGAATGTCTGTAATTAAATCATCTTTTTGTATTAACAAAATATTTTCTCTGAATTATTTATGAATTAAAATCGGAAATTCTACCATTAATCTGCATTAAATAACGTTATTTCTTGTCCAATAAACTCGGCTATGGTGTATTTACGGGTGAATAAGCAATTCTAGATAGGAGGATGGCTACAGTCAGAGCAGGGCCTCTTTGTATTACAAGCATGTTTGTATTATAAACGGTTTATTTTCCCTTTTTTTTTATTGTCTCACATATATATATAACCACTAGATCAATGCTTCACAACATTTCTAAAATGCAAAACAAAGCTACGAGCCAATTTTATATTAGGTAAGTAATCGACGCCCCCCCCCCGTCTACCGCCGCCACATTTGCATAATAAAAGCATTTTTAACAGAGTAAAGAAAACACATTAAATATAAAATTATATTGTATTAATTATATATATCATATTAATTATGTATATATTACATTAGTTATGTATATATTACATTAATTATGTATATTATATTAATTATATAATTATATTTAATATATATTTATTTAATTATATATATATCATCATCATCATATTCAACCATTATCTATCCACTGCTGGATGAAGGTCTCTCCAAATGCTTTCCACACAAGTCTATCCTGAGCAATTCGCTTCCACGTCACCCCAACCTGTTTTCTTATTTCATCCACCCATCTAGTTTGAGGACGTTTTCTAGGTCTTCGGTGGTCTCTTGGAATCCAGTTCAGAATTTCTGTTGTCCATCGTTGATCAGTTCTTCTTGCAATATGCCCAGCCCATCGCCATTTCAGCCCTTTTACTTTAACAATGATGTCCTCTACTCTAGTTTGCTCTCTCACCCAAGTGTTTCTTTTTCGATCTCTCCTAGTTATTCCAAGCATGCACCTCTCCATGCTCCTTTGCGTTGTCTGTAACTTTCGTATTGCTCCAACTGTTAGACTCCATGTCTCTGATCCATAAGAGAGGACTGGCAATACACACTGGTTGAAGACCTTTCTTTTTAGACACAAAGGCAATTTCCCCTTCAGGATAAAACTGTTTCTTCCAAATGCACTCCAGCCAAGTTTAATACGTCTGTTGAGTTCTTTCATAATGTTGCCATCCATTGAAATCAGCTGGCCAAGGTAAATATATGAATCAGCAATTTCTAGCTCAATGTTGTCAACTTGTATTTTTGTTTCCTCTACGAAATTATTGAACATGATCTTAGTTTTTTGTAGGTTCATCTTGAGTCCAACTTCTTTACTTCTAGTTGAGAGCTCCTGTACCATGTCTTGGAGTTCTGATGGGTTCGTTGAAAAAATAACAATGTCATCAGCAAACCGCAAATGATTTAAATATTCACCATTTATTTTTATTCCCTTGTTATTCCAATTTATCTGCTGAAAAATCATCTGTAAAGCTGAAGTAAAAAGTTTTGGAGAAATGGTATCTCCCTGCCTCACCCCTTTGCCAAGTTTGATAGTTTTGGTATCTTTATGTAACCGAAATTTTGCACTTGCATTTTTATACACACGTTTCACCATGTCAATGTACACATCCTCAATGTCTGTTGATCTTAAAGAGTTGATGACTGCTGATGTTTTAATAGAGTCAAAGGCCTTCTCATAGTCAATAAATGCCACACACAATGGAAGTTCATATTCATGTGTTCTTTCAATTAATTCTCTTAATACTTGAATATGGTCCACTGTACTGAATCCACTTCGAAATCCAGCTTGTTCTCTTGGTTGAGCTGCATCTAATTTTTTCTGCAGGCGATGTGTTAGCACTTTTGTGAAGATTTTATAAATAGCAGGTAACAAGCTAATTGGTCGGTAATTTTTTAAATCCTCTTTATCACCTTTTTTATGCAAAAGAATTACTGTTGCAGAATCCCATTGGTTTGGTATGTTACCACTGTTGAGGCATTTGGTAAAGAATTTTGCGAGTATGTCTTCTACATGTTCTCCAGCTTCTTTTAAGATATCTAATGTAATGCCATCATCGCCAGGGGATCTTCCTTTCTTCATACTTTTTATTGCAAATGCTACTTCTTCTTTTAAGATTTTAGGAGCTGTTCCTTCGACTATCTCAGAGTCTTCGTTTAATCCACTGTTTCCCTCATACAGCTTTCTGTAGAATTCTTCAACTCTTCTAAGTATTTCTTCCCTATTTCTTGTTACAGTGCCATCCTCTCCTTTTAATGCAATGATGTGTTTCTTCCCAATAGACAAACTCCCTTTAACAACCCTAAGGCTCTTGTTGCTTTCAATGGCCTTCCTTACTAACTCACAATTGAATTTTCTTATATCTTCTTTCATGTTTTTGCGCAAAGTTTTGCAAAGTTCTACATACTCGATCTTGCGACTGGTATTTTGATTGTCCACCTTCATAAGTCTTCGCCTTTTCATGAGTTGTTTCGTCTTCTCTTTATATGTATATGGGACTACTGAAGACCTTGGACGAGGGCGAAACCTACAAATACCTAGGGATAATGCAAAAACGGCAGCAGGAGCACAAGAAAGTCAAGGTCCAGCTCACGCAAGCATTCCAAGAAAGACTTAGAAGCATTGTGAAGACGAAACTGAGCGGGAAGAACACCACGCAAGCAATTAACGCATATGCGGTACCAGTGCTCACCTACTCCTTCGGGATCATCAAATGGTCCAACACTGAACTAGAACAACTCCAGCGGAAAATGAGAACCATCCAGAGAAGAGCCGGACAACTACACCCTGCAACGGCAATTGAACGGCAAACACTACCCCGGGAAGAAGGAGGACGCGGACAAGCGGACCTCAAAGACTTACATGACAAGCAGATCCAGAGCATGAGGCAATACTTCCAGTTGAAGAGTCCCCGATCGCCACTCATCCAAGCCATAATACAAGCAGATGCAAATTACACGCCACTAAACCTGTGTAGTACCGAAGAGCGTGTCCTCGAAACAGCCAACGAACAGAAACTGAGAACTTGGGCCGGAAAACCATTACATGGCAGGCACTACAATGACCTGCAACAACCACACGTTGACAAAAAGGCATCAAATTCTTGGCTGGCCAAAGGCACTCTCCAGCCAGAGACAGAAGGATTCATGCTAGCCATCCAAGACCAAGTGATCGCAACAAGGAACAATCAGAAATTCATCCAGAGAAAAGACATAGAAAGCGACAAATGCAGACACTGTCATGCGGCATCGGAGACAATCCAACACGTGATGGCAGGATGCAAGATCCTTGCGCAGTCAGACTACAAACATAGACACGATCAAGTAGCGAAAATAGTCCACCAGAAATTGGCAGCGAATGCTGGCTTTCTGACAGAAAAATGCCCGTACTACAAATATGAGCCAGAGACCGTGCATGAGAACGAAACACACAAGCTTTACTGGGATAGAGCAATCATAACAGACAAGACAGTCCCACATAACCGTCCTGACATAACCCTCGTCGATAAATCGAATAAGACCACGTACTTAATCGACATAGCAGTACCCAACACCAATAACATACAGACAACCTACACAACGAAAATCACCAAGTACCAAGATCTCAGACATGAAGTACGAGATATATGGGGTATGGAAAAGATCCTCATCATCCCGTTAGTCATCTCAGCAACAGGGATAGTACCAAAAACGCTTGCGACGAATTTGGAGATACTCAACATTGACCCAAACACCTACATTGAAATACAAAAAGCCACAATCCTAAACACGTGTCACATTGTCAGGAAGTTTCTAGACATGGCACATTAAGAAGTGATGTAAAAAGAGGCTTGGGAACATGGCGCTCTGCCCGTCCCAAAGCCTGTTTCCGCCAAGAATGGGCGAGGAAAAC
>QLNU02015270.1:60238436-60252123 GCA_006491805.2 Dysdera silvatica
CTGTTCGCGATCCCCTGGTGGGGAGCCACTGCACTAGATTATGTTCCTTAAAGTTTATATCAGTTTATAATATTTAATTTTATTTTATATTTATTAACATATAAGATGTTAATACTTTCGTCTTAGTTTGGAATTAAAATAAAAACGGTGATTACCCTTCCACAGAACGCAAGGCATCCTCCAGGTGCAGGTTCCGATTTAGATACTTATGCTAAATCGGCATAAAGTCAGTTTGAATTTCAAATAAAGAATGAGTTAGGGTACTATTGCCAACTTTCTTCCAAGTTTATAGCTAGAAATGCTATGAAATAAAGCTGAAATTATCCATATCCCCTTCTATCAACCCTCTAAAGACTTAGCTAGGAAATATTTTACCTTTTAATAATACATGTATAGATAAAAGTTTGTTAATAAAAAAGTTCAATAATGATTTAATTACAAATATATTAATTTAAATAATGCTGAGAGACGAACAATAAGCTAAATTGCTATTTTTTATGTCAAATACAGCTAATAAATAAATCAAAATTAAGCTATATGTAGTTATGTCTAGCTAGATATTACGGGAGTCGTTCAGTCATCATTCTTTTCTGCGAGTGGACCGTAATTCTGACTCACTTTTTTGGGTTTGTAGCGATTCCTCCACAGGCTCATTCTAACTCTGTTTCGCGCCAAAATTCCATTCTCATGGACATTTGGCAATGAGTCACACGTACAACCAACTCCTTGGAATTTCCACCAAAAACGAAGGATACAGGCATTATCCAACTTCGAACCCTCTCCCATATATTTTCATTTAATGGGCAAAAACTGTCAAGAAAGACAGCTCAACGTTAACATAACTCACAGCAAGTTCTCCCCTCTGTGGGGTCAAACTGACCAATAGAAATTTATATAAACTATTGCGTCAGTACTCAATTGTCCAATCACGGTCCACAAAAATCATTCGAAGTAAAGTTTTGGACCGATCAATAAATACTCTCTTGCTCCTTAACTTTCGACCTGAAAGGATGTTCGCTGCTAGCCTTAAGTACGATCCTAAATATGTAACTTATGCAACCTAACGAACGCCCGGCATCATTCCGTGGACTGTATATGCTTTCTGTCTCTTCACCATAGCGCTACAGCCTTCAACTCTCCAATAAATATTATGTTTAATGTGCATTTTCTCTCTCTCTCTCTCTCTCATCTACCTGCATTCACCGTCATGTAAAAATACCTCCTGAAAAGTACAGTCAAACTATGTCGCATGACGTACGCCATCCGGCACATGGTTAGTCGTTCATACACCACGGCGCCGCAGTTGACGACCGACCATACCTCGCGGCAGGTTAACTCTTTTCAGTTATTTTTTAACATTTCATGCAGGCTTCAAAGGAACTGTTGACATTTCTTGACTCTTTCCCGAACATTTTTGAGCTTTTCTGGCTTTTAAATTACGGCTCTTACACAAATGCTCAAATGTATTTAACTCGAGGTTGAGTCCTAGCCGAATATTTGAGATTGAGCCCAGTGAGTTTAAGGCTCGCAATGCTGCTCTAATTGAGATTGCATATTTAGTGACAAGGTTCAATACTCAGTGCTTGAGTCTTGTTAATTACATTCACTTTCAAAATCCATAATTATGTTGATCAGTAATTAAAAATCCATGAAACAATTTCTCCATTAATATGGTCAGCTGATCAAATAATATATTGATTTATTTAGCCTAGGTAATTAATTACTATATTAAATAGTAAATTATTATTCGCTTGTGGACAAGTTAATCAGTACAATATCGCTGTCATATTTATTAGATACTTACTTGTCTCACATCGATCAGTTAATAATTTTAAATACTCCATTAGAAACAAATAATTTAATAATATATATATCTACAAATTAATATCATTAGTAAAATGACAAAAGTATCTATCCAAAAGAATGAGCCCTTAAAATTAAAGAATCTTTAAGAATTTAAAATATATTAAGGGTTCAAATAATAAATAAATCAACGTTTATTGGCGTAGTGATACCAGCGTCGATATTAGGACGTGGCTAGATAGTGAAACGCTCGAAAGAAAAGAAATGTTTCTGCGTTCTGTGGGACCTGTATCCACGGCCTTCCACTTGCCGGGCGGAGTCTCTGCCTACTGAGCTACGAACGACATCTAATCTCTTACGAACGTATATAAAGACTATTTACTGAAGCCGGTTATTTCGCAGAATGGTGTAGTACATGGACTACTTTTTAAACCAAATTACGAAACCGGTATTAAATTGATCGTATATCTTTATATACGTTCGTAAGAGATTGGATGTTGTCGTTCGTGGCTCAGTGGGTGGCGCCTCCGCCCGGCAAGTGGAAGGCCGTGGATTAAGGTCCCACCGAACGCAGAAATATTTATTTTCTTTCGAACGTTTCACCATCTAATCACGCCATAACATCGGCGCTGGTATCACTACGCCAATAAACGTTGATTTATATTATTGTTTAATTTAATCTGCGTAGTGTTCGATTTATATAAATATTAAGGGTTGTTTACTTAAAAATTTGAAGCACGTTTAGAGTTAAATTTACTTGATAATTTAAGATGTATTAAGAGTTAATTTTACCTAAGAATTTAAAGTACGTTAATCGCGAAGATTTTAAAATATCTAATCTTTCGAATAATGGATACTACACAACCAAAATGCCTCTTTCTGCATAACAATTTTTAGACAGAGGGGAAAAGGGATAATTTTCTACAGAAAATACGGAAAAATGTGAGTGTTGAATGAGAAACAAATGAAAATAAATGTTGAGGAAATCAATGCAGAGTTTTTCATAAGCTCGATTTGCAGCTCTGTCAGGCGCAGTAAACGCACTGACAATACTTATTCGATTAAGAACGCCGCGGTGAAGTTAATGCGGCAGAAGGTTCTTCGACTGCTTTTAGAGAACTAAAACATTTTTTTGTGTTTTTCAGAAAATTGGAGTCCCCTTCAGCGCCGAAAAGCTAATGCGTTTTGCCTAATGTACTAAAATCAACTCAACGGGAAAGACACAGAGAGAGAGAGAGAGAGAAAGACAATTCCAAAAAATGGCATTTTGTTAACAAAGTCGCGTTTTAAGTCCCTTTTAACCATTTAACTTTTTAAGACCATAAATGAGCATCAATTCAACTCCGCTGTGCATTAATGCTCGAATTTAAAAGTGCATATTTAACTTCTGAATTTACATTATTTACCTTAGACGTTTCGTTTGAACAATTCTGTTTTATGAAAGGCAGAGAGAAGTATTTTCTTTTGGGAATATCCAAAAACTAATTCCATTAAATATATTGAACCTCTATTTACTTGCTCCACAGTATTCAAGATAAAAATTCGTAGGGGTAGAATTGGGAAAAGTCTTGTTTGTTTTTCCAAAATTTATACAGCATTTAGAAGCAGAACAGTCTTTTTAAGTAATTTAAATTAAACTCAAATAATACGTATTTACTTTAGATAAGATTAGTTTAAAACAGTCCCAGTTCAAATAAGAAAATATTAAACATGAGTTCAGTCAACCCGTAAATAGGGAGGAAAAATATTTGGAAACAACAGTGGACGTGTTGTCCTCGAGAATGTAAAAATAAAATTTTTTAATCAAAATATTAAAATGAGATTTAACCAATATGTTTTCAGAATATCCTCTATAAAATGAAAAACAAAGGTTTATGCATTTTACCAAATATAGCAGCAAAGTGGAAAAAGATTTGGTCACACTGTAAGCTGATTTATTTTTATAAAAACAAATTTGAAATAGACATCTTATAAAATGAATATTCCCTCTGTCCGAAAATATGGTATATATTTAAAAATCATTGACAATTAAAGGAGGAAGTAAACATTTGAGTAAGGAATTAAGCTTACTATTTAACTGACGGACAAAAATTACTTTTAAATGTAGGCCTATACCATATTTTCGGATAAAAATCCAATGTATGCCATATTTTCGGATAAAAAATCCAATGTATGCCATATTTTCGGATGAAAAGAAATTCAATTTTTAAATTTTTTTTAAACGTGTCATGCTTTCATACTTTCGCATAGCTATATTATTAAAAAATGATTTATGATTTATATGATTTATTTATTTTTCATGTATATCAAAATTACAAATTAAAATAAACTCGTAGAATATACCTGAGTGATGACTGGAAAAAAAACTAGTGAATACCAGCTTAACGAGTTCCAGCCGCTCCATGTTACCGTATACTTTTATTAATGTATACAATATTTTCGGACAGAGAATATATAATTTTTTCTAAAATTTAATTTGCGTCCTACGAGGGCGAATCAGAAAGTTTTTGCCCCTATTTTTTATTAGCCAAAATAAGGTACATACAGGTACTTACAAACATACGTACTATTCTACGTACCTTACACTATTTTTCCACATAGTCCCCACACCGGTTCAGACATTTGTCCCATCGCAGCACTAAATTTGAGATGCCCCTGTGGTAGAATTCGTCCGGCTGACTGTGGAACCACCGTCGGACTGCTGTCTTGGCTTCATCGTTGCACGTGAATCGCTGTCCTGCCAGGAACTTCTTCAGCGGACCGAAAACGTGGAAATCACTAGGGGCGAGGTCCGGACTATATGGTGGGTGGTCCAGACTCTCCCAGTGAAATGACCGGAGCTTGTCGGCGGTTCTGATTGCATACAGTCCGGACCTCGCCCCTAGTGATTCCCACGTTTTCGGTCCGCTGAAGAAATTCCTGGCAGGACAGTTATTCACGTACAACAATGAATGAAGCCAAAACAGCAGTCTGACCGTGGTTCCACAGTCAGCCGGACGAATTCCACTACAGGGGCATCTCAAATTTGGTGCTGCGATGGGACAAATATCTGAACCGGTGTGAAAACTATAGAATAGGAAAATATAGAATGGGCTATAGTGTAGGAAAAATAGTGTAAGGCACGTAGAATAGTACGTATATTTGTAATTACCTGTATATACCTTATTTTGGCTAATAAAAAATAGGGGCAAAGACTTTCTGATTCGCCCTCGTACAAACAAGACATACGATGAAAATAATCATATCCCCCCATATGAAGTTTCATTTCAGTTTCAGAACCGCACTACTGCGTTCATTGAAAATTGTAATACAAAGAGGGAGCTGGATCCTATAGGCCTTTCAGGTAGGAAAAGGTGTAAAAAATTGCTTACGTAAGTTATTAGCAAATAGATAAAATTTCGTCAGCAGTGCTGTAGTCGTAAAATAAAAAATGTTGGCACTCTCCGACTGAACTGGTGTTAATCGAAGTGAAGTAGGACACTGCTTCAGATTTCCGTGGTACGGTGAAGAAGCTACCCAAAATTTTTTTTCTTTATTTTTTTTTAATCTTCTTTTATTATTTTACACTGATTTTTAGAATTTTTTAAACAATTTATGAATTTCTTTTATTTATTATTCCTTAATTATTGAAATATTTTTATCGGTTGTTGAAAGTTTATTTCTGGTTGTTAAAATGCGAGTTTAAATGTGTTGCTTTGTGTGGAGAAATAACAACTTTATCGATGTTAGTTAGTGCTGCAATCTTATGGTCACTGTTTATAACGACCAGAACGTTTTAGGACATTTATTCCCCAACATTAATTAATACAAAAACAGTCTAATTTTTTGTGCGTGTGGGAAAGATTATACCAGTTAAAAATAAGTGTGGGGGGGAAAGCCGTTCCCACACATTCCCGCCCCACTAGACTCCTGTTCATCAGTCACAGAAGGATAAACTATAGGGCGAATCCATTTGATCAGACTAAAGATAAAAAAGGGGGGTGTTGGGGAAATGTATCTTTAACAGTTCGTAAGACCGCACGTCCCCCACTACGGATTAAAATCAGACATACTTTACTGGAACCTGCTACGTTTATCTCAAATATAGTAGAACCTGCCTAAAGCGACCACCTTTCGGACTGGACTGCAATGGGAAATATAGACATTGGTCACTATATACGACAGACTTTGGTATAGTCAAGACTAAGTCCCTACAAGTACTCTCTTATAAGAAATGATCATTTTATTCAAGCGGTCAATTTACGCAGGTGGTCACTTTATCAAGTTTCACAATATATTCAATCCCAACGAAAGATGTACTTATTTAAATACAGGGATTATAAATGTGTGAAAAAATTATATGCCTTTTAACCTTTCCTTTATATTTTAAACGTGTCAAATGTAGGTTTTTATATAGTTATATAATTTGTCCGCGGCCTTCTACTACTACTAATGATAATTTAATTAGAAGAGAAATGCAATATCTTAGTTTGGAAAACATGGGTTAAAAAACTCTAATTCGAGGCGCAGTAAGTGCGGATGCTAAAAATCTAATTTCATTAATTCTCCATGAATATACACCCCAAAAATAAAGGCAACATTTGTAATAATTGCCATTTATTAGTTCAGTCGTTACAGAAATGCTAAGGAAAAACAGCTATTTTCTAACAATATATCATTTCCTGGTTAATACAGATATCGATGCAAATGATCTGATTTAGGTGAAGTATTTCTTGCGAAAACTTTTCTGGAAACTGCTTTGTAAGGAATAAATATAAAATCTCTTCTGTGAAAATACACGAAACTAAAAAAATCGGGATGAAGAGGAATTTAAAGAAATAAAGTTTGGTAGTTTTTTCATTAGATAAGGATTAAACTTCTGAATGCGTTTTTAATCTCTTAGGCTTTTGACGGTGTCTTTCGATACGTTTTTTCTCCTCAAAACTTTTTGTTTCCCACTTCTTTCAATTCAGGGGATTTTCGGAGCAATGTTTTCAGAGAAGAAGCGGCGGTGTCGATAATCTAGAGTAATCACAGCTACCAGTTTGAAATAACGAATTTTATTTTTTTTTACGGAGTTACTAAATATACTTTTGGTATTTTAGTATCACCAGTTTAATAACTTTTCTGTGCATTATGAGACTTAAGCTTGTTTTTAAGCTGAAAATAATGTGGTGCATTGAACATACACATTATGTTGAATGGACGCATTATAGATATGTATGAGGGTATGTACCGGGTGCGTCAAAAAAATGTATACACATTTGAAACTGTCATAGAAAATTTATTTCTCGTTCTACAAGGTTAAATTTCTGGAACAAAATTTGACAGGCCAGTGGATAGGACGCAGGGGGCCGATCGAGTTTCCTGCACACTCTCCTGATCTTATGCCGCTGGATTTCTTCTTATAGGGCACAGTAAGAAATGAGGTGTACAAACGTAAACTACGTAACCAGGACACACTTTGGAATGAGATTCAAGCGGTGTGCACAGAAATCTCATTGGACACTTTGGTACGATGTACGGAATCAGTGGTGGCTCGTACTCAGAAATGTATTGATGTTGAAAGCACCATTTTAAACATTTATGTTAACCACCATTTGAAGCATTTGGTTTGACCAGAAAGTACCACGTATTTTTCAAATTGCACTGCAACCTTACTTTTCCCAGAAATTTAACCTTGTAGAACGGAAAATAAATTTTCTATGGCACTTCAAAGTGTGTATACATTTTTTTGACGCACCCGGTATATTAAAATTAGATTTAATACTTTACGTAGGAAAATTTTATACATGTTTTTTATTTATTTTTGTCTTGCTAGGTTGATAAACTATACTTCGAATATTAATATATGTTTTTGTGAAGGTGATCTTCATCAGTTTCAACAACTTTTCTTTCCTCTAACAATTATGTATAAAAATAGGTTTTAGTTTAAATCATGAAAATAGTAGAGAATCCAATAAAGATTAATTCCTCCACATTTTTTTTTAAATTATTTAAACACGACATAAAGGAGTTCCGGAGCATCGGAGCACAAACCAGAACCTTTTGATTACATGTCGAAGCTCTATCTACTGAGCTTTGGTTTACATGCTCAACTTCTCTGTAAGAAAGCAAACAAATGTATATATATATATTAGGATATGAAACCCGCAAACATTGCGGCTGAAATTCACCAGCATAACTGTATATTATGCAATTTGACAATCATATACAAGGGCAAAGAGTGCGAGAATACTGAGACACGAACTCGGAACATTCTGATTGCATGTCAACTGCTTTACCGAATGAGCTATGGTCTATGATCGATTTATCTCTTAACAAGGTTTATACGAACACACAAGTATCTAAGTTACGATATATATAAATGTGCTTTCTTAGGTGTTTACATAAACCTTACCAAGACAGATGGTAAGCATGGGCTGACTGGGCCGGTGTACCCTCACGGACAATAGGATTCGCGCCCTCTGAAAATCCAAGGTACGCGCCCTTTGAGGATCTAGTCTGCCTCTGCTTGAGACGCTCATAATTTTGGAGTTGTTACGCCCCTGTATGTAATTGAAGTTTCTTTAATTCGACCTTCTTTGATTATAACTAACTTAATGCGAACTTGCAACGTGAAAAGACTCCCCACACTTGCTTTATACAAATGTATACAAAAATACTTATGCCTACTCATAATCATTTTTACCCTTTCATTCGAAGTGCCGCTTTATTTCAAAGAGCGGAACTTCTTTATTTGCACCAAAAAAAAAATAAATCTCCACCTTGGGAATCGCCCTTGCCACCCTGTGCAGTGATCTAGTGACATTATCCCCCCCCCACCAGTTAAGAGATCCCAAGTTCGAGTCTAGTTCACGCAAAAACCGTTACCACAATTGTTTTTAAATTTCATACGTTTGATAAGCTGTGAATTGCATAAAATAGAGCAAATTTTTCTGCACCTAAAACATATTTCTTACTTTGTTCAGAAGACTATGTCATTTTTAAATACACTTTTAATGTCAGGCAAAAATCGCACTTTTAAGCTCATTTCTCTATCTCTCTCTCTTTTAACGTTAATGTTAAGAAAAATAAGAAATTTTCACCCCTATGGCTTCTCATACACGTATATTTCCCATTCATTCGGTGTGTCGCTTGATTTCATAGAACCAACCCCACTTTTTTGAAGGCAAAATTAAAAAAATAAAAATGGCCGCACGTGTTACAGATGTGTTATCATTTACGAATATGAATCCACAACCGACAGCAACTCGAAACAGGGAACGGAAGGCTTAAACGACTTCATCTGTGTATTTTTGAGCAGTAACAGACCCCGCCTCAAAGATGTAGAAGTCTGTGCGGAAGTTCAGTATGATGCCTGCCCGCACCATGACTCTCTCTGAAAGAAAATGATGTCTTGCCGTAATGTTTCCCCAGAAAAAAGTGTTAAACGTTCTGTCCATATCATTATACGACGAGAATTACTTTGCAGACC
Organism: Dysdera silvatica; assembly: GCA_006491805.2. Classification (NCBI taxonomy): domain Eukaryota; kingdom Metazoa; phylum Arthropoda; class Arachnida; order Araneae; family Dysderidae; genus Dysdera; species Dysdera silvatica. The sequence goes on from QLNU02015270.1 coordinate 60,247,696, forward strand.
CCATTGTTCCCGACTCAACCGCTGATGTTCCAAACTCCACAGTAAACGTGGGCGTTTCTATGCAGACGTGAGAGGGATGCAAACTGCTGGTCGCAATGTATTTGTGTCGTCTGGCAATGTACTTGTGTCTGCCGTAAAAAGTTTGTTTCGATACTCTTACTCCTGTGACGACTATCATAGGTAAACAGTCGTCTGGCAGAGCGGTTCCTCTGATTTCGCGGAGTTATTGTCAAATATCGGCCTTTCAGAGCAGTTATTACTCTTGGCTGACCTGGTACAGATCGTCAGCTAACATCTCTAGTAATTTGAAAACTTCTGCCAAGGTTCTGAGATCACACACTAAGGCACATTCAGAATTCGAGACGATTCTGCTTGGGATTGTATTGATTCCCGCATTTCAATAATTCTTTCTTTCATAAATATGTCCATTTGGCGTCTTTGTGACATAATTCGTCCTTTTTGATAGTTAACAACGCTTCTTACCGCAATTGCAGAAAACCTGGCTGAATTCTCCATGCCGCTTGAGGACTCTTTATAATCGTTCCAAAGTGCGCAGGCGTTTTGCGCATGTCGATGTCGACTAAAATGTTTTTCATAAGCACAACGTTTTACCTTAGTCACATGATTCTCCACAAGTGATTTTGAACAATTTTGTCAATATTTACCCAGAATTTTTTGCATTTTACAAATCATGCTTAAATTTTGGACACGAGTGTATATGTATGAGTTAATTAAGTTATTAACCATTTTGTAAGTAGTCCGATATCTTTGTTTATACCCGATATATATATATATATATATACATGTATTTACATAAGAAGTTGGGAAGAAACACATCATTGCATTAAAAGGAGAGGATGGCACCGTAACAAGAAATAGGGAAGAAATACTTAGAAGAGTTGAAGAATTCTACAAAAAACTATATGAAAGTAACAGTGAATTAAACGAAGACATTGAAATAGTCGAAGGAACAGCTCCTAAAATCTTAAAAGAAGAAGTTTCATTTGCAATAAAAAATATGAAGAAAGGAAGAGCCCCTGGTGATGATGGTATTACATTAGATATCCTAAAAGAAGCTGGAGAATATGTAGAAGACATACTTGCAAAATTCTTTACCAAATGTCTTAACAGCGGTAACATACCAAACCAATGGGATTCTGCAACAGTAATTCTTTTGCATAAAAAAGGTGATAAAGAGGATTTGAAAAATTACCGACCAATTAGCTTGTTACCTGCTATTTATAAAATCTTCACAAAAGTGCTAACACATCGCCTGCAGAAAAAATTAGATGCAGCTCAACCAAGAGAACAAGCTGGATTTCGAAGTGGATTCAGTACAGTGGACCATATTCAAGTATTAAGAGAATTAATTGAAAGAACACATGAATATGAACTTCCATTGTGTGTTGCATTTATTGACTATGAGAAGGCCTTTGACTCTATAAAAACATCAGCAGTCATCAACTCTTTAAGATCAACAGACATTGAGGATGTGTACATTGACATATTGAAACGTGTGTATAAAAATGCAAGTGCAAAATTTCGGTTACATAAAGATACCAAAACTATCAAACTTGGCAAAGGGGTGAGGCAGGGAGATACCATTTCTCCAAAACTTTTTACTTCTGCTTTACAGATGATTTTTCAGCTGATAAATTGGAATAACAAGGGAATAAAAATAAATGGTGAATATTTAAATCATCTGCGGTTTGCTGATGACATTGTTATTTTTTCAACGGACCCATTAGAACTCCAAGACATGGTACAAGAGCTCTCAACTAGAAGTGAAGAAGTTGGACTCAAGATGAACCTACAAAAAACTAAGATCATGTTCAATAATTTTGTAGAGGAAACAAAAATACAAGTTGACAACACTGAGCTAGAAATTGCTGATTCATATATTTACCTTGGCCAGCTGATTTCAATGGATGGCAACATTATGAAAGAACTCAACAGACGTATTAAACTTGGCTGGAGTGCATTTGGAAGAAACAGTTTTATCCTGAAGGGGAAATTGCCTTTATGTCTAAAAAGAAAGGTCTTCAACCAGTGTGTATTGCCAGTCCTCTCTTATGGATCAGAGACATGGAGTCTAACAATTGAAGTAATGCGGAAGTTACAGGCAACCCAAAGGAGTATGGAGAGGTGTCTGCTTGGAATAACTAAGAGAGATCGAAAAAGGAACACAAGGGCGAGAGAGCAAACTATAGAGGAGGACATCATTGTTAAAGTAAAAGGTCTGAAATGGCGATGGGCTGGGAATATTGCAAGAAGAACTGATCAACGGTGGACAACAGAAATTCTGAACATAATTCCAAGAGACCACCGAAAACCTAGAAAACGTCCTCAAACTAGATGGGCGGATGAAATAAGAAAAGAGGTTGGGGGTGACGTGGAAACGAATGGCCCAGGATAGACTTGTGTGGAAAGCATTTGGAGAGACCTTCATCCAGCAGTGGATAGATAATGGTTGAATATGATGATGATGATATATATATATATATATATATAAAATATGCATATTCTTTTTTGTCCAATATTTATCGTTATCACTGGTTTCTTTCTTGAGACCGGAGGACATTAGAAAGAGAGTGAAATTTTGTACCGAAAGCATTTAACGAGTATCTATTAAAATAATAATAATAATAAGTACAACTGGCCACTACGGAGTTTGAATAATTGGGTAGCTTCTATATATGTAATCAGTAGTGTAGGAAAAAGGGGGCTCAATCTCCTCATTAGGTAGCAAAATACCTTGTTATGCTTAGCTCCAAGTCACATGATCTGTTAAAAAATTACTTGAGACCAGGAACAGATGATTCTGGTGATGCTTCATTGGCAACAGGACTCGCCCCTCCAAAAATCCAAGGTATGCGCCCTTTGAGGGGACCCAGTCCTTTCCTGATGTTAGGTATAAACCTTTAGTGTATTGATGGATGGGCACGTGAGCGAGATTTAGCAGATTATATGTTTGAAAACGTGCTTTCAGGAAAAGAACAGAGCATGTATTTTAGAGAATGCTTCATTCAGATCCCTTTATAGAGAGTCAGTCTAGGATAAATACAGCGTCAATGAAGAACCGAAGGAGAGCATTTCAATTAAATACAGTTTTTCTTTTCATTGTTTCCGTCAGCAAAGAAAATTCTCAAATTCAATATGCTTATCTAACTTAAATAGATATTTTTATCATGAATAAATAAGTAAAACTGATGTGCAGTTTCCTCAAATAGAACATGTCATAACAGTTTATTATAGCCGAACAGTTTTTTGGAGGGTATGCCCACAAAAGCGAAAGAAAAAGCACTTTAGGTATGCAGTCAGGAACGCCGCACGCAATGTCCGCGAATTGAAAATGACGCAGCAGCTTTAGTGGTCTTTGCATGACAAATATTCATCATCAGTAATTCAGTAAAGTGAAAATACATGTTGTTGGCTATGTAAATGGAGAACTATTTGGAAAACGCTGGCATATTTAACGGTAGCGCAGTCAATCGATTCTGCATAACAACAACAGCATGAAAAAGAGTAAGTAAATGTGGTTAGCTGTGTTTGTTTTCGCTTACTAGTCTCCATTAGCTTGTTTGCCAATATTTGATGGTTAAGATTTACGCTAGCTTTAGTATGTATGCACGTGAATGCATGCTGATGAACTTTTGAATATCAGCTTAGACATTACTACACATGACGCCGATACCTTGTTTGCTAATTCAAAGCATTGTGATGGGAGATTACACATTCGGAGCTCATCCAAGACAAAGATATGGCAAATGAGAGATAGATGTTTGTTTGTTTGTTTTATAGCGCAAGAGCATCAGGACTACACTGCGTCAAACATGGTAAAAAAAGAAAGATAGAGAGCGCAGAGGATACACTCTTTCTACAAATTAAAAGAGCCATTGCAAAGCTTGGAGTTAAATTATGAAAGAAACTAAATTTAGCAAAAGATTTAAATTAAAGGCAACATCTTGACATCCGAGGTTGATTTGATGAAGTGCACATTATCTTCGCCCAAACCCTATTACAGAGCTCTCACCTTTTCATTCCTCATCACAACTTCGTCCCAAATGTGTTTCATGTCATACTTTATTGGGGATCTGTGTCATTACTGATGAAGAGCAGATCTTTTTGAAGGAACCAGTTTGATCCTGAAAGGAAATTTCCCTTTGTAGCCACAAAGAAAATTCTTTAATCAGCGTGTATTACCAGTCCTCTGTTTCGAACTAGAAACATGGAATCTAACAAAAAGAGCAATACATAAATTTCAAACAAGGCAAAAAGACATGGAGGAGTGCATGCTTAATATAATTACGAGGTATTAGAACAAAAATATTTGGGCGAGATAGGAAACTAAGATAGATGACATCATCGTTAAAATAAAAAAGCTAAAATGGCAATGAGGTGGGAATATCGCAATAAGAATTGACCAAT
>QLNU02015270.1:60256097-60281702 GCA_006491805.2 Dysdera silvatica
CTTTTTATATTTTTTTAAATTGACAAAAATTCTAGAAAATACTAAAGTATATAATGTAGAAAACAAATCTAATGAATAATATTTATTATATTATACTAATGACTTCCGAACAGTGCCGGTTTGAGAGTTTTATGGGCCTTGTGCTGAAAAAATAAAATAGGCCTCTAAAGAATATGACCCTCGTGATATTCAATTAATAAATCACTTTTTAAGTTCACTATCTTTAATATTCAGGTTTAGCAGTAATAAAACTTTCTCAGACATTTGTAAATAAACAAGATTAGAATAACGCTTAAATTTTAATAACTAACCCATGTGGTTCCGATTTATGACTGTCATGTTATGTCATTATATACGAATTTTCCAACTTAGAATCTATATAGTCATAAATCATAAATCATCATAATCGTCGTCGTTATATACGATGTCGTTATAACCGATATATTTAGTATGGAGTAGAATACAAACCAAACTACTTGTAAAAATTCCGTCGTTATATGCGGTTGGTCGTTATAACCGGCGTCGTTATAAACGATTTTCACTGTATATACATAGTTAAATTCAGTGGTAAGAGATGAATGAATGTGCTATTTTTTTGTCTTATCTTGCGAAATTTAAGACTACATTTAATTTCCCTTTGATAAAAGTTGATAAAATATTGGCGCAGTATAGCCCAGATGCTCTTGCGCCATAAAAAATCCAAACAAACTTTTGATAAAAATATTTATTTTATCACTGCATTTTATTTTTATTAATTTTAATTTTCGCACTATTTTGTGGTTTTAGTACTTACGATCAATATGGTACAAAACTTCACTCTAACTATACATGCCTATTATATACAAAGAGTCTATTATGTAAGCTTAAATTGTAACGATAAAGTACCTCCCTTGTAAAGATTATGATTCTCTTGTATAAAGATAATCTCTCTCTCTCTTGCGGTGGGTTTATCCATGAATTGATAAAGTCGATGTGAGTGACTTTTCGTTCTGGTTAATAATGAACGTTTTTATTTAAGAAGTGGGTGGCACTGGCATACGTAAGGGGGTCGATTATGATTGTAACCCCCATTGCGATGAAATTGTATATAGTATACATACAAATACAATGGAGTTGTAGCCTAGGAAACCCCATTGTGGACCCTCCCCTTATGCATTTTATGAGTATGTCTATGGGGGGTCGTGTGCAAAATGACAGTCGGACAAGCATAGACGTATGGAAAAAAGTTCATAAGGGAGGGATTATAGGCTTAATGGGAGGGGTTACAGAGCTACAACTCATATATTCCTATGTTAAATATACAAAATTTCATTGCAATGGGGGGTTACAACCCCCAAAACCGCCCCCTGGCTACGCCTATGTGGACAAGGGCATTCTATATCTGTAAAATGCCTTTTGTTCGCCAGCCTCCACTTTGCTATTTGCATTGTATTACAACCCTCTTTCCTTTTTCTGCTGAGAAAATTTTCTTCCTGCCAGCGATTTTCCGCTTTATGAAGGTTTTTCTCTTTAACGGGATTAAATAGTGCTTTCCGTTTCCGCGTTAGACAGTTTCCGTAGCTAATGTTAACTACCATTGACTTTTGAAGGGACCGTAAAAAAATTCCGTGTTGAGCAAGTTTCCGCTTTATGTAGGTTCCGCCTAAGACAGTTTCACCGTATATTTTTAGATTATATTATATATTATTGTTAATAGATTATATATATATTATTATTGTTAATAGATTATATTATATATTATTGTTAATAGATTATTCAGAAACTATATATATTACCGGTAGAGTTCGTAGTGAGTTTTACAAACATTTACATAATTATATAATGCACAACGAAACATATCATGTATAATGTGGCATATGATGTATAACAACGTATAACACGTTACAATATCCAAAATGTCAATAATGATATATAATATAATGTTTTATAAACAACATAAGGCGTAACACAATATTTAACCTGTAGCATAATAATTAGTGCAGAAATATGTGATAATAACATTACAAGGACCGCATCAAGACTAGTTTCCGCTGAGGTGCCAGACCTAATTTAATCGCCCCTACTCGAATAGCCCAATATCGTAATTTCGATATTACTCAAATAGTAAAATGTTCATTTAGCAACTTTTTTCATACACAATACAACTTAAAAAATATAAAATCGATGATCGTTTCGGACGATCAATAGTCTCCTTTCTTCTCGTTTCACACGCAACAACCACTCGCTTCTGTATTCTCCCTAAAATACATAAACCTGGCATTCCCGTTCTCCCCATCGTTTCTTGCATTAGTTCAGTGCCATACGGGCTGGCGAAGTTTCTTGTCACAGTTTTCTCACCGTTTACCTCGTCTAACTTTTCCACCTGTAAAAACTCCGAAAATTTCACTTCCTTTCTTTGCCCATTTTCACCGGGTTACTGTACAATGGCTACACTAGACATTAAGTCTATGTTCACTAACATTCCTGTTGACGGCGCTCTTAATTGTCTCCGGTATCGCCTTGTGGAGTTTCATTTTTCTCAACCTAAGATTGATGAATTAATTGCTTTAACTTCAATGTGGGTTAACGTAATCTATTTCGTTTATAGAGTCGTCCATTACCAACAAACAACTGGTATGGCAATGGGTAATCCCCTCTCACCTATATTGAGGGATATCTACATGCATTACTTTGAAGTCGAGTTGTTTACCCAGGTAGATTTCAGACTATGGATCTGGTACATCAACGATATTTTTATTATCTGGGATAGCCCCGCGGATCAAATTGTTGCTCTTTTGCCTATCATAAACTCCTTAGACGCTTGTCTTGAATTCTCTCTTGATTTGGAAGAACGTAATACTATCTATTTTCTTGATGTTCTTATTAAAAAAGTCGGCTATCGGTTTGACCTCTGTTTTCCGTAAGCCTTTCGCTGTTTTACTTCCTCCACATTTTAAATCTTGCCATCTTCTCCAACAAAAAAGAAACTTCAGTTTTTGCACATACTACATTCGCGTGTTAAGATCACCAAACATGGGCAAGTTCAAATTTATAAATATGCAAGTTGGCGTAGTTCCCAGGGCGCCAAATTTTTAGGAATAAAGAATTTTAATAGGCGACAGATTTTTTTTATTTTTGAAATTGCGATCTGTCTACCGTAGAATTCTGTCGACCGACCCGTTCCGAGATTGCCTTTTCTTTTTTGTTTTAATTTGAAATTCCGAAAACTTCATCAAACAGTATCCCCCTCAGGCAAACATTGGATAAAATGAGAATTTTTTTAAATTTATTCATAAAAATATCATTAACATAATAATCATAATAATTCACATAAGATAATCATAAATGCCCTTTCACACATACTCAGTGATTTCGCCCCGCATTTGAGGGGGAAGATTGTCAAGGGGCGCCAAAAATTTCTTAACCCAAGGTATTTGGCATCCAAAATTTGGGCCTGCAGACTAAAGGCCGCCAAACACACCATTTGTCTTATAGAGCGATCCGACTTAAGGAGATGAAATGAAGCAATCAAAGGCGATCTTGTCGCCACCACACACGAGGCTGCAAATCAATCATGCACTTGGACCAAGATGTCACTTTTAGTAAAATTATCAGTGAAAATTATCAACCAACAAAAATGTCCGCAAAGAACGAGAAAAAGGAAAATCGAGTAAAATGAATCGGATATTGGGGAAGAAATATCGCAAATTCCTTGAGAATCCCATGAAATCAGAGATCGGTGGTTCAGTCAAAAATATCGCTACGACCTCCCCACACACAAGACGATTACTTGACGATTTTGAAATCAAGAGATTATGGCTGCCGTATGTGAGGGTCTTTGCACAATCGGTACATAGTCCTCATCAGGCCTGCAGAGAGGATAAAGTGGCAATGGGCAAAGCAAAGGACAGATGGGGCACATAGCACCTGGGGATTGTTTTATATATATATTTCGATGGGGCAACTGGGGACGGGCCCCTGCTGGCCTCGGCTTGGCTTCAGGCGTAGTCCTCAATATGAAGCATGCATGAAGCACGAAAACAGATGCACAAAAAGAACACAGTGTAAAATATTCCATGCAAAGATTCTGAACAATTAATATGGCCCATACCCGCTTCCCTGAAGATATGCAACCCTTATAGCAATTTTTCATACTCTTTATGAGATAAAAAATTGCAAGGCCTCAAATGTTCACCCACGCACCTCTCTCTTTACTATTTTCGTTTCATTAGATTGTTTGATGGTGAAGGGGGGGGGGAAGAAGTTAAAGAAGAGAGAGAGTGGGCAGATTGAAGAGATGGAATTTCTTGTGTACTGCAGATTCATCTTCATCATCATCATGGTAGAGGAAGAATCCATGATGAAAATCTATAACGTCCACTCTATGTACGTCTAATCCATAACGTATAATCTATAATATCAGTGAACTTATAACGACAAATCGACAATTACATCAAACTTTTGACGCCCATTTGCGAACCTATTTATCTGTTGTAATGTTGGTAATTTGCCGGTTCCTTGGACGTTGTTTTAACTGAGATGGACTACATATATTTTATGTATAATATAGTATTAATAATAACATATTTAAATTCATATGCTCTACTGTTTTTCAAAACTTAATTTCCACAGTGTGGATACAAACGTGTAAAGCTTTTCAACGGGCTGATGTTTTGTGGTAAAAAAAACATACAAGCCAGTTTTAAAACAGAGAAAATCAACCTAAGTAGAAAGAACTACTTCTACCTGAATTAGAAACACAGAATGACATATATATGCCACCAAAATTATTACATTTCTTTTTTTAAAGCAACGAAATTAGCCAAACAAGTTTACATTTTTTAAATTCCTTTTGAAAATTATTCTTTTATATTTTATAATTCTTAGAAGATGAAGAAAAATTTCAAATTTTTGTAAGCTTAAATGCAATACATTTCATGCTAATAATGATAATGTTATTTAATTCAGTTATAAAATTACATCGTAATTGTGTGTAAGCATGTGGTTGAAAGGTGCCTTAGTTTTTCGGTTCTTTATTAATATATTATCTGTAATTGTGACGTAAGTTCTTCATTAGGAAATTGGTGTCGAAACCTCGGAAGATGTTAATAAAGGATAAGCGATAACTTATCTTTATCGGCGCCATATTGTCGTCTTATCGCGAGAAGTTTTTTGAAAGATAAGGCATCGACGGGGGATCCTGATGGATCATTTTAGCTCATACCCGGAGACGAGTACTTCGTCAAAATCAACGTTTTCTTCATCATATTAAATGCACCGGGGTGTTTCAGGTTCGTCAAGTTTGGAGATTTGCCAGGGAGCTAGTGACATCCAGGAGTGATGTATGTTTCGATGATCAATTTAAGGACCTGCGGTGCAGATAGGGGGAGCCCTTTGTTGAAGGCCTCCGGTTTCAATGAATTCAATCGACGCCATCTTGAAATTTCACCATTCTGACTTTTCCCAAACCCATGAATCTTCGCCTGACAGAAACTGAATTATGCATCAAGTCCAGCTTTCCCAATATAGCGCATTTTTAAACTATTATATATAATATATAGTATATTACATGTTCACCCACTCTTCGTTTAGAAACCGTAAGTTGGAACTTTCAAATTTCAATTTGAAATGACTGTTCATAATGGAGCGTATTTGGATTATTTATAATGCTCGTTTAAAGTAGTTTAACGCCAAGAACAAATACGTAATGACAAAAATATCATTGCTTTTACGTTATTCTATTATATATATTAAGTTAAACTATATTATTACATGAGTATCTTATATTTAAAACGTTGTTTGAATCTATATTTAAAACGTTATTTAAATCGATATTTGAAACGTTATTTAAATCGATATTTAAAACGTTATTTAAATCCATATTTAAAACGCGTTATTTAAATCGATATTTAAAACGTTATTTAAATCGATATTTGGAACGTTATTTAAATCGATATTTAAAACGTTATTTAAATCGATATTTAAAACGTTATTTAAATCGATATTTAAAACGTTATTTAAATCTATATTTAAAACGTTATTTACACAAATAGTACATGTTATTCGAATCATTATGCTCAGAATCTTGTAGTTTGTATTTAACTCATTTGGCAATATCAGAAACAATAGGGAAATACTGCATTTCTAGCAGTTTTTTTTATTGTTTTCAGTAAAAAAATACACAATAATATTTTTTAATATGGCCCTACTTTCGCAATAGGAACTTCGAGATACCTTTGTCTAAAATCAAGTTAACGAATTGTTGAAAATGAATTGATAAAAGGGTTGTGTCGTCAATTTCAACAAGTGTTGCAAATAAAAATAAGGACGATAATTTCCACTGAATAATATCCTTTTGAATATTATTATGCAAATGGGCTTAAAATTATAAGGATCCTGTCATTTTCACCCCATTATCCTGGGAGTGATATTCGAGCGATGCATTCTTTTGCATTAGGGCCTGGCTGACAGCATTTTTAACAATGAATGTAAATTCAGCCATCTGCAGTATTGTTCAGGAAACTTTTGCAAATCCCCGAGAAAAATCGCGAGCGGGCAAAATACCGCGTCTCGTAACGGAGTTCATATAATTAAATTAGCGTTACCCAAACATATTACAGGCGTTGTTATTCAGAGTTGGTATTCCAACGCAGTAAATATTCAAAACTTGGAGCTGTAAACGCTAGAGTGCGCTTTATAAGCTGTAATATATAAGCATTGTTTACCTAAATATGTTTTGCGCTTAAGCTCATTGAAATAACTAACTCTCGGCACACTGTATTAAAAAAATTAAAAGCGCTAATTAGTGAAACTCGCTTCGAATAAGACACACTCTAATTTCTTGTGCAAATTTATTCAAATATATTAATAACGCAATTACTAAATCAATTTAAATTAGCAAACAGATTTAACAATCACTTAATTAAAGCCGTTTGATTAATCTCATTATTTAACCAATTTAATTATTTATTAAATTAATTTGTCAATTGTTCATTTCATGCGAACGAGATTTATTTTATTTTCCATAAATTAATTATAAATAATTTATTAATATATCAAACAACAATGTCAATCAATCAACGTTTATTGGCGTAGTGATACCAACGCCGATGGTATGGCGTGATTAGATGGTGAAACGTTCGAAAGAAAATAAATATTTCTGCCTTCGGTGGGACCTGAACCCACGACCTTCCACTTGCCGGGCGGAGGCTCTACCCACTGAGCTACGAAGGACAATATATAATCTCTTTACGAACGTATATATATATTGATTTATATAAATACACACATATGCTGCAACGTGCATTTCGATCAATTTAATACCAGTCTCTTTGCAATTTGGTTTAAATAGTAGTCCATGTACTACACCATTCTGCGAAATAACTGGCAACAATATATATACGTTCGTAAAGAGATTATATATTGTCCTTCGTAGCTCAGTGGGTAGAGCCTCCGCCCGGCAAGTGGAAGGTCGTGGGTTCAGGCCCCACCGAAGGCAGAAATATTTATTTTCTTTCGAACGTTTCACCATCTAATCACGCCATACCATCGGCGTTGGTATCACTACGCCAATAAACGTTGATTGATATTGTTGTTTGATTTAATCTGCGTAGTGTTCGATTTATATAAACAAAAGATTTATTAATAATTATAAATAATACTCGATGGTTTATTATTATTTTATTAATAGTAATTATTATAATCATCAATCAGTCTATTGTACAAATTTTAAAATTTTCTGCCAATTTTTTTTTATTATTTATTCATTTATTTATTTTATTTTATTTTGTATTCGTGCTTTTTAAAACGAACAAGAGAAAATAGGACTGTATACGGGAAACGGAGTAGTATAGACTTTATTTGATTAATTAATACTTTATAATTATAATCCAAGATTTCAATGTTTATGAAAATTAACCCAGCTGTTTTTGTTACGATTTCAAATTATAAGATTAATAAGCCAGCATATAAATTAGTTGCTGTGCTTTTAATTATTTTATTCACTTTCTACTGTTAGCTATTACACTGTATTATGTGTGCATTAATCACCAAAAGTTTCTAATTATCTTATCGATTAAATATTAATTCTTTTAAAAATTTAAAAAACGATAGTGGCTGATCGAATATATTGATTTATAAATTATATATATTAACGAAACAATACAGAGTTTCACCAGGAGATTCCATAACAAACAGTTATTTCGACACTGGCGTAAGGTTTAAAAACACAAAACAGTTTTTAAACCTTACGCCAGTGTCGAAATAACTGTTTGTTATTTTGTATATTACTTATAAACAGTTATATAAAGGCATGATTTTTGATGAATGATTATTTCATCGGATATCGCTAATTGCGAAGAAAATCCTCCAGCCCCCTGATGTTCGTTATAACAGAGTTTGTGTGTATTTTCAATCAACTTGATCTAAGAACATCCAGAAATTGGCGGGAAAGACTCTTTGCTGTGGACAGCTCTTCAAGCTCATCCTGCAGGTGCTCCATAGTACTAAGAGCCGGGGATTCTGTGAGCCAATTCAGAACTCGGGAATCATTACCATGCTTCTGGAAGGACATTGTGGCAATCTGGGACTTATGATACGGATATACTGCTGAATAACCATTTGGAAAGACCATGAAAATTTAGGGATGAACCTAATCTCAGCGACGATAATGGAATTCTGCTAAAAATTAAAAAGTATGAAGAAGCCAAGATATTTCGAAGAAAACACATACCTCATATCATTGAATCACCTCCACCATCTTAAACAGTCGATGCATGAAGCTGGGATCTCTCTCTGGGCAGTTGTCGCCATGCGATAGCTAGTTCAACGGTATACATAACTTAAAACTGGAATTCATGGTATCGTATTATTTTGTTTCAGTCGACTTAGGAACCAACTTTGGTGATTTCGTACTTATCATAAAAGAATTTTCTTTTCGTATTAACTGTTGTATACCCTTGATGCAGTTTTTCTGGAAAAGTCGGTCAGATTTACAGTTTGAGATATACCTGCACTAATCCTCGGAATAACTATTATTTTGTCGTCCTTCTTTCGAATATGTTTAATTAAAGGGTCTTTCTCGTGTTGTATATATCCACTATCTGACACCTGTAACTCCCCCCCCCTCCTTTTCCAGCCAGCGTTTTATCAAGCCTACTTTACATGCATTAAATTAAACTCTGATAAGATAACAAATGGGTAGATAGCTCCTGATGAAGGACTGCTGCTGACGCATCCTAAATCTTGCGTATTTATTCGTTATCATACCAATGTCTAATCTTCTGTATGTAAATTTATTACCTGGTGCGTTCTTTCTTGCTTCAAACCTACTTTATGCAACCGTTGTTTATGTTAATGAGATGAGATCGTGTAAGACCACTACTGGGCGTCTTTAATAATTTGCATGTTCAATGCATATCGTGTTAATTTCAATGCTCTCTCCTTTGCAAACAACAAAAAAAAAAGGATCCCTACAAAATATTCCGATCATCTCGAAAGTTCGCATGCAAATTCCTTTAGACCAAGTATGCAAATGATTAAATTTTCAAAGCCAATGAGTGTTAACTTCGAACGTGGACACGTAGTCGGAATGCGTAAAGCTGGCTAGTCCAAAGGAGCAATGGGTCACCATCTGCACCGTATGGACATTGCTGTGTAAATGTGTTGGCAGCAATGGTTGCTGCGAGGAACTCATCGGCAGAATAAAAGCTCTGGAAGGCCAAGGTGCAGGAATGCGAGGCAAAATCGGTTGGTTGTGCGACAGGCCCGAGCTGACACAACAGCATCATTGTCCGCCATCCAACGTGCTACAATTTCTTCCATACCACCCGTGGCACCTTCCACCATCTCACTAGGCTTGGCTGAGGTGGGGTTACACTCACAGCGGCCTTTAAGATATCTGCTTTTAACCCCACACCATCGACAGAGTCGTCTGGAGTGGTGTCGTAGCCGATCATCATTGCTGCCAGCAGATTGGTATCGCATAGTGTTCAGAGATGAATCCCGCTTCAGTCTTGGAGCAGATGACCATCGGATAAATGTGTGGAGGTGACAGGGTCAGCGGTCCCAACCACCCTTTGTTTTACAAAGGAACACAGCCATTACCCCTAGTATCATGGTATGAGGTGCTCTCTCATGCGACAGCAGGACGCTCCTAGTCATCCTACGTCCAACTTTAACAGCTCAACGATATGTTGATGACATCCTGCGGCCGTTTGCGTTACCCTTCATGACACGAGAGCCTGTGGCCATTTTTCAACAAGATAATTTCAGACTCCATACGGCTCGCATATCTCTGAGCTGTCTCGTGCTGTTGATACCCTTCCTTGACCAGCAAGATCACCAGACCTTTCACCAATCGAACATGTATGGGACATGGTAGCGCTAGATTCGGGCACCGCAAAATATCGCAGATCTGAGCAACAAGTGCGGAATGCCTGGCAGAGTGTGTCGCAGGATGTCATTAGGGACCTTTGTCACTCCTTACCTAGAGGTATAGAAGCATGCATCGCCGCCAGATTTTTTTTATCAACTATTGATTTGAACATTTAATGTGCAATTCCTAAACATTGATGGGTCCCACGGCCTTGAATTTTTTACCATATCCTTACCTGTGTATGTGCTGGATGTATATTTAATTTCAATAAAAATAGATAATTTCTTCATGGTGCTTCGTTCTTTTTCAAAAGAATGTATATATGACAAGCTGCAGTATGCGTATGCGTACCGCGTTAGTTATTGAGTTAATGTTTATTTTATTCGCTTAATGTTCGATATTAATTATAATATTAATATTAATAATAAAAATAATTAAATAATGAAATTAATATTAATAAAAAAATGATTAAATAATGGAAATAATATTAATAATAAAATGATTAAAGAATGAAATTAATATTAATAATAAAATGATTAAATAATGAAATTAATATTAATAATAAAAATTATTAAATAATGAAATTAATATTAATAATATTAATTAATAAAATTAAAATTAACGGAAGAGGATTTTAAAATTTACATGAATCATCAGACTTAAATTTTCAATATATAACATTAATTCATACAGTCAATTTTTAAATTCACTTAAAAGAACTTCCTTAAAAGAAAAATGTTTTATATCCAATTAATAATAATTTTTTTTTAATTTTCACGTAATAAGTCATCGCTGTCATATTAATCATAATTTTCAAGTGCCATTAATTTTCATTTTTATATTTCCTATCCTTCATCTTTATTTCTTAAAATAGAGCGTTATTTTAATTTTAGTTTCCTCTCCCATAAAAATTTAATTTCCGCTCGATGAATCCCTTAAAAATCTGTTATGAAAAAGGGGGAGTATAGTGAAATTAAATGGCCATTAACCAGTTTATTAAACAAAAGTGGATGTTTTCCTCCTTTTCGATGAATGCCTAGCGTTCACGTAACCACCTTTTAAACCTTTTGATAAAATTCCAATTTGCCATTGGTCCGTAGTTCCAAATAATGGGAAAAAAATATTGGTTTTGCTAATTTGAAACGTAGCGACAAAAATGTAATTTAGTTTAGTTAATAAGCAGAATGCGATAAGATTGAATTATGAACTGGAGATATTTCTGTTGAACGTAAAAGGCGTTTGAACAGCAAAAAACTGTTCATTACTTAATATTTAAATAAACGAAGTCAAAATGCGATATTAGTTTGCTTTTTTTTAAATGAATTAATCCATCATAATTAATATTCTGTTA
Organism: Dysdera silvatica; assembly: GCA_006491805.2. Taxonomy (NCBI): domain Eukaryota; kingdom Metazoa; phylum Arthropoda; class Arachnida; order Araneae; family Dysderidae; genus Dysdera; species Dysdera silvatica. The sequence goes on from QLNU02015270.1 coordinate 60,267,803, forward strand.
TCTTAGTTAACGTTAAAAATAATTATCTTGTTATTTTAACAACGTTCTCATTAATTATTACTGCAATAATTATCAAAGAAGGCTAGTGACTTGTTTAAAAGGATGTGCATTTAATAATTAACTAATTGAAATTTTCTTTCGTTAAATTTCGAATCCGTTCAAAAATTATGGGATAAAAAAAAATAAAGAAAATATTTCCTAAAGCCCATATCCTTACACTATTTTTAAAACAATTCCGAAAGCTAATGTTCTTATACTATTTTTAAAACAATTCCCAAAGCTAATGTTCTTACACTATTCTTAAACTAATTCCTACACTATTTACAATATATCGCATGCTTATCAAATTTTTAATTATCTCACACATACAGATTAATTATCTTGCATTATGTAAACGAGTTACTAATTATCTTATACTAGTATATGCACGTAATTAATGATTGCGGGATGAGGAGACTAGTGATTTAATGCTAACTATTAATTAATTAGATATTACTTCATTTGTACGGATTGTTCTGAAGTGTTATAAAAGTGGTCCATAATTTGAAATATAAATAATAATTCCAATAATGTATAATTTATGATAAAAGTATTAATATCGCATGCATAGTAGTCCAAAATTTAAGCCAACCAATTAAAATTTTATACAAAAATTTCGTTTAATATAAAAATATTGTGTATTAAATAAGTAAGTGGAAGAATCGAAATAAATAAAATAGTAGTTAAAGAATAAAATAACAATTCTATCGGCCTTATCATAATTTGTGTTCATTTGTTTGAGTCTCATGGCGAAGGACAGCAAGGGCCTTGCTAAGCCGACACTTACAGTTTCTCGAGGATTCGAACCTCTTACAGACGAGGGAACTGAACTCCAGGCCATGTTGTGCTGATAGTATATATTTTTTTGACATACCCTGAGTCGAACCGGGATGGGGTAACTGCCCGCTAGGCGATCCTCATCACCAGTGCTCCAACAGAAAGCCGCCATTGTTCTTGTTTTGTAAACATTAACCATATTAAAATTACCTTCGATGAACTTTGAGTCCAACAAATAAAATACCACATCAGCTTGACGCGATTCTAAATATGGTATTTTCTAAGTGAGGTTGGTGTTTTTTAAGTGAATGTGGCATAAAATTAGTATTTTCACTTCGTGCCTGAAAAATGACTTAACTTCATATAACTTAATAATAAAACAGGAATTCTTATCTAATTATTACATTTCTACAGTTACGTTGTTCCACGCTGGTTTAATGGCCTTTTTTTATTTTGGTTTCGGTTTTTTGAAGCAAAGACTTTCACGCAGGCGGCCAAAAATATTAGACGGCGTTTGGAAAATTGCTCAACAGATATGGTCATAGGTTACGCAAGACTAAATTAATAAGGATTATGCTGACTGTATAAAGAGCAATATAAAGAGGGTGTACATAAACTGTAATTGTCACTTAAAATAAAGTCATTTCACTGTCCAAAAACATCCCTCTGTATAACCAAATATGATATTTTAAATATAATAAATAAGTACGCCTGCTCCTTAATATTATATTATTTTTAATTATGTTGCAATTAAAAGCAGAATACATGATGATATTGAAGTGGAATTTATATAACTTAGTAGAGCAACGTAATACAACGTATACATGATAATTTTGCCATATAAAGAATGAATTTTAATTTTAATAAATATGCATATACCATTTTAGAACCATCATCAGGGACCTTTCCTAAAACTACAGCCTCTACACTTTTTCTTTTAATATGTCATTCAACATACTTTTTTTGTCATAAACAAAGCATGCATTCAGCAAAGAGAGCAAGCAGCATAGGCTCTTCGGTAGGTTGTTAAAATACTTTGTTGTTAATACCATGTTGAATACTTTAAACGTAGGAAAGAACTTCAAAAGGATAAATACACGGGAGAAGTAGTATATCATGTTATTGTAGCAGAAAATCTCTAAGCACTCTCCCTTTTTTAGTACAGATTTAATGTGGAAAATGGTCTCACAGAGGACGCTAATGCCATGATTTCGAAGGAAAAGGAAAAGGAGGAGGAGGACAGTTTTCCATTAGGCGTTCCCATTCATAGTCCTACGCTATATATGGGTGGTCCTATTGATGAGTAATTGGAGAAAATTTCTGAAAGCTTCAATCAGAAAAGAAGGAAGGAATGAAAACATCAAAAACGTTACAAACATTAGATCTTGCAAAATCACGTGACTGTATTACGAAAAATATTTTGAAATAGACATTGCCATTTTATCATTATTACCATTTATGGGCACATGAAATTATTTTTATCAAAATCTAAGGTGAATTTAATTAAAAGCCTATACATCTGATCAACACCTAATAGCATCTATTACCTGGTGCAAAGTAATTCCCAAACCTTTGAATTTTATCTTGAAATTTTGAGAAGTTATTTTTTAATTCAGAATTTTTATACGCATGTTCCGTTATAAACAATAGAAAATTACAACCCAAATTTTCATCTAAATATGAGAAAAAAAAAACAAAAAAGGCTGGCATTGAATTTTATAAAAATAATAGAAGTTTTTTTATAGTTAAAGTTATTTTATTTTTATGCGTAATATTTTATAATTCTGGTTTATGAAATGAATGCGTTTTATTTGCACCTAATTTTTTTAAACATGCTTTTTTCAAAGCGTGAAAAAATTTTACGCAAAACTGAAACAACGCGAATTTTAAATTATTTGTAATTTTCCTTTATTTTTTAAAACTCGTTACTTATTAGAGAATTTTAATTTCAAACGTTGTAAAACATAAAATAACACAAAACTACGCGATACAGAACTTTCGAGAGTCATAGTAAGGTGAAATAAATATGAATCTACTGTATTTACTGATTTAATATGTTGCAATTAAATAACGAATAAATAACGAATGAAATAAATTTTGCAAGTTATGCTGTAAAGAAAAATTTCGCCAATCACTTCATGCCATAAAGTTATGGTTATATATTTCCATGAGTTGTTCTTTATTTATATTTCAAAATCGAGTCCCACCCCCTTCCTTCCTTCCTGGAGTCCCATTCAACTTCAAGGACAATCAGATTTCAAACTACTTTTATTGCCCAGATTTTATATCTCAGAACAATTCACGTCTTTTATCTTCAAATAAAAATGACAACGTTAAAGCATGAAAGAGACGGAAAAATAAAGAGAGATTCTTTGACTTCTCAAACCCACGGGACCACAGACGACAAAAATAGTGAATCGCCAGCTGTTAGGATTTTCTTTTTAGATTTCAAACTGGTTCGATTCGAGAAGAAATTGAGCGTTAGGTTCGATTTTCACCCTACGACTGACGCAATGTCAACAGGGATATTTCTTTCAGGCAAACAGTGGAAATTTCATGAGAATCGTTATGTTGACACAGACACGCGAAAGTGTTTTCTGAATCTTTTGTTTCAAGAAATTTATTGCAAAAGATTTTTCCAATTCGTTTTAGAGGAAGATGGTTGATAGATACGTCAAAGATTGAAGGGAGGGGTCCTTGTGATGAATAAATTTATAAAAAAAATAGGAATATCTATTTTGCTCTTTAGATTTCGGTTTTCTCTGGCTCTGAAGATTTTCTAAAACTAGTTTCACTACTATTTGAACTTTTTAGAGGATGCCATTTACACATTTTGCTTTACACTTTATTTTATTGCAAGTATAAGTCAAATTTATCGCTGGTTAAATGCGGGCATTTATAATCGAAACATAAATTTAACATATTAATATATTTATATATATTAATATATTAAATATATATTATAATGTCATATTATATTAAATATATAACAGTAAATATATATTATATTAAATATATATTATATTAAATATATATTATATTAAATATATAATATATTAAATATATATATTAAATATATATTATATTACATATATATTATGTTAATATGTTAAGTTATTTGAAACGTGGGGAACTGAGTTACTGCAAGAAATCATGAAACAACAAATTGTGATATAGTCTACCGCTATTCTTGCTAACTAAATTTATATAAACTGTCATAAGGTATGTTTGTAAAATCTATATTAATTATATTCATTCATGGAAGAAGGCAGGTAAATATAATGAGATATATACGTTTGCTATCCTCAATAAATGAATCTATTTAACGTATGTATACTTGAAATTTCCTAATACAGTGTTGCACAGTATCCAAGTTGTTGTAAATAAAACTTTCGTGTTTTGTGTTTACATAAACCTTATTTAAATAGAAGTATCAAGCCCAGAGCAGTCGATATGTAATTGAAAGTTTCTGGGTTCATGTTCACGTACTTTTTTCTCTCGTGTTGTTATTCGATTTAAGCAGTATGTATTTATATTTGTGAATTCTGGCTGAAATATACACGAGTTCTATGCTTTAATAAAATATATACGTTTGTTTGTCTTCTTCTCAATAGCTGAATCCATTCACCAATCTATCTTCACAAAGGATGCGATAGCACAAGGCCAGATGGTAGTGCTTGTTATATTATAATTGACAATAACAACTTTGAAATAGATTCCTTAATAACTATTATAATATTTTTATGAAAGGGTATCCATAAAAATTGTAATGTAGGATCGGTGTGAGACTCATATTTCCTCGTTACGACAAACGGAATAAATTTTAGAACCTTTCTTTAGTAGAAAGTAATTGCTTCCATTTTTTACAAGCTAGGCTCGTGTTCATTAGGGAGCTTTCGAATAGAATTAACTCATCTGTTGGACTCCCGGAAAGAGCAGCTTTAATCTCAAGAATTAAATTTTTATTTCGATCCGTCGACCTGTAAATGCCAAGATTTATCTCAAATAAAACCTCTCCTCTCCTTTTAATTTTTTTCTTACTAAATCCGTACCTTTGCCTCTGAGCGCCGAGTTCGATGAAAGGTTTGTTTAATTCCCTTTTTCAGAAAGCTAATTAAAGAATTAATAAGGGAAAAGAATTAATAAGGGAAATATGTCCTCCCTCTCAACACGCTGGGCGTGATTTGTCGCTTATCGTGAAGGTTTTAATTAAAAAATGGCCCGGCTCATTTTATTTTTTTCCATTGTTTGTCATCGCATTAATTTATCAGATGAGAAATATCATAGAAATTTTTTCTTTCTTGCGTTTTAATAAAAAAACGAGAAAAAGGAGGAGGGAGGGAATTTTATTAAAGGGTTAAAGCGTTTATTTAGATTGGTAAGTGGGTTAGCAAATATATAGACAGGTATGTGGGTATCATATATAAATAAGTTAAACAAGTATGTTAAATTAGTAAGTAAATTAAGTAAGTTAAATAAGTAAGTTCAATAAATTAGTTAAATAAGTAAGTTAAATAAATTAGTTAAATAAGTAAGTTAAATAAATTAGTTAAATAAGTAAGTTAAATAAATTAGTTAAATAAGTAAGTTAAATAAATTAGTTAAATAAGTAAGGCGCAGACAGTCACACAGACAAGCAGATAGACCGACAGACGGACAGATAGACAGACAGACGGACAAATGGACGGGCAATCGGGCAGACAGGTGGACAGAGGGGCAGACAGACATGCAAGTCATATTACAATAAAGTTTCGTTTATACGCATTCAATTATGGAATATATTTTTGTTAAAACACATAAGCTTGCGAAATATAGACGTAAGGTATCTGCTTAAAAATAAAGTGAGGAATGGTTACTGTGTACGTATTGTACATAATATTAAAAGGATATCAAGATATAAATACTCTTTTCATAGACAGGTAATGATACTTACGTATTCCAAAATAATTATGCTGATATACATGTATTTAAAGATAGAAGGTTACTCGTGCATTTAAATAGCAAGTTTATCTATAGTACAGCGTTTCGCAGAAGGAGAAGAAATGTTCGGAAACCTGTTTGCATACGATCCCACATCTCTTGATTGTCGGTCAAGTGCTCTATCATTAAGTTACAGTAAACCTGTCATTCCTCTCTCTGCGAGTGTATTTTATGATTTCTTTTATGACCTTGTTTTTCTACAGATGTACTATATCTTCCATACATTCAAGATTGTGTTGAAAGAAAAAAATCGTTTATAAAACCTCGTAAGTCATACTTTCCGACTAATGCTTATTTAAAAAACTTATCTCGGTTCATGTTTGAATCGCAATCGTAGTATAGATTATTTTCTGAGAAAAACCGGTTCATAAGGAAAGCTTTAAATAAATTCTTAGAGAGAGAAATAACAGGTTATCTACAGCTTAATAGGAGAGCACTTGATCGGAAATCAAGAGATATACGCTCGTATCCCATCAGATTTCCGAAAATTCCCTTTCTTTCTGCTTTCTTTCCGTTGCAGCAGAGGCATGATCAGTGGTGGTTTTAGGGGTTGTAACTCCCCCCCCTCCCCGCTGTAGTGAAATGTTGTATATTTAACATAGGAATATATGTTATAACTCTGAAACTCCTCCTATTAAGCTTATAACCCTCAACTTATGAACTTTCTGCCTACGCCACTGCGTTGCAGTATACCTTCCGCATGTTCATGAGTTACCTTATGATGAAAGAAAAAGTCGTTTCTAATTCTATCTATATCTTCGAAGGGCCAAGGTACGAGCTTTTGCACTAACAATCGAATAACTGAGGTACGCAAAATAACCATACTCAAGAATAACAATTATGGAAGCTATGGTCCCAAATTTAAATTTGAAAAACGTGGAGCAAACTCTTACAGAAGTTTCCTCCTTATCAGCAACTGGAAAAATAAATAAAAACGGAGAATCAAAAATTGCGAAAGTTTTCAAAAGAAACTTAATTTTGGCCCGCATGGGAAAACTTTTTCCTCTATAAATGGAAAGGAAAGCAGTGAATGGGTTTCTGCACGAATTTTTAAGATAGCAATGAAGGATGTTTATGACTACAGCGCCTGAAGTCAGGAAATCGTATGCGCTACCTGATCCGGCTATTTTCCCGGGCCCATAAAATAGCGTCTGCCGTCTTTTCCGGAAAAACAGCGGGATAAAAGTTCTCAACAGCTCACAGGGAGACTTAATGCATCCGATAAACCTTTATTTACTCGTGCCAAGAATTATCGCGAACCATGTAAAACGAGGCTACGTAGACGGCGATGTATTGTGACTAAAAGTATTTCTTTTTCGTAATTTTGAAATGGACATTTTGCGGACGTCGATAGGCGTAAGTTTAAATGCTGTTTGAAGCTGCAACTCTCTTATCATGTCAATATCATTGCGTCCTATGTTAATTAATAAGAATAAAAAAATATTTTTGGGAACAATATAAGGATATATTTAAGCATTATTCTGTACATAGTTATAGATAATGTAATAATACCCGCTTATGACGAAGCTATATACGTGTCATCATCTTCATATTCAACCATTATCTTTCCACTGGTGGATGAAGGTCTCTCCAAGTGCTTTCCACAAAAGTCTAACCTGAGCAATTCGCTTCAACTTCACCCTAACCTGATTTCTAATTTCATCCACCCATCTAGTTTGAAGACGTTTTCTAGGTCTACGATGGTCTCTTGGAATCCAGTTCAGAATTTCTGTTGTCCATGGTTGATCAGTTCTTCTTGCAATATTCCCAGCCTATCATCATTTAAACCTTTTATATATGTTTACTTTGATATATATATATATATATATATATGGCCTGCAAAAGGGTTGCTGGTATCTAACTGGAAGGAGACCCACACGCTGAACGTATGTGACGATGTGTGGAACCGGCCAGGCCAGTAACCTAGTGTCCTACCCCGCCTTCAAGTGGTGCAGGCTGAGCTTTCTATTTATGTGGCAAATTAATATTTGCTACACGGATAGAAAGGCGGAAGGGGAGGGCTAATTCACCAACCCGTCTAGCCAGCGTGGTGAAATTATGGCTAATTCCTCCATTATGTTGACACACCAGAAACCATGGCCCCTAGTCTCCAGGTGCTGGAGTGCTCCTGATCAAGGCAGCGGTCAGTGTGGCATGAAAGCAGGGGGTGCTAAGAATCACTGGAATGGCCCAGGCTGCCGTTTGTTATTGACCTTGGCTACGTTTAATGGACGATCCCTTGCTTCTGAAGCAAAACTTCAGGAATTGGAAGAAGAACTTGACAAGATCAAATGGGACATTGTAGGACTCAGTGAAGTTAGAAGAAAAGGTGAAGAGTTGGTGGAACTTAAAAGTGGACATTTGTTTTATTATAGAGGAACGGAAACTGGAAGAACAAGTGGTGTTGGCTTCTTAATCAACAAAAGAATTAAAGACTACCTTCTTGAAGTCGAAAGCACGTCAGATCGAGCAGCGAGGCTCGTTGTTCAACTAACCCAGCGATACCAACTTCAAATAGTACAGGTATATGCACCAACATCAAGCCATACCGACGAAGAGGTTGAAGAATTTTATGAAGAAATCAAAGAGTTACACACCAAAGGGAAACAACATATCAAGCTCATCATGGGGGATTTCAATGCAAGAATTGGACAACAGGAACAAGGAGAGACATCGGTTGGTAAATACGGATATGGGGAAAGGAATGAACGTGGCGATCAACTCATCGAATTTGCAGAAGCTGAAAATCTTAGCATCATGAATTCATTTTTTAAGAAGAAACCGCAAAGAAAATGGACATGGAAACACCCAAATGGGGGAACTAGTGAAATTGACTATATCCTGGCAAACAAGAAATCAATTATTGAAGATTGCAGTGTACTGAACAGATTTAATACTGGAAGTGATCATCGAATGGTGAGATGTAAAGTGCACTTAAATACTAAATTAGAACGACAGAAGCTCATTAGGAAACAAGTAAGTAAGAGGGTGGATTTAAAGAAATTAAAAGAAAATACCGAGGCATTCAAGTTGGAATTAAAAAATCGCTTTTCTGCACTGGAAGGACTTATTGATGAAAGTGATATCTCAGAAGCAAATGAAAACATTGTTAAGACAATAGTTGAAACTGCTGGGGAAATTGGTGGTGTAACCTGTAAAAAGCACAATAGCAAATTATCTGAGAAGACGAAACAGCTCATGAAAAGGCGAAGAGATATGAAGGTGGACAATCAAAATACCAGTTCCAGGATTGAGTACATAGAACTTTGTAAAACTCTGCGCAAAAGCATGAAAGAAGACATAAGAAAATTCAACTGTGAGCTAGTAAGGAAAGCCATTGAAAATAACAAGAGCCTTAGGGTTGTTAAAGGAAGTTTATCTGTTGGGAAGAAACACATCATTGCATTAAAAGGAGAGGATGGCACCGTAACAAGAAATAGGGAAGATATACTTAGAAGAGTTGAAGAATTCTACAAAAAACTATATGAAGGAAACCGTGGATTAAACGAAGATTAAAAGAAGTAGCATTTGCAATAAAAAGTATGAAGAAAGGAAGATCCCCTGACGATGATGGCATTACATTAGATATCTTAAAAGAAGCTGGAGAACATGTAGAAGACATACTTGCAAAATTCTTTACCAAATGTCTTAACAGAGTTAACATACCAAATCAATAGGATCCCGCAACAGTAGTTTGTTGCATAAAAAAGGTGATAAAGAGAATTTGAAAGATTATCGACCAATTAGCTTGTTACCTGCTATATATAAAATTTTCACAAAAGCGCTAACACATCACTTGCAGAATAAATTAGATGCAGCTCAACCAAGAGAACAAGCTGGATTTCGAAGTGGATTCAGTACAGTAGACCATATTCAAGTATTAAGAGAATTAATTGAAAGAACACATGAATATGAACTTCCATTGTGTGTGGCATTTATTGACTATGAGAAGGCCTTTGACTCTATTAAAACATCAGCAGTCATCAACTCTTTAAGATCAGCAGACATCGAGGAAGTGTACATTGACATGGTGAAATGTGTGTATAAAAATGCAAGTGCAAAATTTCGGTTACATAAAGATACCAAAACTATCAAAATTGGTAAAGGTGTGAGGCAGGGAGATACCATTTCTCCAAAACTTTTTACTTCAGCTTTACAGATGATTTTTCAGCAGATAAATTGGAATAACAAGGGAATAAAAATAAATGGTGAATATTTAAATCATCTGCGGTTTGCTGATGACATTGTTATTTTTTCAACGGACCCATTGGAACTCCAAGACATGGTACAAGAGCTCTCAACTAGAAGTGAAGAAGTTGGACTCAAGATGAACCTACAAAAAACTAAGATCATGTTCAATAATTTTGTAGAGGAAACAAAAATACAAGTTGACAACATTGAGCTAGAAATTGCTGATTCATATATTTACCTTGGCCAGCTGATTTCAATGGATGGCAACATTATGAAAGAACTCAACAGACGTATTAAACTTGGCTGGAGTGCATTTGGAAGAAACAGTTTTATCCTGAAGGGGAAATTGCCTTTATGTCTAAAAAGAAAAGTCTTCAACCAGTGTGTATTGCCAGTCCTCTCTTATGGATCAGAGACATGGAGTCTAACAGTTGGAGCAATACGAAAGTTACAGACAACGCAAAGGAGCATGGAGAGGTGCATGCTTGGAATAACTAGGAGAGATCGAAAAAGAAACACTTGGGTGAGAGAGCAAACTAGAGTAGAGGACATCATTGTTAAAGTAAAAGGGCTGAAATGGCGATGGGCTGGGCATATTGCAAGAAGAACTGATCAACGTTGGACAACAGAAATTCTGAACTGGATTCCAAGAGACCACCGAAGACCTAGAAAACGTCCTCAAACTAGATGGGTGGATGAAATAAGAAAACAGGTTGGGGTGACGTGGAAGCGAATTGCTCAGGATAGACTTGTGTGGAAAGCATTTGGAGAGACCTTCATCCAGCAGTGGATAGATAATGGTTGAATATGATGATGATATATATAATATAGAGCAAGATAGACAGCCTGAGCTAAAAAGCCTATCTTTTAGAAACATCCCATTATTCAGACCTCTAGAAAATGTTTCCCCTGATGATGAATTTTCTAAGATCGTTGAAATTGGTTCATTACTTTCATTTTCTTTTTTATTCTTTTTCATTTTAGTTTTATTATTTATTTCTGTGTTTTATTATCATTCCGTATTTATTTTTACTGTATTTTTCTTATATACATATGTTGCTCATTATATTATAACTTTATATATATACACAGGGTGCTCTATAAGGTCCGGTGTTTCGCAATTAACTTTTGTACAAAGGCTTGTAGAAATGTAAAATTTAGGTGCGAGTATAGTGAAGTGCCCATGGCCGATGAAATGAGATCGACGGCAGCGTCATCTGTGGCGAAATTGGGAAGTTATTGCACCTAATTCTGGAACTAGAGGAGATACAGAAAATTTTTCAATTACAAAGTTGTTAAGCACTAACTAATTTGTAAGAAACGTGTTTTTTTCACCACCTTAATAGGGCAAAATTCGTGATTTAAGAGGTTTTAAAAAGGTATCCGTGCAGCAACGCCAGTGTTGGTCAAAATTCTGATTTAACGTCAATTATTAACTTCAATTTTAAAAATTCATGTTAACTTTGATCATTCATTCTTGTAATTCCATAAAACTTCATTCATTATATAAGTACAGATTCATGTTACGTACTACGTACAGTATGGTGGAAAGAATGGTTGTTACTAATGCTCTTGTAGAAATGTTACTATTTTGTGTTATCATGATTATTTGGTATGATGCGGTAGTGACGAAAACCCCATTCTGCCTTAGGAATACCAATGGCTTAGTTGGTTAAGGCATTAGCCTGGAAACTAATTGGGTTGTCGTCGCAACCGCATCATACCAAATAATCATGATGACATAAAATAATAACATTTCTACAACAGCAATAATAACATCAATTTTTTTCCACCATACTGTACATAGTACATAACATGCAATCTGTACTTACATAATGAATGAAGTTTTACAGAATTACAAGAATGAATGATTGAAGTTAACATGAATTTTGAAAATTGAAGTTAATGATTGACATTAAATCGGAATTTTGACCAACAATGGCGTTGCTGGACGGATACCTTTAAAACCTCTTAAATTGCAAATTTTGCAATATCAAGGTGGTGAAAAAAAGTCATTTCGTACTAATTAAGAGGGCGAATCAGAAAGTCTTTGCCCCTATTTTTTATTAGCCAAAATAAGGTACATACAGGTAATTACAAATATACGTACTATTCTACGTACCTTACACTATTTTTCCACATAGTCCCCACACCGGTTCAGACATTTGTCCCATCGCAGCACTAAATTTGAGATGCCCCTGTGGTAGAATTCGTCCGGCTGACTGTGGAACCACCGTCGGACTGCTATCTTAGCTTTATCGTTGCACGTGAATCACTGTCCTGCCAGGAACTTCTTCAGCGGACCGAAAACGTGGAAATCACTAGGGGGCGAGGTCCGGACTGTATGGTGGGTGGTCCAGACTCTCCCAGTGAAATGACCGGAGCTTATCGGCGGTTCTGATTGCATACAGTCCGGACCTCGCCCCTAGTGATTTCCACGTTTTCGGTCCGCTGAAGAAGTTCCTGGCAGGACAGCGATTCACGTGCAACGATGAAGCCAAGACAGCAGTCCGACGGTGGTTCCACAGTCAACCGGACGAATTCTACTTAAAATCCCAATTTAGTACTGGGCGAGACAGTCTGAACCGGCGTAGATTCAGGAAAGGCTGAATGGGTGTAGAATAGGCAAGATAAGTCGAATCACTTGTATAATCGATGAGACATCAAATAGGGGCAAAGACTTTCTGATTCGCCCTCGTAGTATGTAAAGTGGTAAATATAATTTTATTTCTAATCAAAACTGTTCTAAGGAAGCAGATGAGATACAAAAGTGAAAATGGGAATAAAAATTGTTACTACAATGCAAATTTACAACGAATAAAGTGTAAAATAATATCGTTCTTAAAAAGTTTATGTTTGAAAAGTACAACAATAAGGACTACATTCAAGAAACCTTCAAATGAATTGGGGGATATATTTAACAATGTGAATCATTTCTCTGTTTAAACTCAAACTGCTATAAGGGGAAGGAAAAAGGAAAATGGGAAAACCTCCCTGGAACTTTTGAAATATTCGACGGGGGCGCGGAGACATTTCGAATTATAATCTGTTCGTCACGCAATTGTGAATCGCAAGGGATTCATTCTCAGCGCGTAACGGATAGCTTGGACTCCCTCATCCACATTGTAAAAGAACAGTAGCTGATAATGGATGAGAACCATTACGCATTTCAATGGGATACCCGAATAAATCCAAATCTTTTTGGAACATTGTCAAGTCTGCTGGTCACGATATGTGGGGCCGTTCTTCGTAGGATCCAAGACAATCCACTGAGAAATGATTCCTCTCTTGTAGTGTTGGAAATTCTTAAAATATTGCGATGATTACGATGACAAAAGTTTGTTGTGTATCTTTTGTGATTTTGAAGAATTCAAGCACCATTTCACGGCACACAGTTAATCCCTGAACTTTCATAGTTGACGAAATATTTGTAAGTCCCTATGACAAACACTAGTAAGAAATAAAAGTATTTTCCAACTTTTTATTTTTTTAAATGAAATAAAACATACATATATCTTATTCAAATGTAATTATATTAATGTAATTAATGCATGTAATTAATGTATTTCTCTAGATCGTAAATATTTTTTGTGTACATATAGTTACATTTACTTCCTCGTCTCCTTTTTCCCTCCCTCCTTTGCGTTATATTCATTGTGATTGGCTAATTAAATAAATTTATTACACAATAAAATATAAGTTTTAATTTATTAGAAGGAGACTGTCAAAGGTCACAGTTTAAGATGAGATATAAGGCTGGAATAAAAAAAAAGTATAATAATGTGAAAAAAGAATTGAATATGGAATGAACATGAATTTTCATATACTGATGAAATATTGCATTGACATCAAATGAGAACAATACAAATTCTGTAGATTGTTTCAACTTAAACATTAAAACATGAATACATAT
>QLNU02015270.1:60281802-60304847 GCA_006491805.2 Dysdera silvatica
CTTCATGCCATAAAGTTATGGTTATATATTTCCATGAGTTGTTCTTTATTTATATTTCAAAATCGAGTCCCACCCCCTTCCTTCCTTCCTGGAGTCCCATTCAACTTCAAGGACAATCAGATTTCAAACTACTTTTATTGCCCAGATTTTATATCTCAGAACAATTCACGTCTTTTATCTTCAAATAAAAATGACAACGTTAAAGCATGAAAGAGACGGAAAAATAAAGAGAGATTCTTTGACTTCTCAAACCCACGGGACCACAGACGACAAAAATAGTGAATCGCCAGCTGTTAGGATTTTCTTTTTAGATTTCAAACTGGTTCGATTCGAGAAGAAATTGAGCGTTAGGTTCGATTTTCACCCTACGACTGACGCAATGTCAACAGGGATATTTCTTTCAGGCAAACAGTGGAAATTTCATGAGAATCGTTATGTTGACACAGACACGCGAAAGTGTTTTCTGAATCTTTTGTTTCAAGAAATTTATTGCAAAAGATTTTTCCAATTCGTTTTAGAGGAAGATGGTTGATAGATACGTCAAAGATTGAAGGGAGGGGTCCTTGTGATGAATAAATTTATAAAAAAAATAGGAATATCTATTTTGCTCTTTAGATTTCGGTTTTCTCTGGCTCTGAAGATTTTCTAAAACTAGTTTCACTACTATTTGAACTTTTTAGAGGATGCCATTTACACATTTTGCTTTACACTTTATTTTATTGCAAGTATAAGTCAAATTTATCGCTGGTTAAATGCGGGCATTTATAATCGAAACATAAATTTAACATATATATTTATATATATTAATATATTAAAATATATATTATATATAAATATATATTATATTAAATATATATTAATATATTATTAATATATATTTAATATGGATTAATATATATATTATTATATATATTAATTATTAATTAAATATATATTATATTAAATATATATTATATTAATATATATTATATTAAATATATATTATATTTAATGTATTAAATTATTTGAAAATCCCACATAAACGTGAGGGAACTGAGTTAGAAATCATGAAGGCTCAACAAATTGAGATATAGTCTGCCCTTTATTTCTTGCTAACTAAATTTATATAAACTGTCATAAGGTATGTTTGTAAAATCTATATTAATTATATTCATTCATGGAAAAAGGCAGGTAAATATAATGAGATATATACGTTTGCTATCCTCAATAAATGAATCTATTTAACGTATGTATACTTGAAATTTCCTAATACAGTGTTGCACAGTATCCAAGTTGTTGTAAATAAAACTTTCGTGTTTTGTGTTTACATAAACCTTATTTAAATAGAAGTATCAAGCCCAGAGCAGTCGATATGTAATTGAAAGTTTCTGGGTTCATGTTCACGTACTTTTTTCTCTCGTGTTGTTATTCGATTTAAGCAGTATGTATTTATATTTGTGAATTCTGGCTGAAATATACACGAGTTCTATGCTTTAATAAAATATATACGTTTGTTTGTCTTCTTCTCAATAGCTGAATCCATTCACCAATCTATCTTCACAAAGGATGCGATAGCACAAGGCCAGATGGTAGTGCTTGTTATATTATAATTGACAATAACAACTTTGAAATAGATTCCTTAATAACTATTATAATATTTTTATGAAAGGGTATCCATAAAAATTGTAATGTAGGATCGGTGTGAGACTCATATTTCCTCGTTACGACAAACGGAATAAATTTTAGAACCTTTCTTTAGTAGAAAGTAATTGCTTCCATTTTTTACAAGCTAGGCTCGTGTTCATTAGGGAGCTTTCGAATAGAATTAACTCATCTGTTGGACTCCCGGAAAGAGCAGCTTTAATCTCAAGAATTAAATTTTTATTTCGATCCGTCGACCTGTAAATGCCAAGATTTATCTCAAATAAAACCTCTCCTCTCCTTTTAATTTTTTTCTTACTAAATCCGTACCTTTGCCTCTGAGCGCCGAGTTCGATGAAAGGTTTGTTTAATTCCCTTTTTCAGAAAGCTAATTAAAGAATTAATAAGGGAAATATGTCCTCCCTCTCAACACGCTGGGCGTGATTTGTCGCTTATCGTGAAGGTTTTAATTAAAAAATGGCCCGGCTCATTTTATTTTTTTCCATTGTTTGTCATCGCATTAATTTATCAGATGAGAAATATCATAGAAATTTTTTCTTTCTTGCGTTTTAATAAAAAAACGAGAAAAAGGAGGAGGGAGGGAATTTTATTAAAGGGTTAAAGCGTTTATTTAGATTGGTAAGTGGGTTAGCAAATATATAGACAGGTATGTGGGTATCATATATAAATAAGTTAAACAAGTATGTTAAATTAGTAAGTAAATTAAGTAAGTTAAATAAGTAAGTTCAATAAATTAGTTAAATAAGTAAGTTAAATAAATTAGTTAAATAAGTAAGTTAAATAAATTAGTTAAATAAGTAAGTTAAATAAATTAGTTAAATAAGTAAGTTAAATAAATTAGTTAAATAAGTAAGGCGCAGACAGTCACACAGACAAGCAGATAGACCGACAGACGGACAGATAGACAGACAGACGGACAAATGGACGGGCAATCGGGCAGACAGGTGGACAGAGGGGCAGACAGACATGCAAGTCATATTACAATAAAGTTTCGTTTATACGCATTCAATTATGGAATATATTTTTGTTAAAACACATAAGCTTGCGAAATATAGACGTAAGGTATCTGCTTAAAAATAAAGTGAGGAATGGTTACTGTGTACGTATTGTACATAATATTAAAAGGATATCAAGATATAAATACTCTTTTCATAGACAGGTAATGATACTTACGTATTCCAAAATAATTATGCTGATATACATGTATTTAAAGATAGAAGGTTACTCGTGCATTTAAATAGCAAGTTTATCTATAGTACAGCGTTTCGCAGAAGGAGAAGAAATGTTCGGAAACCTGTTTGCATACGATCCCACATCTCTTGATTGTCGGTCAAGTGCTCTATCATTAAGTTACAGTAAACCTGTCATTCCTCTCTCTGCGAGTGTATTTTATGATTTCTTTTATGACCTTGTTTTTCTACAGATGTACTATATCTTCCATACATTCAAGATTGTGTTGAAAGAAAAAAATCGTTTATAAAACCTCGTAAGTCATACTTTCCGACTAATGCTTATTTAAAAAACTTATCTCGGTTCATGTTTGAATCGCAATCGTAGTATAGATTATTTTCTGAGAAAAACCGGTTCATAAGGAAAGCTTTAAATAAATTCTTAGAGAGAGAAATAACAGGTTATCTACAGCTTAATAGGAGAGCACTTGATCGGAAATCAAGAGATATACGCTCGTATCCCATCAGATTTCCGAAAATTCCCTTTCTTTCTGCTTTCTTTCCGTTGCAGCAGAGGCATGATCAGTGGTGGTTTTAGGGGTTGTAACTCCCCCCCCTCCCCGCTGTAGTGAAATGTTGTATATTTAACATATAAATATATGAGTTGTAGCTCTGTAACCCCTCCCGTTAAGCCTATAACCCTCGCCTTATAAACTTTCTGCCTACGCCACTGCGTTGCAGTATACCTTCCGCATGTTCATGAGTTACCTTATGATGAAAGAAAAAGTCGTTTCTAATTCTATCTATATCTTCGAAGGGCCAAGGTACGAGCTTTTGCACTAACAATCGAATAACTGAGGTACGCAAAATAACCATACTCAAGAATAACAATTATGGAAGCTATGGTCCCAAATTTAAATTTGAAAAACGTGGAGCAAACTCTTACAGAAGTTTCCTCCTTATCAGCAACTGGAAAAATAAATAAAAACGGAGAATCAAAAATTGCGAAAGTTTTCAAAAGAAACTTAATTTTGGCCCGCATGGGAAAACTTTTTCCTCTATAAATGGAAAGGAAAGCAGTGAATGGGTTTCTGCACGAATTTTTAAGATAGCAATGAAGGATGTTTATGACTACAGCGCCTGAAGTCAGGAAATCGTATGCGCTACCTGATCCGGCTATTTTCCCGGGCCCATAAAATAGCGTCTGCCGTCTTTTCCGGAAAAACAGCGGGATAAAAGTTCTCAACAGCTCACAGGGAGACTTAATGCATCCGATAAACCTTTATTTACTCGTGCCAAGAATTATCGCGAACCATGTAAAACGAGGCTACGTAGACGGCGATGTATTGTGACTAAAAGTATTTCTTTTTCGTAATTTTGAAATGGACATTTTGCGGACGTCGATAGGCGTAAGTTTAAATGCTGTTTGAAGCTGCAACTCTCTTATCATGTCAATATCATTGCGTCCTATGTTAATTAATAAGAATAAAAAAATATTTTTGGGAACAATATAAGGATATATTTAAGCATTATTCTGTACATAGTTATAGATAATGTAATAATACCCGCTTATGACGAAGCTATATACGTGTCATCATCTTCATATTCAACCATTATCTTTCCACTGGTGGATGAAGGTCTCTCCAAGTGCTTTCCACAAAAGTCTAACCTGAGCAATTCGCTTCAACTTCACCCTAACCTGATTTCTAATTTCATCCACCCATCTAGTTTGAAGACGTTTTCTAGGTCTACGATGGTCTCTTGGAATCCAGTTCAGAATTTCTGTTGTCCATGGTTGATCAGTTCTTCTTGCAATATTCCCAGCCTATCATCATTTAAACCTTTTATATATGTTTACTTTGATATATATATATATGTATATACCGATATATGAATTTTAAGAAGCTCAAGGGAGACGGAATGACTTAGACATATCCCAGCGCGCTATAAGCGATTCCGGCTGCATATATCGGCCATAAATCTTTTCATGAATATTTTGCTTACTTATAAGCAAGGCTCTACAGATCACCGTGAGCCATACTCACCAGATAAGAGTGGTACCTACTCACTTCGAAAAGAAAGCGTTGAAATTTAGTAGGAAAAGAACGTTTTCTATTCGTTATCTGTAAAACTCACCAGTGGCAACCAGATTTGTTGAGCCCTGCTTATAAGTATATTTGGTGCTTTAAAAAATACTAGGAGTTTATTTGTGAGTACACCATAATTATATTTACAAGCATTGTACTAATAGTAAAGAAATATTGACGTCATCACTATGGCTATTTTAAGGATTTTAGTCTCCAATTTAAGCACATTCGTGAGCATTTTATTGGTTATGTTACTTCCCAACATAAGCACATTTGCGAGCATTTTAATGGTTATATTAATTCCCAACGTAAGCACGTTTGCGAGCATTTTAATGGTTATGTTAATTCCAACATAAGCACGTTTGTGAGCATTTTAATGGTTAATTCCCAACATAAGCACGTTTGCGAGCATTTTAATGGTTATGTTACTTCCCAACGTAAGTACATTTATGAGCATTTTAATCATAATACAATGGATTAAGAATATTTGGTCGTCAAAGCTGCTGAAGTAGTTTAATCTGCAGTTAAAACTTATTCATTGACGTATTACGTTCTTTTACAATGCAGGAAATCCATACTGTTTGCAAAGCGTGATGGGCTACCGAGCTCTGAACGCTTTTCTGCAGTCCTGAATTCTCTGGGTGGAAAAGCTGGCCAAGGTTCAGATTTCTTCTTAAACTGGAGAAACCTAAGACTTAGAAATCTATAGACTACCAGAAAAAAATTCGTTTGTAAGATTGTTAATGTCTTCACGGTGCAAAAACGTTAAAAGTCATGCTGCTCCTGGATCTGTAGTTTTTAGTTTTCCGAGGAATTAGAAACACTGCTTTCAAAGAAACCAAATTCTGGATCTACGGTGAGAAAAAAAGCACTCCTTCTACGATATTCTTGGGAGTATAGCCCGGGTTTAGGCTGCGATAGGTGAATACGCTAATACTGTGCCATTGTAAGACCGTAAACCTACATTTTCCCAAGAAACCCGAACTTTATAAGGTCTAAGGAACCCGAACATTTTAAAGTCTAAGAAACCCGACATTTTTAAGGTCTAAGGAACCAATCCTTTTCCCCCGAACCACAGTAGTTACTCTCGGTAGGCTTGCTTTCAGGAACCCAAAATTTTTAAAGTCTAAGGAACCCGAACATTTTAAGGTCTGAGGAACCAACCCCCTTCCCCCGGACCACAGTTACTCGGTAGGCTGGCTTTTTTTTTGTTTTTTGTTTTTTTTGCCGTTGGGACGCGAATGCTGATTGATGACACGCTTAGAGAACGCATTGTCTCTGAGTTACCGTAAGCTCCCCAAAAAACCTCTCCGCCTATATATATTGCTACGAAGACCAGGAAAATGTTTATGCAGAGGCAGCAAGTGCCGTAATATTTTTTTACAGCGTTTGGCATCTGTTTGTCTATGATTTATTAAACTATCATTTTAACTTCAGAGCATTTATGAATAACAAATAATTTATTGCGCATACACAGACTGTTTGAAATCTCGCTCTCAAGACTGTCTGTCTGATGCACAGCACAACAATTAAGGACAATTCTTATAAACCGTTAAATGCATTTATTGTATTCTAGGTCTGGTAGTAATTTTAGAATTTGAAGATCTCTTGAACTTTGATAAACTTTTTATTTGTTTTGAAGTGGGATGGTTTTCATAATGATCGTAATGTAACGGCGCAGGTCAAAAGGAATGGCAGGGTTAATGATAAAGAAGTTCAAAGGCTAGTAAATGCCTTCAACTAAATCGTCAAACTTATTCTTAAATTTCTTTCTTATGCACTTTTAGGTTTTCATATATCTTTATAAGATTAGTAAAAAATTTTATAGACCTTCGATGTAGTTTCCTGCTTGCGGTAAGAGGGGGGTGAGCAACAAGAGATATTGCTGTTCCTTACAGATCAGTATCTCTGGGTCCTCTTCACGCACGTTCGCCGTTCCCTTGAGACCCATTGTCATTTATCTACTCTACGATATACCACCATAAACAGATAGATATTGTATTAATAGACCTATATATTTATGTATAAATCTTGTATAACTATATATATACATAGGTTTGAAAACAATTAAAAAATATTTTACAATATGTACTCAGAACAATTGCAAGTTACTCAACATTGTTACTTTGATGTGAGATGTATCGACGACTTTCTATTTCTTTCTATTTTTGTCTCTTTCAAACACAAAAAATTGTTTTAATCTCTGCCACATGGATGGTTATAAACAAACAGGTCTTCCTGTATAATGTCTGCATTGAATGGGGAATGTTGGATCCTTAAAATATCGTTTAACCCATGATTATTGGCTCATAACGCCAATGAATATTTGTACATTGCAGATCCAATTCTTCTTTCTAATTCAGACCAGCTATGATCTGCCTAAATTTATTGATTCTTCATTTATATATATACAACAATTGAGATTGTTCTTAGTATTAACCCTTTGACTGCTAACAGGCTCTAATTTGAAGCGCTTCGCGTGTGCTGCGTGCAACCGGTAAAAGCGATCGCTGGGGACTGAATGCTTTTCTCGCGCAATATGGATCTTATCGGCGGCGTATTAACACATTATAATATAGTATACAATCCAATTACTATTACTTTGTCCACTCCAAAAAGGATCCATACATTTCTTACTTTCAGTATATATTGCTTATTCACCAATTGTAAAGTTTTAAAACGCCATAATTTGATAGTTATAATGTATGTATTTGGATATTGAAAATTGAACAAATAACGAGTAAGTAACATAAATACTCTATATTTAAACAAAAAATAGAAATAAAGACTAAAAGAAGAACTAAAAAATAAAAACAAAAAATAAGAATAAAAACTCTATATTTAAACAAAAATTGAACAAATATCAAATAAGCTAAGCAACGAGGTATAAGATTTCTGCAAGTGTTGGACATATACGAGAGAAACAATTTCCGAACATATACGAGAGAAACAATTTCCGAACATATACGAGAGAAACAATTTCCGAACATATACATGAGACAGCAGTAAACAGCCAAAGCCTTCGCCGAGCGCGCATTTGCGTCCATAGCCTACTCCAATGGCTTGCATCGGACGCTTATATGCGCCCATAGGACACACCGATGGTTTTCGCTGGACGCATATATGCGCCCATAGCAGTCAAAGGGTTAATAAAGAGACCCTTCTAAATTACTAAAATATTTTAAAATTATTTATATTCTGGATTTATACTATTTTTAACTAATTTTTGATCAATATTGGTTCATTCAGTATTGATCACAAATCTCAATTATTGTAGTCAGAAAAAGCAAACCAATAACAGGGATTTTGTGCGGTCCCTGATGAAGAACAAAATTCTTGGTATTGTTTAATCTTTTACTCCTCTTCACCTTTTACTACTCCAATTGCATTTTTTATTCTGAGATGTTTCTACTATTTTAATTTACTTGGTTTTATTACCTTGTGTGATATTACTTTACAACTTTAACTTTGTCTACAGGGTTTGTCCCAAAAGTTCCCGGAATGATTTTTTTTAAAATCATTTATTCAATATCAGTTTACAATCTTTTCAGAACTTTTCAAAGTATTCTCCCCCTGCTTCGATGCACCGTTGCCAACGCTTCACCCAATCATTGAAGGCGCCCTGGAAGTCGTCAACGGGAATCTCCTTCAGTGAGGTCGTCGCGGCTGCTTTTACCGCCTCCAGCGTCCCATGCCGAGTTCCTTTCAGGGTTCTTTTGATCCTTGGGAACAAAAAGAAATCCGCTGGTGCCAGATCGGGGCTGTACGGCGGCTGGGGCAGCGTTGCCACACCCATTTTGGCCAGCAACTCGGAGACAATGAGCGCGGTGTGGGTTGACGCGTTGTCATGGTGCAAGATCCAATTGTCGCGAATTTCGTTTCGGACGCGTCGAACCCTGTTGCGCAACCGTTTGAGCACTTCACAGTAAAACTCCTTGTTGACTGTTTGTCCTTGTGGCACGAATTCACTGTGAACTACACCTTTTCTGTCAAAAAACACAATGAGCATTGCCTTGATTCGCGATTTGCTCATCCTTGCTTTTTTCGGGCGAGGAGACTCCTTGGTGTGCCACTCGCTGCTCTGGCGCTTTGATTCGGGATCGTACTGAAAAATCCACGTCTCGTCCCCTGTGATCACTCTGTCCAAAAATTCTGGGTCCGTTTCGTAGCGTTCATGCAATTCCTGGCACTTCAACAAACGCTGCTCCTTCATCTCACTCGTCAGGACTTTTGGCACCATTTTCGAGCAGACTTTCCTCATTTGAAGATCCTCCGTTAAAATGCGATGAACGATTGTTTTGGGTATTCCACACTCCTCTGCAATCACCCGAACACTTAATCGTCGGTCATTGTCCAAAACTTGACGCACTTTTTGCACCGAGTCGTCCGTTTGTGATGTCGACGGGCGTCCAGAGCGGTCGTCGTCGTTGACGGACTCCCGACCTTCCCGGAACCGCTTGTGCCACATGAAAGTTTGGCTTTTTTTCATCGCCCCGTCACCGTAGGCTTTCCGAAGCATTTCGAGTGTCTCCGCCCCGTTTTTACCCAGTTTCACACAAAATTTGATTGCATAACGCTGCTCCAAAAACTGGTCCATTTTTTGATCGACGAGGGTGCAGTAGATACCTCTGCGCGGAGCGTGACCCTGCCTCAACAACTGCCCGCAGGCGACTGATACCGGTCTCGTTTCCAAGCTCAGATCCCCCACCAACTTCTCCGCCCCGTCAGCCAGCGTTGCCAACTACAAAAAATCATTCCGGGAACTTCTGGGACAAACCCTGTATGTTAATATACATTTAAGTGTAGTGTATTTATGTATATTACATTAGAAAGTACTACATGTCACAATCATATACAATTTTTCTATATATATATATATATATATATATACTTTTATAAATGATTATATATAATAAAATATTTATAAATATATTTATATACAAAATCTGTTAATTATCAAACCGTTTATAAAACTTCACTTCGTTTAGCGCAACAGGACCCTAGTTGTCGAAATCCAACCAACTCACTCAATAACAAATTTAATATATTAAGTACAAAAACGTTTTTCCATTTATCAAATCGGGATGCCTGTATATTACAGAAAATGCTGTGCGATCTCTATTTTGGGAACCTGGTTGACCTAAGTATTCAACATTAAGAGAACAACAATGATTTTAGTCCAAAAGCATGCAAAAGATAACTTTAATAACTAAACTCAAGAGGAATTAAAAACTTACTGTGTGCCTAAAAGAAGCAGAAATATTCATTGATTAATATACGACAAATTATGTATTTACAACTAATGGCTATGTATATTTATAAATTAATATTTTTATATTGAGTTACATAAATATTTTTAATGGATAACTTTTGTATAAAATACGTTTCATAAATTTATTACTTGTACATTGTTTCTTATTATCATTCTATTCTATTCCATTTATTTATTTATTTATTTATTTATTAGTGTTTTGAGATAAAAATGTATATACAGTGTTTCCTTTGCTCTATACCGTACCAACCTAAGATTTTTAACAATAAGCTGTCGGAAAGGAATTCTTTACAAGAAAGACAATATTCATACTTGGCTTACTAGCCCTGCGGTGGCGCAGTGTGGTAACGCGTTCTCCTATTGCGCGGCTAATCCGGGTTCGACTCCCAGCAGTGCAAAAAGAACGCTTACTCAGAGATCTCATAAAGATCGCACTGCTCACTGTAGTCCGGGGTTTGGTTCCCTAGGCCTTAAGAGGTTCGGATTCCTCGGAAAACAGTAGGTCCCGGCGCAGCATGACCACTGTAGTCTTTGAGCCGTAAAACCAAAAAGAAAGCAAAGGAAACTTGGCTTACTAATCTCTTTCTAACTTAGTAATTAAATGACGTCGAGACGAATAGTAACGGTGTTCGTGATGTGTTGGGTGACGACTCCTAGAGCACTTTATGCAGTTTAACCATTTTCAAACTTAATTAATTAATTAATTTAATTAATTAAATAAAATAATTTATATAAACAACTAATTAATTAAATATAATCAATTAAATAAAATTTTAAAATTTTTGGAACTTCTGTTATACTTATTATGTAAAATATAAAATTTTAATTAACATAATCTTTAGACTATCTTGCAAAACTATGTTGTCTTAGCTTTATATTTGTAGATTATGTTAAATTATTTATTTTTAGATTATCGTTTTTAGATAAATAAGTTATGGGAACTTGATGAATACTGTTGTATTAATGAAATGAAGAAAATTATTGTTTATTATATGTGTCATTATTGCACATGTAAGGTTAAATAAACATATAAATATTATTATTATTATTAACTACAGATGATTAATAATTAACTTTTTTACTTGGTAATTAGCTACTGCACAATGTGCACTTTACATGGATAATATTGAAATTTTATTTTCGGTGTTGGAACTGCAGCTTGTTGTTATTTCTCTACTTCGTTAATATTGTTATTTAGTATGTTATTTTTGGCCAGTATGTGTTGCTATATCTCAACATTTTTGCTAGACTTCATCTTTATTGCTATATTTCTAGTGCAACTGGCATTAGAGATATAGCAACTAAATGCAATCAATTTTCACAGTTCCGTGCTAAAAGGAGGATCGATTTTTTTCGATGGGTCAGTATCGAAATACGAGAAATCGATTTTGCGGGTGAGTCTTAGCAGGGTATCAGGTGCGAAAGGATATAAAGCTATACATTCTAATGCTACATTTTACCGTATCTCAAATGATGATGATGAAAAAAGGCTATCCGTTTACTTCAAATTAAATAGCCTAATCCAAAGAGGGATTATTATTTTCTCTTGAACAAGAAATAATTCCCTACTCAGGACGATATACCTCTTGAAAAATTTCCCTCGTGTCTGCTAGAAAAGATACAATTAATAATAATAACCGTTTCAAATCTTGTATTGCCAAAAACTATTTTATAAAAAGCGTTTATTGTCCCTCTCCTATGCATATAACATTTCCTCGTGAAGGAAAATTTCAATGGCTAAAGAAAAATATAGAACTTTTTTTAAAGGAATATCTATGAAAATGGGAGATGGGAGAAAACAATATAAACGAGATAAATGAGAAAAAATGATGGTAGAGAGAGAGAGAGAGAGAGAGAGAGTGTGTGTGTGTGTACGTGTATAAATGTGCCAATAAAATTATGTTAATGTAAACATATTATTATCGTAATTTTAAGCTACATACATTAATTCAAAGTTATGTTAATACCTTATTTTAAAGCTATTTTAATAATCAAATAGCTGTGTTAATATGTTCAATAAATCATATTATGAAATACAGTAGAACCTCCATATAACGTACTTCCGTATAGCGAAATTCTCCATATAGTGAAGTTTTGGCAAATCCCCATGGTCGTTACATATGAAAGTGTTTCTATATAACGGAATAAATTTCTATATAACGAAATTTTTAACGACCAAAACAGAAAATCGAGTAGTCACGTCAGCGATAATGGGTTTCCTAATACCGTGGGAATACAATACGCACATTTGAAAACATCTATTTTTAAATGGCTGAATGTTATTTATGAGAAACAGTCGTTTACTGAAAAATGGGATTTTAATTGTGGTATCATATTGCACTGCCCTGGTTCATAAAGATACTGTTTCCATCTAGCGAATTTTCTTTATAACGAATTTTTTTTCATGGAACCGTCCATTTCGTTATATGGAGAATCTGCTGTATTTACAATAAGATCTTTTAAAAAGCATAACATCGTTTTGAACATCTAGATTTGTATCCCAAATACGAAACAGGTTGTACAAGGCGGACAATGCTCGCCCGCATGCAGCGCAAGCTATGGCTGATTTGTTCGATCGATGGGGCTGGGAAGTGCTATACCATCCACCATACTCCCCGGCCTTAAGTCCTTGTGGCTCTGACTTGCTTCCTAAGATGAAGGAACCATTTCGTGGTATTCGCTTCAGAACTGTTCCAGAGATTCTTCAGACAGTAGACCGGTCCATTCGAACTATCAACACAACAGGCGTTGGTAAAGATATCGTACAAATTCCAGATCGATAGCAACGGGTTGTGCACTATGCAGGTGACTACATTTAGGGGCAGTAAAACTTGGTAACATGCATCCATTTTGTGTCAACTGTAAACAAATAGTTGCCACTATTAAAGTTCCAACCCTCGTATAATGATCTTTGAATTTTATCTCCTATAATATATTCCATGACTTAAAAGGGAGACCCATACAACTACTTAAAACGTGCTTAATTAAAGTAATTTCTATATCATAATTTCAGTTGTCTCAAAATCAACTGCTTTTAACAAGTTAGTTTTAGTTTGTTTACATAGTCTTTTCAAACTCACCGAAAAATATATAGACCTACTTACGGAATGAAAAAAATTGCTACTATAGCTTTTCTGATAATTTGTATTGATAGGGTTAAAGATAACATCTAGAACAAATAAATTTCTTCCGAAAACAAGAAAACTTCCGTTAAGAAAATAAATGGCCCTGAAAAATTCGCCAGCAAATTTACGCTCACACTCGAAACGTACAACTCAATTTCCTTTCACAATAAAGAAGATGATAATCTAGAAACACAAGCCTGTCTTATCATGTTCAATTATCTTCGGAAACGGGACTGCCATAAAAAGTAAAATTAAAGGAATTCCTGGAATTTAACTTCGCTGCTTAACTTTGCGCATTACCCTAAACGGAGTGCCAGCGAAAATATGAACTCTGACGCCGTTAAAAATGAGCCAGGATACTAATCTACTCGAGGGATTTGGAGAGAAAAATATAATAATAAAGAAATAATGCTGAAAAAAATCGTGAGCGCTTTTTTTTTTTTTCAGAGAGAAAATAGAATTCAATTCCCTGGGAAAATGGGACTACAACTCAACAACCATTTCCTTTCCAAATTGTTATCAGACGTCATTTCCTATATTGGAAAGGAAGCGAGCAAAATTGAAATTCGCATGAAAATAACAATAAGGGTAGCAGAAAAGTAATTCATCCCGCGAAAGATCAAACGCGAAATAATTATCATGGGCTTAGAAATTTACAATTAATTTATTTTATCGATTTTTTAGAATCACACTTCACAAGATTATGAACGAGGTCACCAGGAACGGAAGACCGAATTATTATCATAGGACTGGAATGCGCTTAAGAGCAGTTATGTCTTGCACAGACTCGACCTAAGTCCAATAACTGAATGAAACTGACATTAAATTCACATAAAAAGTATAATAAAAATACACGATCACCTTATTCAGACAAGAACCGAACGCCAAAATAATTTGAAAGTGACTAATATTTGTTTCTCTTTTCATATCAGTCAGTTTAACAGGATTGAAAAAGAAATGTTAAAATGTAAATATTCCATCTTCCCTCTTTTCCTTCGCATTCTCTTTTAACAGTGGAATCCGGGTGTTAATGATATATTTGCATTTAATTGCAACGAAATCCCTCTTAGTAAAAGGATAATTTTGTTTGTAATGAGAAAAGCTATATATATATATATACACACATATAACAGGTGTGGCGTAATTATATTTGAAATTGAAGCTAACCAGGCCAGAGGTTGTGCTTGTTTGGCTTGAAAAGCAACCGTTAGCCGAGCTGACGTCACCATTAGTTGACTATGCTGATTGTGTAATACTACTTAAAGGTGAAGCATGGGTGCAAGGCCGGATGGACGCTGAAAACTAGTAGTTATCATGTAGCGAGCAGTGTTAGGCGGAGTTAGCGGCTGAGGCACTGGCATTGGCCAGTTGCTGAAACGCTAGCGTTGAACAGTGCGCTGTTGATTATGGGGTTAAGTAAAAAAAAAAAGCCCATTGTAAATGGATTTAAGTTCGAGAAAGATGATTTTACACGCCGATGAGCGGATGTCTGCAATTCTTGGTAGCGGCAAGAATTGGAGTTCCGAGTACCCTGGAGATGGAAACATTTCGCTGAACTGCGTAGCCATTCTATGTAACTGCTAGTGGAAGCCGAAGGGACTGGCGATGCGAACTGGTACTGAGTGGCTCGATGTGTTCCCGATGGATTGAGTCAGTTATCCAGGACGCGGATTACAGCAAGCGACGGGTATTCTCCATCTGGTACGATTGGCGATTGGGACTTTTGACCAATCAAGAAATACGCGGGACTGAGTGATAGACAACTGAACTGGTGATGTATAAAACGTTTTGTGTTTAGACTTTGTTTGTTATGAACTAACATAGAAGTTACATCGTTAACCGACAAAGTTAACTTAGTGGCGGATCTACGCTGATAGGGAGCAAGGTCAGGCGCAAGATCGAAGTAATTCTCGAGGCTAATCCTGAATCAGGAGCAAGAACCGGTGAACTCCAGAGCGTATATGGCGTAGAAAAACAAAGGACTTGTTAGTCCTGGTTAAGATAACATTTATTTAGTTTTAATTTGTTAATTAGTTCAGTTTTTATGTTAAGTGTTTCTAAGTAATGTGTGAATAGGTATTCCTAGAGACCCAGCTAGCTGTCCAGCAGAACGAGATAAATTTATATTGGATGTTGTTAGTCTTGACTTGATTTTATATTGTTGATTTCGAGTTGGATTTTTGTATTGTTATATGAAAAATAAACGTCTGTGCTGTAACCTGGTCTTCATTCGTAGCCACTCGGACTTCTCACCCACGTATATTTAATTGTGACACTAATTTACTAAATAGAGTAAATTTATTTAAGATTCACTCTAAAATCCTGTTGTAGTGTTAGAATTTAAGTATGAAGGATAATAAGAGGGTACACATATATAAAGAAAACGATGAAAAATAGCAAATCGACACAAAAATAAGAATTTAATGTAAAAATAAATAATGTAAAATAAATATTTCGATATCAAAATTAGAAATTTAAGGCAGCTATTAGCATTTTAATTTAAAATTAAATGCGCATAAAAGCTAATTAACGTTTGTTGAAATTATTATATTATATATATTACATGCCTATTTGTATGTAGATTTTCTATCTCTTATTGCTTACTTTCTTAATTATCCTAATTTTCACTTGTATGTTTTTTTACATTTATTTTATTCTAATGCTTATATGTTTTTTGCTGCGATTGCTAACTTGCAGTTTTAGCACAGCTTTAAACACAGCTGCATGAAAATAACACTATATATAATTATTTTTAAATGCTTACAAATATATATATATATATATATATGTGTGTGTGTGTGTGTGTGTGTGTGTGTCTTTATATTCATTCAATTTCGATAATTCGCGTAATAAGTAGCATGCATACTGCGAATAATCGAATCCCGAGATAATTCGAAAATCGGGTAATCCGCGATATAAAATTAATAACATTATTAAATTTGATTTTATGAATAAACTGTAGTTTTAAAGGACGTCAAGGGTTCAAATAGAATTATGTTTTTATGTACAGTATTTCTAACTTGAGTGTCAGTGTAAAGACTAATCGATAATTGCCCAATAGTACGCAATTACATTCTATTCAAAAACCGATCAGACCTTTTTTTTTAATTTTAAGCTCGTGCCTTTTTAAGTGAGAATAATCTGCCATCAGGTAATTGAGAGTTGACTGTCTTATACAATCGGATAGAAATTTCCGGATTATTCTATGGCAAAAACATTCCATTTAGATTAAAAGGGGAAAGTATATACGACTGATTGGACCAACACTCATGTATGAAACCGAGAAACTACTATTCCTGACATCCAATGTTAACAGAACGCGAGGACAGAAATGAGAATGTTGACACAAATATGTGAAGTGACATGAAAAGACTGACTCATCAATGAAAAAATAAGGACAGAGTAAAGATAACAGACATATCGAGAAAAATACAATGTTCAAGACTGAAAGAGTGTCGGTCAAAACAGACAAGATGATAAAGCAAAGAGGGGAAAATTGCGAACGAAAATTAGCAATGAACGTGAATACCGATGAGAAACGGAAGATAAGGAAGCCAGCGGGGAAATGGAAAAAACTAGTTTAGATGAAAGCTTTATATTCTCTTCCATTTCTAACCTCGAAACTTAAAATAATTTAATATAGATCTTCTCTTACATTTCTATAATTTTTATACTGCTCAAGATATGTATCATGAAATATTATATATCGGGTTGAATAAAAATTTATTATTACTTTCACTTAAAAACATTATTTATTATTCACTTAAATAACAAATCCGAATATTTATTAATATCATGTAAGCGTAAAAACTAATCTTATCTTCTGTATTAATATACTTTTATGTAGTTTACTTTTTTTTAATTTCATATAATTATAATAATTTTTTCATTATCTTTTAGTGTATGTTGTTTAGTATATTGCATATAATATATTTTATATAATTCTAAATGTTAGCTTTGCATTACACTTATTTATATTTTACATGTAGATACTATTATTTTAATATTAATTTTAACTACCCGTTTTGATTGTTTTTATTTACATGATTTTTTAAACCATTATTTCCTCATCTATTATTCTTTACCCTTTCTATTCGCATAAATAAGTACATTTCAAATTCAAGTATCCCCGCCTATAACATCGTATCTAGTTCTTCCTCTACTAATAACTATTTTCCTTCACAATAATTTTCTATGTGGTGTTAAAATCTCATTATTAAGTTTTTTACCTATTTTATAGCTGCGGCGTTAACGCTCTATATGTGAACAAATCCATATTACCACATTACCTATTTTCTGTTAAACTTATTTATCACTTCCACATAATATTTCTTCAATTTTCTCTTTACTTTGTAACAGCTTAAATTTTCTTTTTTTTTTCCTCATTAAAAACAGTTTACTCCATCTACTTGAATTTCATACATATATATAAAAAAAAAAATTTTTCCTGGCCCATTCTTGGCGGAAACAAGTTTTGGGACGGGCACAGAGAGCCATGTTCCCAGACCTTTCACATCACTTCTTAATGTGACGTGTCTAGAAACTTCCTGACAATGTGACACGTGTTTAGGATTGTGACTTTTTGTATTTCAATTTAGGTGTTTGGGTCAATGCTGTGTATTTCCAATTTCATTGCAAGCGTTTTTGGTACTATTCCTGATGCTGAGATGACTAACGGGATGACAAAGATCTTTTCCATACCCCATATGTCACGTACTTCATGTCTGAGGTCTTGGTACTTGGTGATTTTCGTTGTGTAGATTACCCGTATGTTATTGGTGTTGTGTACTGCTATGTCGATTAGGTACGTGGTCTTATCCGATTTATCAACGAGGGTTATGTCAGGATGGTTTTGTGAGATTGTCTGGTCTATAATAATTGCTCTATTTCAGTAAAACGTGTGTTTTGTTCTCAAGCACCGTCTCTGACTCATATTTGTAGTATGGGCATTTCTCTGTCAGAAAGCCAACATTCGCTGCCAATTTCTGGTGGACTATTTTTGCCACTTGGTTTGTAGTCTGACTGGGCGAAGATCTTACATCCTGCCGTCACGTGTTGGATTGGTTCTGATGCCGTATGACAGTGTCTGCATTTGTTGCTTTCTATATCTTTCCTCTGGATTAATTTTTGATTGTTCCTTGTTGCTATCACTTGATCTTGGAAGGTCATCATGAATTCTTCTACCTCCGATTGGAGAGTGAGTTTGGCCAGCTAAGCATTTGATGACTTTTTGTCAACGTGTGATTTTTGTAGGTCATTGTAGTGCCTGCTATGTAATGGTTTTCCCGCTCAAGTTCTTAGTTTCTGTTCATTGGCTGCCTCCAGGACACGCTCTTCGGTATTACACAGGTTTAGTGGCGTGTAATTTGCATCTGCTAGTACTGTGGCTTGGATGAATGGTGACCGCGGACTTTTGAATTGGAAGTATTGCCTCATGCGCTGTATCTGTTTGTCATGTAGATCTTTGAGGTCCGCTTGTCCGTTGTTGTATGTATATCATCATCATCATCATCATCATATTCAACCATTATCTATCCACTGCTGGATGAAGGTCTCTCCAAATGCTTTCCACACAAGTCTATCCTGAGCAATTCGCTTCCACGTCACCCCAACCTGTTTTCTTATTTCATCCACCCATCTAGTTTGAGGACGTTTTCTAGGTCTTCGGTGGTCTCTTGGAATCCAGTTCAGAATTTCTGTTGTCCATCGTTGATCAGTTCTTCTTGCAATATGCCCAGCCCATCGCCATTTCAGCCCTTTTACTTTAACAATGATGTCCTCCACTCTAGTTTGCTCTCTCACCCAAGTGTTCCTTTTTCGATCCAGTTAGCATGCACCTCTCCATGCTCCTTTGCGTTGTCTGTAACTTTCGTATTGCTCCAACTGTTAGACTCCATGTCTCTGATCTATAAGAGAGGATTGGCATTACACACTGGTTGAAGACATTTCTTATATTATAATTCTTTCTAATATATATATATGTATCTATATATTCATATATACATATTCTTATATTTTAATGAAAAATTCGTACAATTTGGTAGGTATGCGCAAGATACAAGCAAATTCTGTTACAAATAATCTTACTTACGCTAATGTATTAAATATTATAAATATTTTTGTTAAGGTTCAAGGAAAATATTATAATTATTTGTATTTAGAAATATTTAAACCTCTATATTTAAAATTAATATTTATTAAATTTAAAAGAAAAGTGTGGATCTCATGCTTTAAAATGTCTGCATTTTCGCTGCTCTTTCTCCGAAGAAATGCGCGAAAATAATCTTTCCAAAACAAGGAAATTTTTATCCTTCTGTCGTAGTTTTCCCCCTTTTTTCTTCTTCCAAGAAATATAATCCTTTATTTAGAACAAAGGGAAAGATGTAGGGATTTTCCCCCAAGATTCCGTGTGCTTTGTTTTTAAAAGGATTTGGTATTTTTTAGATTTAGAAATAAATGGAAATACGTAGCAAGGAATATAGTTTTGAAAAATATTTTCGAGTACAAGAGGTTTGATTTCAACTTCTATTCGAATACTTCAAATATAAATTTTTTTTACGAAGATTCGAAATTGATACCCCAGAAGCATTGGGGAATTGACATAGAAATTAAAAAATTGATTGTATGAAGTGAATTTAATCTAGCGATTATTTGAGTGGACTTAACGAATAAAGGTACACAGTCATAGTAAAATATGAATATGTATTACAAAGCGCCTTGATCTACAATGAAAAACTGAAATTATTGACTAAATATTAAATGATTAACCCTCTGACTGCTTAATTTTTTTATCAAACTTCAAAAACTGCATTGTTTTTACGTATTTCAAATCTACATGTAATTGAGAGTTAAAATATGTAGCACATTTTTGTAACCAAAGATGATGAGAGATGAAAGATGGAAAAATTTCATACCCGCGAAAATCGTTCGATGAGAAAATTTTGTTACTTTCATATTGCCCGTGGAAATCGAGGGATAAGCAGTCAGAGGATTAACGAGAGAATAGGTGGCGCTCATTACCAGGGTGAAGAAATTGAAATCAGAAATAAAATTGGGATGAAAATAAGAAGAGTGCTACGAATATATTTTATTAAATATGGAAGTTTCAACTTCTCTCTTTCTCTCTCTTTAACAGTATTTGATAACAAATTCGAGCAATAAATATACTGCAAATATATATATTAGTAGTTTAAACGGGTTCAAGTTAATGTTACTCGGGAAAACATTTAACGATGTTTCGGAGACTCGGACAAAGATCTTTTGTACATTAAAATTCTACTTAGGCTTTTAGGAAAAGGTCTGAATAGGCGCAAGTTATTTTTCTTAATATTTTCTCATTAAAACAACCATGTAATTTTAACACCGAATTTCAGCATGGTTAAATAATTATTTTTTTAATTAAACTCCGTTTGAACATTTTAATGGGCGATATGAAACACCAGGACAAAACTATTTTATATCATCTTTTAAAGATTTATAGTCGGTGGCAAAGTAATTGGCAATTTTGCCGTCATATGTTATAAAATTATTATTATTGTCAAACTCAGAGTCCACGATGTATTTGACTAATTACATCCCGTTTAGTTATCAAGTTCTTTGCAAGGACCTCAGAAAACTGGAAATATATGCGTATGATGTGAGCTGTGCCTGTAAGTGTGGATTTTTGAATTTGGTGACAGCATTTGTTAAATTTTCAAGGTGTTGAGGAGATGCTCTATGTTTATGGAAACAGCATCTAATGCATCCAATAAAACCGGAACAACTGTAGGTTTCCTCCTCCAAAGTCTCTTCACTTCTATTTGCATATCCTTATATTTTGTGATCTTCTCAATCCCTTTTTTTCTACCCGTTATCACCAGGCACTGAAATGTCGATCAACCGGACATGGTTTTTTTTCTATAACCGTAATGTCTGGAGTGTTCTATGGGCGGTGTTTATCACATTAAATTTGGAAATTCCACAAAATTTTTGCGTTTTAATTTTTACTAACCTTTTCTGGGTTATGGTTCAACCAGTCTTTATTTGTGGGTAACTGGTGTTGCTTTGACAAGTATCAGTGTATAAGTTTTGCCACTTTATTGTCGCGTTCCTTGTTGGATTGTGCAAGCTTGCGGCAACCACATATCACATATTTTATAGTTCCCCCCCTTCTCGCTTGTACAGGCGGCACTTGCTATCTGCTATTCTTTTGTCTATGTTTTAATTGCACTAGTATTTAATGCCTGGTCTTGGGCTGCAAAAATGAAACATTCTGTTTCTGTTTTTAGTGTTCACCGTTTTCACCAACTGCCACATGACTCCTTGGTTCACCTTTCCTTGAATACTATTGATGTATTGTCCATGTAGTGCTTTGTTTATCCAGTCTATTCTTCGTGATACTGATTGCTCATTTTTATATTCTTCCTTGATTTCACTAAGTTCTAACAACCCTTCACTTTTCACATGCTTTAGCATTTTTCATCACTTCCCCCAATCTATATTATTAAATTCCTATTTTTCTTCTTCAATTGATTGCTGAACTCGTTGTAATCCGCATCTACCTTCATCTGTTATGCGATACAGACGATCTGTATTACTTCGAGGATGTAGTGCTCAATAGACGGTTTTACTATTATTACTACAATTATTAATTCATCAAGTCACAATTTTTTTTTATACAATAGTGGCCGCCTACATATACCTACTGTTCGTTCACAAAAAGAAATCCGGTGGAAAAGCCGGTTTGCATTTTCGACACCTGTTGTTCCTGGCTTTTCAATCAGACTTCTTTTTGTGAACGGACAGTATACACACACACACACACACACACACATATATATATATATATATAGTTCATAGCTCAGTGAGTAGAGCCTCCGCCCGACAAGTAGAAGGGGTCATGGGTTCAGGCCCCACCAACGCAGAAATATTTATTTTTTTCGAACGTTTCACCATCTGATCATGCCATAACATTGGCGCTGGCATCACTACGATTCACTTAGATTTTTCTATATCTTTATAAGATTAATAAAAAATTGTATAGGCCTTCGATGTAGTTTCCTGCTCGCGGTAAGGGGGATCCGTATCTCTGGGTCCTGAAAGCCTACATGCACATTCGCCTTTCTCTTGAGACCCACGGCATTTATCCACTCTAAGATATGCCACCATAAACAGATAAATATTGTATTAATAAACCTAAATATTTATGTATAAATCTTGTATAATTACATATATATATATATATATCGTTCACAGCTCAGTGAGAAGAGCCTCCGCCGGCAAATGGAAGATCGTGGATTCAGTTCCCACAGAACGCATCAATATTTATTTCCTTCCGAACGTTTCACTATCTAATCATGCCATGACATCGGCGTTGGTATCACTACGCCAATAAACGTTGATTGATATTGTTGTTTGATTGTTTAAAATGTTAAAAAAAATTGTGAAATTATTAGTTAACAAATTTAAATGTTGTATAAAATGGTTAAAATTTTGAGAAAATTTTTTATTGACAAATTTCTACAAACATGTGTAAAGTTTATATTGCTTGTTATGTTTATTTTCGGCAGAACATTGACGCCAAAATCTACATATTAAACGAGTATGTGTATATTAGTGTAATACTATTTATATATATATATATATATATATACTCGCTCAGGAAATGATGACTGTACAGGTTGTTTCAAATTCGGTTTTCTGTAGAGGAATATATATATGGCCTGCAAAAAATGTTTCTGGTATCTAACTGGAAGGAGACCCACACTCTGAA
>QLNU02015270.1:60304947-60321234 GCA_006491805.2 Dysdera silvatica
AAGGCCTTTGACTCTATATAAACATCAGCAGTCACCAACTCTTTAAGATCAACAGACGTTGAGGATGTATACATTGACATGATGAAACGTGTGTATAAAAATGCAAGTGCAAAATTTCGGTTACATAAAGATACCAAAACTATCAAACTTGGCAAAGGGGTGAGGCAGGGAGATACCATTTCTCCAAAACTTTTTACTTCTGCTTTACAGATGATTTTTCAGCTGATAAATTGGAATAACAAGGGAATAAAAATAAATGGTGAATATTTAAATCTGCGGTTTGCTGATGACATCGTTATTTTTTCAATGGACCCATTAGAACTCCAAGACATGGTACAAGAGCTCTCAACTAGAAGTGAAGAAGTTGGACTCAAGATGAACCTACAAAAAACTAAGATCATGTTCAATAATTTTGTAGAGGAAACAAAAATACAAGTTGACAACACTGAGCTAGAAATTGCTGATTCATATATTTACCTTGGCCAGCTGATTTCAATGGATGGCAACATTATGAAAGAACTCAACAGACATATTAAACTTGGTTGGAGTGCATTTGAAAGAAACAGTTTTATCCTGAAGGGAAATTGCCTTTGTCTAAAAAGAAAAGTCTTCAACTAGTGTATATTGCTGGTTCTCTCTTATGGATCAGAGACATGGAGTCTAACAGTTGGAGCAATACGAAAGTTACAGACAACGCAAAGGAGCATGGAGAGGTGCATGCTTGGAATAACTAGGAGAGATCGAAAAAGAAACACTTGGGTGAGAGAGCAAACTAGAGTAGAGGACATCATTGTTAAAGTAAAAGGACTGAAATGGCGATGGGCTGGGCATATTGCAAGAACTGATCAACGTTGGATAACAGAAATTCTGAACTGGATTCCAAGAGACCACCGAAGACCTAGAAAACGTCCTCAAACTAGATGGGTAGATGAAATAAGAAAACAGGTTGGAGTGACGTGGAAGCGAATGGCCCATGATAGACTTGTGAAAAGCAATTGTGAGTGGAAGCAATTGTGAGTGGAGCAGTGTGAGTGGAAAGCATTTGGAGACCTTCATCCAGCAGTGGATAGATAATGGTTGAATATGATGATGATGATGATATGTATATATATATATATATATATATATATATATAAGCGCAGTGGCTGTGGTGACCGGGATTCGGAACCCTCAAAGTGTAGGTCCAGTTTACCAACACGTCTGGCCAGCTTTCTTAGTTTAAGGTCGATTCCTCTATATTTCTTTAACCATACTACGAGTGTGTGTGATAACGAAGAGACTTCCGTCCTTCAGCTGACTGAAAATGATTGATGATTACATATACGCTTGTATGTTCAATATATTTATTGAATATATTTACAGTAATAGTCTACTAGCAATCCTAGAAAAACTATACTTTGAATTACTAACGTATCAATAGACAGCTGCTAGATTAAACAGCATTTAAATCGGGTACACATTACTAATAAGGATACTTAGCGAGTAACTTGAAAATAAAAAATAAAAAAATTGAAGCTTTAAGCTTTCGTATTCTTTACTACAGTGCTGGTTTCTATAAAGTAACTTAAATGTGATATATTTCAAGCCTTGAGTTATATACTCCTGACCTTGAATGATAACATAGGAAGTTAACGATATTTTATATCAATGTATTTATTACACTTTTTCTTACAAAGAAATTCTCCTTTAAATCCCTTTCTAACCCTCAAAAATCGATGTTCTGTGCTGTTTGCCATTCCAATAGATAACAGTGATTTAGAGAAGAGAGAAAAGAAAAGTGTTCCGTAATATTTCTACCAATTTTGAAGATTTACATTCTTCTTGTTCGTATTTCAATGTTACGGACCTTTAGGGAAATGCCAGTGGGGCAGATTCCATGAAAAATTTACCTGGGGCTTCGACATTTGCTCCGAGCATGCGTAAAAGAGATTTGTGAAGATTCGTTGATAGAATTTGGGCTTAAGTATGGGAACCCCTATTTGCCAAGCTCATAAAAACATTATTTATGACCAGATATAAATATCAGTGTTTTTCTTGAAGAAGCCATTTCGCCGGGAAATATTCCATTCACCGTTTTTACTGTTGAGGTCTGATTTATACGTCAGATATATCTCTAGCAGACATAAGGTGATTTTCTTTCATATTAGTTCTGCATTATCATAACACTGGTATGCACAAAAATGCAATTTGTTGTATAAAGTCGATACAACCGTATCCGTTGCCGTTGGCGAATCAATTCTAGATTCTAACTTCGTATCTTAGGACGCATAAATATTATTAAGAAAGCATAGTAAAAAGGTAAATTGTTGCCTATATTATTGCCTATATGTATGGACCTGGTATCCATATTATACCTATATTGCAGATACCTTGTACGTGTATATTACGTATACCGTACCTATATTGCATAAGCGTACACAGAAAGTTCGTAAGGGGGATTTATAGACTCAATGGGGGAGTTACAACCCCCATCAACACCCCCTGCGTACGCCAATGCTATATTAGTATCTATATTGCACATATATTGGTTCCTGTATCATGCCCACACTGGTACCAATACATATATTGGTACCTGTATTATGCCTACACTGGTGCTAATATTATCGTCTACACGGCGCATATATTAGTCCCAATATTGTTGCTCATATTCTGCCTGCATTACTCATATATTGGTGCCCATATTTTGCCTATATGGCACACATATAGTGTTAACCATATGGTGCCTATATGGCACACATATAGTGTTAACCATATTGTGCCTATATGGCACACATATAGTGCTAACCATATTGTGCCTGTATTGCGCATATATTGGTGCCCATATTGCAGATATATTGATACCTATATTATTCATACACTGGTATTAATATTAGAGCCTATATTGAGCATATATTAGTACCAATATTGGTGCTCATATACTGGTGCCCATATTATACCTGTATTGCACATATACTGGTGTCTCTATTATGTGCAATGATATCAATGCTCAAAAACAAAGGTTATTTACAAAGTGAATAAAATTCAATAGGTTGCAAGAATACACAATATTTAAGTAAAAGTGGCTTAGTTATGATTAATTTCAGAAATTTTGAACGGAATATAATCCAAAAACTTCATTAATTGTAGGTACGGGAGCAAAAGGTGCCCAAAGCAAAGTGTTTCGTGAAAGCAAGTGTTCTCAAAACATCAAAGTACGCCTTATGATGCCTCCTGGCAGTTATGCGGCCTCCACAGATATCCATCTTTCGGTTTGTGTCCTGTTTTAATATTTTTCGAGAAAATTTATGTAATTGCATATTAACTAAATTCAATTACTTTTTTCTTACATGCCCTGCGAATTGTGAGAGACTTTATAGATTATCCTTTAATTTTGAACACTATGGTAATTATAGAATGTGTATATAATATACTTCCATACAACTAATGGGCAGCAACATAGCAGAGGACGAGAACATGACACAGGCTCAGTGCAATAGATAAAGCACTTAGTTTGACAAAGCATCTGGCGACTCTTTTCACGGATGCCCTCATCACTCCAGTGAAATAACGCTTGCACTATTTTGTAAGCTTTTCCAAAGAAAAGCTTTCGTCTTCTGCTTCCATAGCGCAGGGTTTGTTTCGTAAGGCCTTTCAAGATGGATAAGCACGCCTATTTTTTCTTAGTGTAAAACAATCATACGTAAAGAAAGTACTAGCCTGTTGAATGAATAATGAGGTAACCGTATTTTGAAATTTTTGGCGAATGCAACACTAAGCCCATAATAAATTACCAAATTCTGCATTGACCGTCTATTAACCACTTACTAGAAAAAATGGCAAGCCTTTTAATACAGTGTAATACACCTATTTTATTAGCTTATAAAAATCTAATTTAAAATTGAGCCTTCTTCTACACCCTTCTTATTTGCTTCTTCATTTCGTCAAATATTCTTAAATAAGCTACATTTAAAGTGATCTTAAATAAGTTATGTTTAAAATCATCATTCTAATAGGCGTTAAAAGTGCTCCTCAAATATTTTACGGAGGACACAAAAGGCTTTATGAAGCCACGTGTTAAATACGTGTTACAATCATTTTTTAAAACTAATTTGCATAATTGGTTTCGTTCTCCACATTCATGAAGACTGGGGTTGGGCATTCGGTCTATAATTGCATTAAATGAAAGAACGACGAGCTGCGAAAACTCTTGTAAAGACTTAGAAGACATAAGGACAGACAGGACTTAATTATTCGATATCTCAATAAAGGAGAGGTTGAAGCACCCTACTCTCTCCAGACCTTTACGCTTCGCACCTTTAAAGTATAATTAAATATGTAGTTGACAATGAAGTGTTTCGTAAATATTGTGCTTTTAAAACCCATCGACCGAAAAATAACTTCGGTTCCAGAATTTTCGTTTAAATTATAAGCTGTTGAAATTGTTTCAGATAGGTTCGAGTTTTATAAGACTTATACTGGCTAAACAATTTTGGCTGAAGCGCTGTTGAAAAGCAAAATATTATTAAACAGCCGCAAAAATACAGATTTTCCATTCGATTTATTATTTTCGGTGGAATACATGCGTTTTTTTTTACAGTAGTATAAAACTGATAACAAACAATTAGAGCGTGAAGATGGTTAATATGGATGTGAAGAAAACAGCATTTCGTTTCTCGTAAAGTTAAATGAAATAAAGTTTGCCTTGGAAACGAGTATGTGGTACATTTATCGTATGATGACCGTAACAATCAAAAAAGTAATGGAGCTGTTAATTAGCTATTTAACGTCCAAAAAGTACTTCTCAACTTTTACGTTCAAAGACTGCTTCCAAGTTATACGTCCAAAATAGCTCGAAATGCAGTGATGGATTGAGTTAATATCCTACTACAGTTTTTAAGCCATAACATGTTTACTAATAGTCTAGTTATAGGCACGTGCATAGTCAAAAACATGGAGCATTCGTGAGAAATGGTGGATTATACGACTACTACTGATAGAAAGTAATAGCGGTATAATCCACTATTGCTGATTGAAAGCAGTAGTAGATTATATTACTACTACTACTTTCAATCATCAATAGGCCTGCACGAAATTATCCTAGTATCCCTACCACACTTCGACTTATATATTGCTTATCTCCCAGATATTATTTCTTATCTCTTTTATGTTGACCCGATTGTATTTAACTGATAGGATATCGCTTATGTTCTTAATAGTGACCAGATATTTTTCCAGATGCTCACCCGATATTATTGCTTGACCTGATATTGTTTATGTTCTGAATGCTAACTAGATATTAATTAATTTCCCTGATGCTGACTCCATATTGTTTATTATCTTCTCGATGCTGACCAGATATTCCTTAAATTCCCGTTACCAGTTTGATACTGCTCTTCTCGATGCCGGCATAATTCAGGCTTCTAGGAAAGGGAAATTTGGTGCAGCTGCCATTTTGATGTCATCTCATTACGTGATATCATTCATTGCTGTGCTAATGTTAAGTGATTTACAAGTGTGATATTTTGAATAAAATTGGGTGGCATGGGTGGATGGGCCGCTGGAAATTGTTCAAGTTACTCGAGGAATAAACATGAAATGTTTCAATTTGCAAAAGATCCCGTAAGAAGAAAAAAATGGGTTATCAAATTTCCAGTGGTAATTTGGTCCGTTGTGTTATGAAAATAGAAGTGTACAACAAAATGGCGGGTGATGCGACGGCTTAGAATTCTAGGGTCTCTACGCATAATATTGCTTAACATTCCGATGCTAATTCGATATTTCTTATCTTCTCGATGCTAAGCAGATATTGTTTATCCTTCTGACACTATCCTCATGTTGCTTATATTTCCAATGCTGAAGTTATACCGATATGGTTTATCTTTCCAATGCCAACTTAATACTAGGTCAGTATTACTTACTCTTTCAATGTTGACCTAATACTTAACCGATTTTACTTATACTTTCAATGCAGGCCCAGTACTAACCCAATAATTCTTATCTTCCCAATGTTAACCTGATGCTAAACCAGTAATACTTACCTTTAGCGATCCAATAAAAAACTGTATGCATGAAAAATGGATGTCTTTTTTGGTTTTCACGGCTCATGCGTCCATGACACATCATTGATGTGTATTTTTCTTCAGTTTCGGAGCTCATTTACATGATGCTATCGATGGTAAGTGGGTTATCACATTATCGTTCCGAATGGCAATGTAATGACATAGGATCTTCAGAGTGGTGTACTGCTCTCAACTTCATCAACGAACTTCCTTCTTCACTCAACTGTAGTAGTAGTAGTAGTCTCTTTTACCCTGGGAGAGGAAATTTTAGAGACTTTTAGTTTTAAGTTCATAGCTCGGTTTACGTGCCAATCCATCCGTCATAGATGATTGCCTCTTACCCATCGGGCGTTGACATATCCGAAAGAGGCAGACTGAAAAAACAGGAGAAATCCAGGAAACAGGAAAAGACGAATACTGGATATTCCGAAGTTTCCATAATATCCCCGGAGCCAAAGGAGATTCCTTGTTTGCATGGAGAGGCGATCAGACAGAATTGGGAAAAAAATCCGATGAAATATTCAGAATAGTAGCCTCTTCTCTATTGGGATACT
This sequence comes from Dysdera silvatica, assembly GCA_006491805.2. NCBI lineage: Eukaryota > Metazoa > Arthropoda > Arachnida > Araneae > Dysderidae > Dysdera > Dysdera silvatica. The sequence continues at coordinate 60,311,540 of QLNU02015270.1, forward strand.
AGAAAAGATGGAGTACTAGGGAGAAGGCCTTATTCGAATGAGAAGTTCAAACGTGTGCTTTAGGAGAGATGATCTTTTTGGATAGATAGTGAAGGGTGTGAGATTTAGATGTTATCGATTTCTTGAAGCAGGATCGAAAAAGGATTTGAACCATTTAAGTTATGCGATACAGCGTATTTGCCAACTAGAAACTCATGCATCAGGAAAGACAGAAAAATACCATGTGTTTTATAAAGCAAAATAGAGTTTGCTGTGGTTTATATAAAGTTTTGAAAGTTGACTAACTTTTTAATTGAAAGAATTAAAAATAAATCATACTAATAAATTTGTGATAGCGTCAAGAAATCGATCGTGAAATAGATCAAGAAATTGATCCATTTTTAAAGGAAAGAGGATATAAAAGGAATTTTCCTAAAATATGAGATAAACAATTTGATAATTAGCAGACTTGAAATATATGGTAGTAGTTTCATTTAAAACTAATACAATTTGACACGAGTCGGAATGCGAAAGAAAATGAAAACAGAAATAAAGAAAAAGCAAATGTAAAGTAGAAAGATGAGAATGAAAATAATAAAATTACGCAAATGATGAAAGGGTTAACTCTGGAAAAAAAAGATTATATACAAGATGAAGATTCAAAATAAAATAAGTAAAAAGATGTAGAAGTTAAAAGAAAAGCAAGAAGTGTGAATACCATAAGTAAAATTACCAATAACGTAACAAAGAATTATGAAACGTTTCGAAAATTACAGTGTGTTCTCGATACGTTCGAAAACTACTGAGTTCTCGATACGTTCGAAAACTACTGAGTTCTCGATACGTTCGAAAATTATTTCTTATGAAGCGAAGATGCTTTGTTAATTCAAACAATACTGAAATTATTAGATTGCTGTACACAATAAAGTAGCGCACATATACATGTATGCATTACAAGTAACTGTCCCATACTTCTCGTAATGCGCACGTACACAATACATGCATATTTTAAAAAATATGGGATATATATCACTATTTCTTCCTGCTAGAAAAAGATCTCATTATTGTCATTTAGTGAATATATGAAAATTACTTTATATTCTTTAGCAATATATATTTTGTTCTTATGAGGGTATCTCCCTTCCGTCTTTTTAATTAATTTGTTTATTTATTTGTTTTTATTTAATTATAAACAACAGCTTTTTAAATTAAAAGAATATCGTCAAAGACATACCAGTTAATTATTAAATTTCAACTGCGTTATTAAAATAAAGTTTAAAATATATTTCGCATTTTGCTAACAGAAACTGAAACAAGAAATTGATTAAAATTTACTAAAGTTGAATTAATAATTAAAGGAAAACTACGTTCGTTGCCCTTGCTTAGTAAACAATGGCAAGAAAATTATTATTTTATTAATGCTGAATAATTTCATCTATTAATTAATTAATTAGCTCCTTAGTTACACCCGAACAACTATTTATTCACTAAAGCAAAAAGATTATCAAATATTCAAAGAGTGTATAGTTAATACTAATAAACGAAATAATTATTCATTAGAAAAAGAATTCCAAGCAGAAAATATTCAACAACATATATCACAAATAATTAAAATGAAAGAGCAATGAAAGTGAATATTTAATGGGATTCTTGGAAGCAAGAGAAATCTAGAATCTGAGAAAAAGCAAAATTATAAAAAAAAAGATCTTAAAAAATAATTTTTAGGCAAATAATTTTTCTTTCCTTTTAGGTTTTTTTCACATCTCCGTTCCGTTCGAAGGCGGAATATTTTCATGACAACAAGTCGATGAACAATGGCTGATAAATGAATTGGAGGTCAAAGAACCCCTAAAGAATATTAAATGCGGCTTATTTCTTGTTTAGATCAAACACATTCTCATTACGGAGAATAACACTATATCTATGTTTAGAAGATACGTGATAACTAACCATCTGCAGCTCCAAATGCTTTAACAAAGCTATTCCTAACAATTTTGGAGCGTGAGAAGAAAGATAGTTCCCAAGAGTGTGATAAGGTGTCTGTGATCGAAGCGCCTTTTCACAAGAGATGCCATCTCCTAAAAGAAAAACAAAAATATTTCCAGCTTGCCTTGACCAATTTGATATCTTGAGCGGCCATCATTTATTTGTTCGGAGCTTTGTTACGGTGCCATTAGTGTTTCTTGTTCCCAATATTTCCTATTCGGATGCTGGAAATATCTAAATGCTATTTAATTAATGACATTCGATTGTGCCAAATGCTATTTGATTGCGCCAAATGCTATTTTAATTTGCTAAAAATGTATGCTTTGAGCCAAAATTTTTAGAAGAGTATTTTCTAATTTCACTATTAAATATCTTTCGCAATTATTATTTTTAAGAGCTTTTCATAAATTGAAAATTCGCGAAGTAACACTGATAATAAAGAAAAATACCTGTAATTACAAAAAATATATTTAGACACTTCGAAATAAGAGGTAAATTACCTGTTAGTTGCATCAATTTAGCGTATTGAACTAATGTTCCTAATGTAAATTAATTAATAAATTAATTAAATGTGAAAATAATCGCATATGCGAAAAAATACAGAGACAAAGTTTAGTTTAAAATATTAATATAGAGATTAAAATCCTTTAATTTATTAAGAAATAGAAAAAGAAACAAGTATGGAAAATTGCAAAGTACGTTTTAGTTCATAAAATGATACTATTAGGAAATAATGTTATTAAGGTATTAAGAAATTTTATTATATTATTTAGACTAAAGAAGAATCTGAAACAAGAATTAAGCTTTCGCCATTATTTATAAAAATCTCAAAAGTTCAAACTAAATTAAATATTCTACATTGCACTAATTTTATATTTCTGGCCGGCGTGGGCTTGGACAGACTAACGCCTTTACTTGCTGCTGCCCAGGTAGGCATTTTAAATCATGTATTGATAGGTTATTTCATGGGTTGCACTGTATTTTACTTCATATATTGTAACTGTATTGTTAATTTTTTTATGAATGCTATACTTTTATTTATCTTAATTGAAATGTATGAAATCAAAATGAAAATATCTAAATGTTATGCCTGCTTGAAATAAAGTTATTAAAAAAATTATTTCACTTACTTGACGTTCGTTCTTTTAACTAACACTAAAACAGGTTATTTTAGACACCTAATTATGAGACATGAATGAGATTTAATAATATAGATTATTTTTTAACCATAGTTACTAAAGCCACATTAACTCACTCGGCTTAGTCCACTGTGGCACAGCGCATTCTCCAGCTACTGCAAAGTGAAAAACTATTCCTACACTAAACCGCAATCTTTATAAAGATTAAAGATTGTTAATCTTTGTTGGATGCCATCAAGAACGGTGCCCATGCTAATCTGAGATGCCTGCATTTATCAGCCCATTTCAATTTCACCAATTAAATTAAATTATCTGAAATCGGATTTCTCAATGACGAGTCTCGGTGTGGCCTGCTTTGTTTGGACTCTGGAGTATATTTACTTTTTCCTGCTATACAGTGACTCTACAAATATGCTTCGTCTATTTGAAAAACATTTCCGCATACATCTGCAAGAATATTAACACTCATACTCTCTCAAGACTGTAGCCAAGATTTAATTTCATGGGGGTTCAAAACGTTTTCAGAATGTAACGATACAATCAGAGCACGCAAGACCGTAGCCAAATCAATTTAAAAATTTAGTTTCGGGGGGGGGACAGGTCACTAAGGTCCCCCTTTGGATACGGATATGTACCCTCCCCTCATTTCTCTTCTGATTTGCCCTTAATACTCAAACTAATCTATCTATACCATTTACAATATGCACATTTACAATATGTGCATTTACAATATGTACATTTATTTTGACGGGTTCGTGTTCTCATCTCAGCCAATATGGGTTGTTAAACTTCTCGATCCAGTGCTGCCCGGGTGGATCAATCCAAAGCTAATTATGCAACTTTATATATCGATGTAACTGTAAGTACGAATTCATCTGAATAAAGTTTGCATTATACTGTACTTTGCTAAATTGTTAGTGAAATTGGTACCTCAAAATCGGTGTAACAATTTGTTTATTAGTGATTCAGTCTATCATTTTGTCCATAATCAATCAATTGTCCTTCCAGTGTACGACATTATTAGCTGATCAGAATTATCCCAATGCATTATTTAGTAAAAGATCAATAATTGCTTCCTCCAATTAAAATTAAATCTTTCTAGAATCAAAAAGCGAACATCTATGATTTGTATACTTCTCAAAAACAATTGATTTCTGCATCGACTTCCCTTTTATTTTTCCTCTTTCTTTTCACTTTAAAACATTCCATAATTGCTAGTTGGATCGAATTATTCTGAAAAGGATGCTCGTAACATGCAAAATTAAGGTCATTATTTTCCATTCACTTGCATTTTCTTTCATTTAATTTAAAAATAAATCTTCAACATTTCGATTTTTTTTTTTAAATCTGCCTTAAAATGCTCTTCAAACAAAAGTTCCCTGGCACGTAATTTAAATTGATATGTTTTCCAATTTTCTTAATTTCCTTTAAAATTTTGAAATTTTGTGAGGGTATCATTTTCTTCAATTTAGCTTTTTATTCATTAATAGAATTCTGTTCTCTTTCCTGTATAGTTTATTTTTGGAATGACATTTGCTGTCGTAACTTTTTCTATCATGTTCCTTCTTTTTCTTGCCTTTAAGCATGGCTGAATTTTAATAATTTCAAAATGTTTTTAATGATTTTTGCCCTCTATTTATTTTTTATATATAATTTTCACTTATTCATTATGAATTAACTTAAACTAGACCGTTTGTATCACATGATATTATTTCACGTGCATTTGTAACACGTGAGTCAATCACGTGTTAAAATAAAATTAAAAAAAAAATCAAATGGCTCGAGCCAAAAGACGTAAGTGTAAGACGTAAGTGTAAGAATTTAATCTCCTTCATTGATTTTCATTTAAATCTCCGTTTTAAAGCAGCCTAAATTTAAATTTATGTGAATTGCTTTATATATTTTATACATAAATGCAAAAATATAGTAAATATTCGTCATTCCGCATTTTGTTGTTAATTAATATTAATAATAATTTTTCAAATTGTAATATATACAACACTTCCTTAACTGAACACAAAGTTTTACGTTTTATAAACTTTTATGCAGTGATATGCTCAAAAATTTTCTAACCTGTAAAAAATATTCCTAAAAACGAAGATAAAACAATTGAAGAAAGAAAGATAGACATTCGCTAAAAATTGAGGTTTGCGGAATTAATTGAACCCCGAGTACATCAGCAAACATCCCATGTGATTTAAAATTGCTTGCACAGACGAAGAATTGACAGTGATAAATGACAGGAAGGTTGCTGTGTGTTTTGTCAATCGCCTCAACGTTGAACGTTCGATATGATGCATCGGAACGAAAAGTTTTTAGAAGAAATTTGAAACATGTAATTTAAATACGGAAGTTTCTGGTTGTCACGCATAAAGCTATTTGCCCTAATTTTCTTCGAGATTCTTCCCGCCATATTGATTTCTTCCATCTGCGATAAATTAATTATTTTATTATTAATTCATACATTAAAATGATTTCAAATTATACGTTGAGAGTTTTGTGGAATACAATTGAAAATAATTTTTAAAGGTTGTTTAAAGGGTTTTTAAAAGACAAAGTAATTATGAATGCTTATTATGTTCTTATGCGCATGTATTATGCAACCACAATAAGCACTGACATCACATTTAGATTAGGAAAACTAAAAAAAAAAATAAATTCGAATATTTTGACTACATTTAAATCGCTCGCCAATAAAAATGAACAGAGGTGCCAAAAGACAGAACATGGCAGTATTTAGTACTCTAAAGATATTTTCTGTTATCATCATAACTTTATTTTCAGATTCTGAAGTTTTGATATTTTTAGCCTTAAAATAGGCCTAAAAGTTCAAGAAAGATTTCTTTTTAACTGACTTGACTGGAACCTTCAGATAGGTGCCAGAGTTTTTTTTATACTAAAGTATTATGCTTGTTGTGTACAATCACACAACAATGTCAAACGTTTGGCACATTTGTGAAATTAGTTAAATTTTAGCTGCAAAATAGTGGAAAATGTTGATGCGAGCATATTTTTGGTCGGCACCTGAACCATGACATGTGCCAAGAAAGTAGCATCAATAACAATTAATACTAGTAGTCTTTTACATATTTGTGAAACCAAAGGTCTGGCAGAGCAGCAAGTTTTATAGCAAATTAAATTCCAATGACGATGGTTTTCCTCGAAAGGCTATGAAACACCCCTACCCCTCGCCACAAAACCAGATGAAACATCACAATAGAGTGGAATTTTTAAAAATGGGTTTCAAATTTGTAATCAGGATAAAACACAGCACACCTGTTGAAAATTTCAGGAAAATCAAAAATTAGCATAATCAGAACCCTACGGTAAGTTCACCCCTCTCTCAGAAAATTATTATTAATAGTAATTTAATTGTGTGAATTTAAGAAAATTGAAAGTGAATTTTTTTAGTGGCCGTTTTTTAAAATGTGCATATATAACTTTGGAAGAATTTTTTCTATAACGCTGAAAGCTATAAATATTTCTGAAATAAACATGCTGAAGCAATGTACTTATTAAAATAATTATAAATAGCGGCGCTGCATCCGTCACACATTTGAATAATCAATGTTTGCATCACTATCCTTATTTAATAAGAACATAGGCGCTAACAACAACAACAACAATTTATTTTTTATATAAAAAACATTTACAATTGGTATCACACTGGTAGACAGAGCAAAACACGCGCTATTGTACTCTGTCCCTCAAACTAACGATTTCCTTGCTGTTCAGTCAAATATTTTCTGAGTTTTCTTTTAAAAATATTTATTTTTGCCCTATTTTTCATGTCTGCTGGTAAATCATTACGAAGCTTAATTTCGGAAAAGTTAATGTTATTACTACCCATATTTGTTCGTACCTTCATTGGTTTTAAATCTTCACATGATCTTTTAAATTTCATATGTTGAGTTTTCACTATGTTAATTACATCGGTATATTTATTACGTTTTATTATTTAATTTTATTATATGATTCTATGTTGCAATTATAAATGCAAAAATATTTTAATTGCGTTTCAGATCAAAGTTAAAGGGGTTTTATGCTGTTTAATTATGTTTACGGCTAAAACGGCATTTAAAAACTCCCCACAGTAAACGCCCAAGGAAACCCCACCAAGTACGGCGTCTTTTATGTGTGTGTGTAGCTTTCTAGGACTTCCATTGCATTTACGGCGTACAACACTTGTACAGGAAACCAAACTCTAATAATACTGGAAGTGGAAATCTTCTTGGAGTTTAAGAAGCAGACAAAGTTTCTTGGATAAAGGAAGAAATTTGTACTTGCTTCTTATGAAGATAAACGCCTTGGAAGGAAGGACATTTACGAGGTGGCCCTCCAGAGACTGCTTCTTAAGGGCAGGAAAACAAGTATTTATGGTGCATGTGAGTCCCCCAAGATCGGTCGGTGCTCCCCCTTCAAGATTCATCTTCGACTCATCTCTCTCTCTCCCGCCTTCAAGATGTTCAACTCAAAAAGTTTCCAAAAAAAAACCAGAAGAGCGAAATTGCTTTGTTATAGTTTCTGCAAAGAATCTACTGTCTCCCAATGACCTTAACGGGCTTCGCGGTTGGGAAGAAATGGAAACCGAATTGAAATCTACTTGGGCCTCATCAGCTTGAAATATGTTTCTCCACAGCAAGGAATTTTCAAGGTTTATGGTCTTTCGGGAAGAAAGGCATTCCCAAATATGTTATTAGTCTTTTAGGCTTGTTTAGAAATTCTAGCTAAATATATGTATGTTACTTAAGTATTACAAATAAAGTACAGAAAGTTGTATCAACAATTTGAAAAAAATAGACGCCAAATTTTTTTAAATGTGCTCTTGAAAGAGAAAAAGTTAGATAAATACCACAACTTTAAAAGGTAATGAAATCGACGTATTTAGCATAATTGGCAAATTCGAGAAATATTTATTCAATATGTAGGGAATCAGTTTTTGATTAAACCAGTAGCAACCAGCCCCCAACCTTTTACCTCTTCGTGAAAACCTGATATTCTTATTCTGCATTTCATTCCTTTCCCACAAATCTATAAAAAATAATTATGAAATATATTAAAACCAGTGTCACAGGAGAGGGGGGTCCCCATTATTTTATAATCTCTGTGATGCTGGTTATAACCTATTTATATTAGTTATGCATTTTTAAAACCAGATCAAATTAAAACCAACTAAAAAGTATCTAGCTATCTCAGACCGTTTCGGGTGAAAAAAGGGGAATATCAAAACGCAACACACACTATAGCTACTAATTTCTTGTGCTAATAATGAATACTTTTGATACTAATTTCTCGCGTTATTAATAGATACTTTAGGTCAGGGATTTCCAGCTTGGGGTGGGACAAAATAAGTAACTTCTTGTCTTGAGCTGTGAGCTACAAGTCATCATTTAGCCAGCTACCAGTGTGCCTTGAGAAGTGGTAGTAAACTGAATTAGAATTAATTGCTCAGTTTATATTTTTCATTTTATGACTTTATTTTATTTGATGATTTTTATGATTTTATTCTATTTGATGATTTTTATGATTTTATTTTGTTTTATGATTTTATTTTGTTTTATGATTTTTATGATTTTATTCTATTTGATGATTTTTAATGATTTTATTTTATTTGATGATTTTTATGATTTTATTCTGTTTGATGATTTTTATGATTTGATTTTATTTGATGATTTTATTTTTATTTTATTTGACGATTTTTATGATTTTATTTTTATTTTATTTGCACTGAGCTAAAAGCTTATTTTTATGATCTCAATTTGTTTACGCCTGATGTTGTATGTTATTCAAAACTTAGAAATTAGATTTTATATTCTTCAAACGTAATGCGACTTTTTGGGGGCGCGAACGCCAATCAAATACCTTGCCAGTTTATGTCATCGACAGTCGGGGAACTGCAGCTTTAGATACCTAACTTCAAGTAATATACAGCCACACAATAATAATAATCATTATATATATACGTTGGCGAATAATTTCCCGCACGTTATTGGCTGATATCGTCCTCTGAATTAATATGACCACGACTGTTTCGCAAATGATAAGCCTAACTTACAATTATTACAATTATTTCATATTAAAAGATAAAGAATGTATTGGATAAATGCCGGAAAATAAATTCTTATGACATATTGAAATATCACTGACCCGCTTGTCGGGAATTCCTAGGTTTGGAACCACTTAAGATCAATTTCATTTTATTTTTAATTTTTTTTCCAAAAAGTTCTGTATTTGGACTAATTCTCTTCTTCAAATTGATGCTGCAATTTTAATTACATGCAGTATTAATCAAATTAGCAGCACTGTAGCAATTAATTTTAAATTTGATAATTATTAGACAATTTCTTATTTTAATATATATATGTCCATAATTTAAAATATTTTTCTTAATTCCTTGGTTAGTTTGGTTGGAGAAAATATCAACTAATTTAACCAGCTTCTCGGATTATATATATTTTTATAATTCAGAAAATTTTACTTTTACATTTTTTCAAATTAAAGAAAGCCGAAATCATGCAATCACAGTTTCTCGATTGAAGCTTGGCCATGAGTGCCCAAAAAATCGCCTCTGTCAAATTCATATTTGTTCAC
>QLNU02015270.1:60324702-60345096 GCA_006491805.2 Dysdera silvatica
AAGGATTTATAAATGCAATCTGCTGTAGTCTGTACAATTTCATATGAAAACAGAAAATCCTTCATAAATTTTTCTTCCAATACATATACAAAGACTAGCATAATAGCTTTGTTCATAACACCAGTAGTTTCATCAATTTTCAGTGAAAAGAAGTTGCAGGTCTGGACCTTGAAAATGAGAGTCTATGTCATTTAGACATATCACATATCTTTCGTTTCACAGTGTTGTTTGCTGTGTTGATTTCCCTAGCCGCCGATTCGCCAAGTAGTCTTTTACATGCAGCTGCACAAGCAGGAAGACTCACTTCCTCTCCTATAATATGAGCTTTTCCTGCTTTCGCAATATTTTTTGCCACATCGTGAAAAGTTGCATTCCCTTCAGCACTCACCCCTGCAGGTTTTTTTTTTCTATATTTTTTTTTGCCCCTTCTTTAACTCTGCAAGTTTGCTTTTGAAAAAATCTATTGTTATATTTTTGCAGTTTTTGTGTTTTGTCTTCAAGTGACGTCGATTAGCAAACTTCATAGATTCACTAGTTAGAATTTCACAACATAAAACGCACATTGGCTTTTGCTGCAAATCAGGTTCTTTAGCTTGAGTAAATCCATTACGATCATTATACGTCAAATCACCCAAGCTCACAACCAGACCATTTCAGATTTTTATAAAATTTGGCTCATTTGTTCCACTTGCAGAGAAATGAATAAATGCCCAATAATTAGTCACTATTGGTATTAGTTTTTGAAATATATAACTTTGAAAATGGGTTTATAGTTCAAATTTTAGCCTTTCTTGTACGAAAAATTTTCTCATAACTTTCGTCCTAATTAATGTAAAGACTTGATATTTGTATCTTTAGAAAGTATTTAATGTGGGCTTTCTTATGAAATGCCACATGAATATATAATTCAAATTTTTATTTTCAAGGTCAACACCTTTGACCTTATATATCTCAAAAAAGGGTATTTTAGTTTTTTAAAAAAAAAAAATAGATGTAATTCTTGCATTTATTTTCTACTATATCTAAGAATCTCATTCTGGGACAGCCGTGGGATACCGAATAATTAATTTAAACATACTGTGCATGTACCCATTTTCATTCAAAAATTATATAATGCACTTGTTTTCTGCCATTATTGTTATTTTAATTTTTTTTAGAAAATTATATGTTACTCTTCCATTTATTTTCTACAATATCCATGAATCCCATTCTGCGACCGCCATGCACTACTCGAATATTCGAATTAGAAATTACATTTATATACCAAAAATGGCCTTGCATGCACATTTCTTAAAAAAAAAAAATACTTACAGATTTTGACAAATGGGTTTTTGGCTGCAATCTGAGTCCTAAACATGGTTTGTTAAAAAAAGCTTTACATATTTTGTACTGATATTATTTATCTACCCATTTCACATAAGTAGAACATTCTCCGAGGGGAGGGGGGGTATGTAGTAGGATGGACATTTCAATAGAATTTTCTGCAGAAGAGTGGAAAGGCAAATCTGTGCTTAACTTTGTTATCTGTTATTTCCACTCACTAACAATTTAACTAAAGCAACTGTAGATGTTTCACATCAGTCCTTCGCTTAACAGATGGCTATCCATGTAGGTTTGGTCATTAAAGTTATTCACTAGTCGCATGTGAAGAAAGGAGGGTATTGGCACTTAAATCCTTAGAGAGAGGAGAAAAGCAAACAATGCTTAGAGCTCAGTTAAAATATTTCAGATTTTGTGGACTTTGATATTCAGTTTTTGGCATTTCAGTTATGTGCTTTATTCTGGGGATTTTGAGGGAAATTGTTTAAAAGATGGAGGCTTCCGAGCTGAAAGAAATTGTAATAGTCAGTGTGTGTGTGTTGCAACCCATTCAGTGAACCAGGTCATTCAAATGTGAGAACAATTTAAAGAACATTCTCCTGATCTAAAGAATATTCTATTATGACTAACTTGGTCCACAGCATGCCTGTGAAATCATTCGGACCAAGGGAGGCCCTACCAAATACTAGATTTTTACTTTTTTTGATATTTTATTTATTTATAAACTTAATTTTGCTCTTCATATTCTGGAGAGGGTTCAAATGTTGTTTAAATACATAAAACCAATTTGTGTTACAAGTCTGTAACTTTCAAGAAATAAAGACATATGATTTGTACTTATTCCATTAAATTTGAAAAATTCTACTGTTAATATTTTTTTTGCTATACGGGTGAGAAGGGTCAACATTCCAGTGTAAACATACTTTCGCCCCCACTGTATATATATATGTATATACACACAGTGAAAATCATTTATCATAACCTCCAAGGGACTGTGCAAATTGGTCGCTATAAAAGATATCTTTTTAAAATCATAGTAGCCTATAGTACACTCTAGAGTTTTATAAATTATTTTGATAGTAAAAAGTATTAAACTGTTTAGTTTCAAAATTAAATAAAAACATAATTATAATGAATTTAATTTCCGTCTATATTAAATTATATTTATAGCCACACTAAAAACATAGTACTTTCTTAGTTTTTTAAATTGAAAAAATTCTAGAAAATACTAAAGTATATAATGTAGAAAACAAATCTAATGAATAATATTTATTATATTATACTAATAACTTCCGAACAGTGCCGGTTTAAGAGTTTTGTGGGCCCCACGCTTCAAAAATAGAATGGACTCCTAAAGAATATGACCCTCGTGATATTCAATTAATAAATCACTTTTTAAGTTCACTATCTTTAATATTCAGGTTTAGCAGTAATAAAAATTTCTCAGACATTTGTAAATAAACAAGATTAGAATAACGCTTAAATGTTTATACATAAAAGGGTTAAACACTGGTAAAATAGCAATGAAAAAGATCACTCAAGCTTTCGGACGCATCAGCAGCAGTCCTTCATCAGGAGTAATGACGATGTTATGTTTCTGTCTCTTTTTTATACTTGAAATTTCTGGAAAACCCTTCATCAGAGTAGTCCCGCAGAATGGAAAAACCCAATGAGAACCAATGGGAGGCCTCCAATAGAATCATGGAAGAACCCCAATAGGGACCAATGAGAAACCCATACTGCAGGCTACCTAAGTTGGAGATCTCTCATACATTTCAGAGTAAGAGTTGTTTGTAAGTTTCTGGAAGTGGTTGTGATGTATTAATGGCTTTCCCGTGTAGTTTGTAAGTTTCCCAAGATTCTAAGAAGAGTCTACTATTCTTGTTTGTGATGTGACGGTGTAGTATTTTTGTTGAGTCCCAGTCGGGTTCGTGTCCGTGTTGTAAAGCGTGTTCTGCCAGACGTGAGGCTATGTCTCCTTTCGCGAGTGCTTGTTTGTGTTCTTTTTTTCTTGTTTTGATCATTCTTTTTGTTTGTCCTATGTAATGTTTGTTGCAGTCTTTGCATGGTATTTGGTATATGGCGCCTGTGAGATCTTCTGGTGGAACTGGGTCTTTAACTTTTGTAAGTTGTTTGCGAAGTGTTGTGACAGGGGAATAGAATGTTTTGATATTTGCCTCTTTAAGGATGCGAGAGATTGTTTCGGAAATGCCGTGAATATATGGAATAGATATGCGGGTGTGAGATGTATTGTTTAAAGATGTACTATTGGGTCTACAGTTTCTGAGAATGAATCGTTTAGGGTATCCATTATTTTTAAGTGCCGTGTGTATGTGTTTTGTTTCTGTGTTTGAAAGTGTTTCATTACTGCAGTGAGAATTCGCTCTAAGACTTAATGTTTTAACAACGGAAGCTTTGTGGCATGTTGGATGATGCGATTTAAAATCGAGATATTTGTCAAAGACTGCAACAAACATTACATAGGACAAACAAAAAGAATGATCAAAACAAGAAAAAAAGAACACAAACAAGCACTCGCGAAAGGAGACATAGCCTCACGTCTGGCAGAACACGCTTTACAACACGGACACGAACCCGACTGGGACTCAACAAAAATACTACACCGTCACATCACAAACAAGAATAGTAGACTCTTCTTAGAATCTTGGGAAACTTACAAACTACACGGGAAAGCCATTAATACATCACAACCACTTCCAGAAACTTATAAACAACTCTTACTCTGAAATGTATGAGACATCCCCAAATTAGGTAACCCGCAGTGTGGGTTTCTCATTGGTCCCTATTGGGGTTCTTCCATGATTCTATTGGAGGCCTCCCATTGGTTCTCATTGGGTTTTCCCATTCTGCGGGACTACTCTGATGAAGGGTTTTCCAGAAATTTCAAGTATAAAAAGAGACAGAAACATAACATCGTCATTACTCCTGATGAAGGACTGCTGCTGATGCGTCCGAAAGCTTGAGTGATCTTTTTCATTGCTATTTTACCAGTGTTTAACCTTTTTATGTAATTTCCTCCCTGGTACCCTGTATTTTATTTCATAAATGTTGATAACTAACCCATATAGTGCGTGCTAACTGTCAAGTCGCGTCGTTATATCCGATACGAATTTCCCTACTCCGAATCTAAGCAGGCTGCAAAATCACCGTCGTTATAATAGGTTTCGTCGTTATATAAAGATAATATACAACGTTATCAGTTGCCGTAATCTTGTGTAACGTCACTACAGTATCATATGGATTGTTATCTGTTATTATAACGTTGCATAATTTTATTAAAGGAAACGCTGCCTTTTATATATGTCCCGTTCATTCTCCTTTTATGTTCGAAGAAATGGGAGGTGGGGGAGGAGGGAATGGTTTATTCAAAAATATTTGCATTATTTTTAGCCAGTGCATTTCCATTTAAAATTGAAAAATAAAATCGGGGAAAAGGTTGAAGGGAAAAAATTTATATACATACATATTAGGTAAAAATTAAAGAATTTCGAGGTGAGGTTGCATATTTTTTATTTTTGCTCTTGAGGAAAAAACCTCAAAATTGAAAATTTTTTTAAAATCCAGTGGGGAGCAAGTGTCCACCCTTGCCCTATGCTTCCGACGCCTCTGATCTCAAAGCGCAACTATTTCTTCTGGCGCGTAAAGTACGACATTTAACTTGAAGTGAAAAGTTTTCTCCTGACGGATAATATATTTAGCTCGAAATAAAACCTTTACTTCTGATTTACAGAAGTCAAATAAAATAATGGCTATACTTCAAATCGAATCATACTATAACTAACCCATATACATATGGTTATATAGTTCTTATCTTTTCTCCAAACGAAAAAGATCTAGATTGAGCTACTAATACATGGGTGTCAAATTTATTAGTATATTATATTAGTGCTCATCTCAATTTCCAAAACTAATTAAAATCATTTCTTCTGGAAAAATACATTTATTTTATCTGACTCTAAAAACATAAACAAAACTTGACTTGGCTTATAAAAAATCCTGTAAGTGTTAGCTGCTACAGACCAACTCGCTATTCCCAAATCTGAAGTAACAACAAGAAAGAGAAAACATTTTGCGATATAAAAGTTTGTCTGCTCGCAACGCCTTATTTGGTTCGTTATGACGGTTTAAAATGTTAATAAAAGTTACAAAAATCTATAAATAAAGAAAAAGACAAAAAGCCAACTCATATATGTGTGTGTGTGTAAAGAAAGCAATAATTTAAGAATAAATGCTTTTATCTACATCCTACAACATAACACAAAAAAATTCTTTTCTTAACAGCAATTTAACAATATTCCGATTTATTATACAGTAAAATCTGTTTATTACCATATTCAAGGGACTAAGAAAACATATTGCTACAGATAATTTATCATTACAAACAATTTATAGTTATGGATAAGGATGTATATAATACAATCAATATCTCTCGGCATCGGGGAACAATAACTTTATAGACAAGTTATCATTACAAACAGTGTCATTATAAACAGGTTTTAGTATACATACGATTGTCCCAGAGACAGACAGATTGAGACATGAATAGAAAGTTAAAGACAGACAGAGAAAAATTTCAGGTTAATATTTTGAATGAAACCGAATTTTTCCAAATTTTCTTAATCCCTTAAATCTCGCTCCCGTCAATATCACGGCTTACGGTATCGATTTATATTTGTCGCCCCAGTGATATTTCTGGGCCGAAGCGTTTTAGAAATTATGTAATGAATAGTGAGAAAGCACAGATTTATTCACTTATTTGTCGTCTTATATCTCATTTACAAACTTAACATTTTAATTTCTTGAATAAAAACATAGTTACTTCTTGAATGGTTTTCTTGAAAAGTAAGCGATCCTTAAGGGGTTATTCCTTGTAACAAAAATCTGGTTGATTTTAAATAATTAAATCCATAGCTATTCTATTTTTCCTTAACTATAAAATTAAGTTATTAAACTTAATTTATATTTATAGGAAATTTTCATATGTAATCGCGAAAACAAAACCATGTATAAAAACGAATAGAAAATGTTTTAAGGAAGAGTGGTTGTTTGAAAAACACAGCGTTAAAACAAATTTTCCCTTTATAAAACAGAATATAACTACTGGGAGAAAAGTGCCGCCAAGAAAACGCCAAGAAAAAAAATTTAAAAGAAAAATGAATGGCTTTTCCCGTGTCATGGGTGCTTGGAAATCTCTATCCCTTTAGGCCCATGCTCAATTTGTCATAGTCCAAAATCTTTTCAAAATTCTTTACCCGAATGTGGGCTTTGCCACGGCCATCAAAAAGGAACTGGAAAATTGAAAATTTCTCAGTTCTTCGAGTCAGATTTTACATTCCTTTTTTCGTCATCTATTTCTTCCGTCGTTTTTCTTCCTACATTTATTACAGCGGCAGACTGGTAGAAGGAAAAATTCACAAATTTCAGCTCACATTTACAAATGCTTCATACAGAGCATTTGTGCTTAAATTTTTACATTACGTAAGAAAATATAAGCCGTTAAGAAAACTTCATATTGAGAGGTAAAATGATTCATTGTTATATAAGTTTGTAACACAATATAACTATTAGAATATAAGCAACTCTAAGAGGCCTGTGTTCTTTTGTTTCATCAAAAAAATGAATTTTGTAGGCCGGACGCATTGGCGTACGCAGGGAGGGAGGGTTGATAGTGATCGTAACCCCATTGCGATGAATTTTTGCATATATGCATATATGCATATAAATATATATAGTTGTAGCTTTCTTACTAATACCTTATGGAATTTCTATGTACTGTAATGGCTGGACCTTTCCAAAGCGGGTGGACTATAAAAAGGTAAGGAAATTCAGAATATAGTTGAAGGATATAATTGACATGTGAAATATATTAATTTTTATTTTTCATGATTTCTCGGTCAGTATAACGATATAACCGACAACTTTTATGATACAACATGTTAGAGACAACAACTTACAATATTTATAACTGGCCTCGTTTAAGGGGAATAGGCCTATGCTTTATTACATCAATATAGACTTGCCGTTTTTCAAGGATTATAAGGGAATTAAAATATATAGAAAAAATACTAACTGTTGTCTATTATAATCTTTGGATCTTTTCCTTTAATATTAGTGATAAATTAATATTAATAAATGTTAATAATAAATTTTAATCTTAATTATACTGATGAGGGCAAACACCCCATCCCTGTTTAGAACTAAGAAAGTAGAGAGGATTGGGGCAAACATTGAGAGGCTACCCCGCCCCTTTTTTTCTCTAAGTTGACAAAGTGAAATTTTGGTAATTATACAGATGGAGGGGGGGGGAGAAAATTTCTCTAAGTAGCGATACTAAAACCTTAATATTACGTATAATGATCCCCGCATCTATTCCATCACACAGCGGTGCTTTATGCTGTTTACCAGATTATTCTTCAATTCTTCTAGAATTTGATGCATGATTCAGAGAGTAAGATTGAAGGTGAATATAATCAGGGAGAGGTGATAAATACATCTATAACAGATTATGAGGAAACAAGTTGGTTGGATAATGGTGATATGATTATGATAAGTATAATTCATATAAATTCAAGGAATATAAGCAATTAATTAAATTTAAATATTATTGGATAGTAAACAGTATAAAACTGATAGTTTGGGTATAAGCGAAACTGGAGCCAGGGAATATGATAATATGGAAATACGTGGATGGTATGGCTATCACTATGAGAAGAAATAAAAGAGAGGGAGGGGTATCTGTTTATATTAAGGAAAAGCATGTTTAATTTGAAAAGTGGGATGAACTAACATATTCATGGGACGACTAGGAAATCATAGGAATAAAAAGAGGTAAAGGGTAGGAATTATATGTAGAAATCCAAGAGGCAATATAGATAAATTAACTGATTGGTTATACAGTAAACTTGAAGAGGTACTGAACAAGAAAATTGGGGGATATTGATATTGATAAGGAATCTGGTAAAAAATTCTTACTGGAATGAAGAAACAATAGGACTAAAATATACAACAAAAGACTATACAAGAGTAACTGCTGACTCTAATAAAATAATTAATTCATATTTTACAAATATAGACAGCGGGGAAAGTAAACAACAAATTAAGAGTTAGAAACTTCAGCAACGGGAATATAAGGAAATTCAGGGAAGAATTAAGATCTATCGACTGGGAACTCGAATGGGACAATGTCGATAAATATAATTTATTTTAAAAAAGGATAAAGGATTTGTATGAAAAAAATTTCAAAGTGTAAATATATAAAGGGTAAAATAAATGAAAAGGGTTGGGTCAACAAAAGAATAAAAATTGACGTAAAAAAAGAATGGCATATGTAAAAGATTGATAAGAACCAAAAAACTGGTCTGCTTGGAAAGATTTAAGAAATTAAGGACCAGAATAACTAAATTAATTGCATTACACAAAAAGATTTATGGATGAAAATCTGTCTAACACTGATAATAATAAAAATAAATAGAAATCTCTAAATAAATTCCTGGGAAAAGGAACTAAAAAGAGTAAGAAAGAAATTAAATGTTGAAACGGAAGGAACAATAAAAAATTTTCAAATAATGGGGAAATCGCTAACTGCTTTAACAATTTTTTTGTTGAAATAGCAGAAAAAATAATAGATAGAGGTAATGAATTGAACGATGACTATAAGGAATATGCACGACAAAATTATGAAAAAATAATGTGTGTAGATCATATTGGCTACTCAGAACTATTAGATGAAATAAACAGACTCGATGTAAAAAAGGTGTGTGACATGATAAAATACATGCAAAAATAGTTAGAGAATGTGTAGACCTACTGGTTGAACCTTTGTTGGTCATATTTGATGAAATAATAGATACTGAGGGAATTCCAACTGAAATGAAAAGATCTAAAATAGTTCCTATTTATAAAAAGGGAAAGATGGATAATATTGAAAACTATAGACCAATAGCAATAATTGCACTATTTGCTAAATTATTTGAAAATCTACTGTATAAAAGAATAATTGAATTTAGAGGAAAAACAGCATAATGAATAAAAATTAATTTGGTTCAGAAAAGGAAAATCAACGGAGGGATCACTGCTTAGAACAATTGAAAAAGTACAAGACGCAATTGAAAATAAGGAAAATGGAATTGGTATAGTTTATGATTTAAGCAAGGCATTTGATGTAATAAATATAACGATATTAACAGAAAAATTGAAAAATTATGGATTAGGGGGAAAAAATCAATAATTTCTTAAGTAGTTATATAAGGGATAGAAAACAATTAGTTTGTGTCAAGTGAATAATATCAGAGCTACTGACAAATAATTATGGAGTACCCCAGGGATTCATTATGGGACCACTGCTATATTCGTTATATATTAACGACATATTCAATGTATCAGATATCGGACACATTACTTTGTTCGCAGATGACACAAGCGTGATTTTAACTGGTAGTAACCTAATGGAACGGATGGAAGTAAGTATAAGAGAAATTTAAAAATACGAAAAATGGTTTAATGTTAATCAGATGAAGCTAAACGTAGAAAAAACCAAAGTAATGCCATTTTCAAGTAAGAATAAAATGTACATAAAGATATAAAGAATATTTGAATTACAGATAATAATAAAAAAATTGAAATTGTTGATAAAATTGAATTCTTAGGAATTCAATTAACTAATAAATCGAACTGGAATGACCATATAGATAAAACAGCAAACAAAATAAGTAAAAGCTTAGGAATTCTAAGAAGAATTAACACAGCGATAAAAAAACACAAAAAAAACACTAGCATAGAATTATATTATTCATTGATCTATAGTCATCTGACATATTGTAATTGTGTATGAGGGAACTTAGGCTTGGCAAATAAAAATGTGTTAAAAAGCATACAGAAAAAAAAAAATGAATTTAATTGACAGTAATAAAAGATTAGACTGGAAAATTTTATTTTTGAAATACAATATATTACCAATAGAACATTTACAGGAATATAGCGTCTTGGTTAAAATGCATGAAAGGATATGGGAAGGCAATCACACTGAACTTATAAGAATAAAATTAAATGAAAAAGAAATACATGTCGTAAATATAATGACCTATTACTTCCAAAACTAAGAACCGAAATAAGAAAGAGTAATATAAACTATAAAGGTGCAAAACTTTGGAATGGACTACAAGAGGAATTCAAAAAATTGAAAAGTAAAGAAACATTTAAAAAAGTCTAAGAAAATATTTGATACAGGGTAATGGAAACTAAAATAAATTGGAAAAATGATATCAAAAGAATGAGTGATGCACAATTAGTCAAAGTAACAAACAGTTATAGAATCCTGGTGAAACTCTGTATTGTTTCGTTAGAAATCGGTTATGTGTCATCTTTGGAATCAGGTTATAATCTTAAGGTCCCAGGTGTGTTATATCCCTGCTGATATTTTCTTGGGACCTTTCATTGTAGAGTCTAATATGATGTACTTTTAGTATATATTGTCGGTATTATCGCTGTAGTTAAACAGTATATTGCTATTATGATTTTACAAATGAAGAATAAATAAAGCAGTGATTTGATTTGATTAACTAAATTTACTTGTATCTTCCCATGATGCACTAGATACTACGTATGGCCTTACTGATAGTTCCTTAATATTGACCACACATGGGCGCCCTGAGTGTAATACAAGGGACTGATTGCACTTGCACCCCTTCGCTTATGAAAAAAGGGGGGGAAGAATTGAATACACAAGAAACTATAGTCAAACAACATTATTCAATTGTGATTTTTTCTGAATGCACTGCATATAAGTCTGGGAGTGACTATGTGGGCACAAATATATTTATGGTTACATTTCATGGATTTTACAAGACTATGAAACAGAACGAAAATTCTTCTTTGGACTGAAATTAGGTTTCTCGATGGATTCAAGGTTTTATGATATGAAAGAAAGACAAATTGTTGGAATAAGTGGTAAAACAACTCAAGAGAGTTTATATAACGAATATCTAGCTAAATTAGTCGAATGATTTTTATAGAGATGATTATATATGATTGCAGCTAATCGTATTCTGTCGTCAGTCTGAAATAACAGATAATATTCCATTATCTGTTATTGGAAATAACAGATAATGGAATATTAGTAGGTACAAATAACTGCTAACAAAATTTATTGGAAAACACACTGCTTTCCAAAAGAAATATAGATAAAACGTGTTACTCCTTTTTTTCATGCAAAAATTTTCGAACAAGTAGCTTTATCTGCACAGACATAAAATTCATAATTCACACATTAATTACTTCATTTCCATATAATGCCAGCTGATCACTTTGTCAAAAGCTGGGACATTTTTGACGAATTTGAGTTAGTAAACGCTCTCGTATTTCCTATAAGCAGAATGCAAAAGAAAACAAAAATAAGCTTTCCTAATACTTTACTGATGCAGTTTCCTTGAATGGCTATTCATGAAATTTCTGATGAACCTATTTGCACATTAGAAATGACAGTGGTTTGGGACTACCACTGTCGGAAAACAATCGCCAAATTTTAAGATCTGATTATATGCTTCTACGTTCTCTCTGCAATTGTAATCTCGGCACCCTATAACAAATGGTGCTGAACTGGCTGGTTCTATATGAATCGACCTGCTGACTAGAATTGGAACGAACGCAAGGAACTACCCCATTGGGTGAGATTTATGACGGACCTTGTCAATGGGACCTTCAGTACCATGGAGAAACGAGTTTCCCCCATTTATCAATGTTCTCTAATTTCCTTTAACTCTCTCTCTCTCCACATGTTACTCCATGTGTCGGCAAGGGTTAGAATGGAATTGATGTCTTCGTTTTCCGAACGCTTGATTCCAATTGGGTATAAGCTTTCGCCAATCATCTTTCATACTTGAAACTCAATTTCTGTACAGGAAATTTGCCAAATGTTCTAGAACTAAAATATCGTAGATAAGAATATTTGTACAACGTTCAAATTTAAAGACGTTCTTCTCCACTCTAGACAAGATCTCAATCAGCTTCTCAAATTTTTCAAGGGAATTGCGTTCTTGATAAAATTCTCGCAACCACTTCTGCTAAAACATTTGCCCGTTTTTCTTTGTATATACACTGTTTATCTAAAAACAAGCTTTTGCACCCGGAATATATGAGTGCAATATTTTTTACAAAACTGTATTCTGTATAACGCTATCTAACTTACCAGGGCTGCACTGGATTCGAATAAACAAAATTTCATATAATCGAGTACTTGGTAATAATTTAATAATACCACCAAGCACTTATTAATAACTCAATAACGAAATAAATAATTTGTAAACTAAGATAAAATCGTATAAAAGAGAAAAAACGTTGCATTTTTCTTATAAAATTCGTACTTAATTGTTTGAATCGTTTAAAATTTTGAATTATTTTCCAAACATATTTAATCTTTATTTGTGGCAAAAAAAGTAGTAGTTTTCTTCCTGCCATATTAATTTAGATAATGTTTTTTTTTAACCTACAGACATACACAAATGTACAACACAAAATTAAAATACAAGTGAAATAACATTTTCAGCATATAAGTAATTAAACAATTGATTCAAAATCTTGAATTAGTACCTACAAATTAATTAAATCTCAGGATTAACTCTTCCATAATCTATTAACGAATATTTTCGGAAAATGAAAGATAAAATATATTCAAACGTCACATCGTAACCTTAAACTAACAACCGTGAAAACCGTATAATTAAAATCAAACAAAAATATTCATACTCCTTTAAATATGCAATAAACAAAGTTAGATTTATTTGTACATTTTTGGGAGAAATAATTGGCAAAAAATTCAGGAAATTGACTGCGATCCGTGAAGTGTTTATTGGGAATTGGCTGTTTTATCTACTTAGCAGCCCGGGGTAATGGTTAATCTTTTTCATCGTCACTTGCTAATTTCCACAGGTGCTTAAGTGGGGAGAAATTCCGCTTGCACTCCAATTAGCAATAAGGGGCAACTAAGCACACTTGAATGTTCTCTGCTAAATTGAAACTTCCAAAACACTTGTTTGGTCTTTTTAAAAAGCGGTCCCAATAATTGTATTTTCCGAAAGCTGTTTGGGAATTTAAGTATATTTCATTACAGCTAAATGATTTGTCGCCGAAACAACAAATAGTTTAGTTACTTATCGAGTGTAAATTGATACGAAGTTCAGTGAATTAAAAGTTCAGCCAAGTAAAAGAAATATCCGACAACGAGAAATTAGGACCAGGACTAAAAAAAAAAATAAGTTTAATTTTTGATCTTTCTTGAAATAACATGCCTAAGAAAAGGTTTTTAAACACAAAATATAACTTAACTACGAAATTAAATGTAAAAAAAGCATAAATGAAAATTAAAGGGAAAAAAAGAACGAAATGTGAAGTTCTAGCAACTCATGTTTCATGCTGAGACTCGAGCCATTATTATGCAAAATTTGGTGTGTCGTAAGCAGGGGCGCCCATATGGGGGACAGAGGAGGGTTCGATCCCCCTAGCCATTTAAAAATTTGATTTTCCCGAACCTGAAATGCATTTACTTTCAAAAGTTTTACATTCACATTTTAAAATAAGGTACTTTTTAGCTCTTTACTAATTGTCAAGCAATATCAATTATTTTTGTAGCGTTTTGGTATCTTGTACATTCACAAAAATTCTCGCCAGCTTTGAGAAGAAGATGATGATGTTTTTTCTCAGCCCCTCCCCCCTAGAAATACTCGTATGGGCGCCTATGGTCGTAAGGAACTAAAGGATATAGTCCCAATCTGGAACCGAACCAGCAACCGCATCTTTGGAACCGAAACAGCGTACCTATTAGATCACTGAGATACGAAAGATTAGGTTTTATCTTCGTATTTATCTTTGTATATTTCTATAATACCTTTTTTTATAGTACCTTTTTATAGTACCTTTTATAGTACCTTTTATAGTACCATTTTATAGTACCTTTTTATAGTACATTTTTATAGTACCTTTTTATAGTACATTTTATAGTACCCTTCTCTATAGATCCGATACAGTTTATTATCAAGGAAATATTTAACATCCAAGGTCTTCAGGGCCTTGAAAAAATTGATTTTTTCAAATCTTTTTTTTTGGGGGGGGGGGAAGAAATACTTTTAAAAACTTATTTTCTTAATTATCTCAAAAAATCTGTATAAATAATATTTTATCAATGTAAACACGTACAATTTCTGTTCTTCGAGTTTATACCTTTGGCAAATATGCAATATGTAACACTCGATTAAGACATGCCTGAAATATTTTTCATCAATTCCAAATTTCAAACTTCAATAAAAATGATCTACAAAACATACTTTTTTAATATCAAATGTTTGTAATTTTTAAATAGAATAAATAAAACGAAGGGCCGATCATTGCCAGTGGTCAATAGGTTATGGGCCATCATCTAGCGACCGAAAGGTGACTTATCTACTTATTAGTTATCTAATTATTATCTAATTATTAGTTCTCATCTACTTATGATAATAAAAAAAACCGCTGGACCAGGTAATCTGAACTTCAGAGTTACGATTCAATATTTCTTCATTCTTCCTAATATGTTAAATTATATATTTTTGGTCACAACGAAACTGTTTCACTGAGAAAGGGTCACTATTTTGAGTTTAATAATTTCCTGATATAGAATCCTTTGTTAAAAATATTTATCCATGCAAATAATAATTCACAAAAAAGTAATCCAAGGGCTGATCCAGCGAGGGGCGGAAGGGGCGATTGCCCCCGTCAGGCTTAAATAGGAAAAAATAAGAGAAAAACTGTATTGTCTTTAGACAATAAAGAATATTTTATGTGTTGTTTGTTACGACTGTAATAAATAAAAGTCTTACACAGGCGTCCAAAGTCTCTAAGTCTTGGAGAAATACGATCCAGACGTTTTTCCACGAATCTATAAGCTACTTGCCTTTCAAACTACGTTTTCAGTAAGTGCTGCTTCAACAGAACGTAATTTTTCATCGTTAAAGCACCTACGAACTACGAGCACGGATGACGGAAGAGAGACTTTTAACATATGCCCTCAGAGCTGTTCATATTGATGTAAATAAAGTAATTGACAAATTTTCAAAGAAACCAAGATGGCTTGACTTTGCACTATAAACTTCAAGTTTTTTAAAAAGTTGCTTATTATGAAAAAAAGTAAAATAATTACAATGTTTTTGTAGTTTAAATTTAAACTTGTTCTATTAATTACATTGTAAATTATCGTTTTTGGTTATTGTATATGTCTCCTTTACTAGCTTATCCTTCTGTCATACTTGACTATAATCTACCCTAAACCATATAGTTTAATTAAAGGAAAGCCCAACTTTAATTCATTGTCTTAAATTAAATATTTTGGTGAAGATAAAGGAAGGCTAGTAATATCAACATTTACCTAAACTATTTAACAGTCAAAAACTAAAAATTTTCACAGTGAGAGCCCCCCGAAACCGCCCCCCCGTAATAACATCCCGGACGCGGCCTTGAAGTAATCGTAAGCAAATAGTAATTCGCGAAAAAGTAATCACACACAAATAGTAATTCATTCTAAGTAAATCTTGATTTACCAACGATTTATCTGCGAAGCTTTGCTTCATCCACAAATTTACTCAGTTTTGACTCATGGCAAAGATTATATTCAAATGAAACGAACTTGGCATGACATTCAATTTATGTGAATTAGTTTTAACTAATAAAATGTTCATGTTTAATTATGTGCATGCATATTAGGAGAAAAACATGCTGAGTTTTTCCGCCATGGACATGGAAGTCCAGATTGCCATTGAAAAGTTTTCTGAATCTCAGCTTGCATCAAAATTGCTGTGAATGAAGCTGAAAATAGATGCAAAACATTCTGCCATTCTAATCTTTATATGTTTGCGTAATGTTCCGGAAAATCATTCAGAAATATTTTTCCCCATCTTCTTTAAAAACGCATCTGCAGGTCTCATTTTCTCCCTAAATCTCTTCAGCTTCAGTCAAGACTTCGGCATTTGCCTTCTGTACATACATGGGTTACAGTGATCGGAAAAATAGGGAATATCCGAGTGGAAAGGGAAAATTCCTTTTATACCTTGATTGGATTTGAAGTTTTCGAATGCAATCCGCGTATTCCGTAAAGCCATCCTCTCCCCCCATAAATAATGGTTCAGTACTGCGCCATTATTTATGTCGGGGGAGGACAGGAGAAGGAAAAAGACGAGTGTACGAATTCCGGTCGTTTTCAGCAATTCCAGATTACCCTTGAGGAAATATTGAACCAATTCTACTACGTGCGTCCAATTTACATCGCAAGCACTCTTCAACCAATAATTGTCTCACCAGCGAGAAACCTCCCAAGCCTATGTCTCTAAGCGTCTGTCTCAATAGCTGCTAAAAATTCTCAATTCGAAGAGGACTTTTTTCTTTATTCTTCAAAATATTTCTTTAATTTGAAATTTAATGAAATTTGTTTCTGGAAAGAGGAAAACTTTGATGATCTTGTTTTATATAGGCTGTCCTTATCATAATTCATACTGATGTATATGTAACCTGCATATGGGGCTTATTTATATATATATGATCCCTATGATACAAAATTCTTACCGGCTTTTCTATTAATACCTATTCTAGTGTGGTTTCTAAAACAAAGGCGATAATTCTTTAGAAAACGCTAGATACACTTACTAATCCGCCTTAATTATTAGGTGAACTTATGACCGACCCTTCCAAATGTTTCCATATGCACGGAAGAACCTCCACCTTGCAATGTCTTCTGCAGAATAGAGGTTGTTAGCCATGGTTTTCGAGGATGTACACATAACGTTTAGGATAGCAACACAAACGTACACTAGTATAACTTCGAAGTGTGATTGCTGTGTATGTACTAAATGGTAATAATTACATGATATTATGGTGATGAAACAATAACCAAGCATTGTTGATTGACATTGAGGTGCCTGGTAACAGATGGATGGAAGACAAAGAGACTAAAAGATCATGAAGTACAAGGATTTATTAAACGAAATGGAGAGACCCTGTAGAAGGAAAATTAAGGTTGTTTCGGTTGTGCTGGATTCATTGGGTGCGGTTTCCAAAAGCCTGGAGCACACCAACTAAATACGTTGAAAGCCAACAATAAGTACGTCCACCAAATTCGACCGCTGCAGTTCTGGGCGCAGTTTGTATTTTGCGCAGATACCTGTAATTAATTGAAGTCCTTAAAAAATTTATAACTAAATGGAAGAAACCAGCCAAGTGCAACATAAACTATGAATTTACGTCATAATAATAATAAATTGCCATTAAGCCTGTAATTTTGTCAATAACTCAGTAACCGGCCTATTATTAACCATACTGCCGCTGGCGTACGCAAGGGGGTGTTGATGGGGTTGTAACCCCCATTGCAATGAAATTTTGTATATTTAACATAGGAATATGTGAGTTGTAGCTCTGTAACCTCACATTGAGCCTATATTTCCTCCCTTATGAACTTGCTTCGTACGCTTATGCACGCTGCACAGATGCTTAGAAACATTTGAAATTGAACGCAATATCTACATTGCAATACAAAAGGTTACAATTTTAAACACATGCTGAAAAGTCAGGAATTTTCAGACACAAAATCTGAATAACCCACAGAAAGAAGTCTCTCTTGAGTACGCGGCATTGCCCTTCTTAAAGCTTTATCCCCAGATATGAAACAAGTATAAAATAATATTTGTCTTATTCTTTAAATAGTGGGATATCAATTTCATGATCTCGACATAGCGATTTGACTGAAGTTTCAATTCAGAAATGTTAGTTGGACATTTTCTACTAAAAGAAATGATGCTATGATCTTCAGAAATTTTAAAAGTAATAAATATTTATTCTACTAGTATACGTATTACAGGAAGAATTTAATATTGTGCAGAATACGAAAAATGAGTTTCAAGGAAAAGGTTTTAATAAGACTAATTTCAGTATTTTTATTTAGCAAATTTGGAAATAATTTATTTCACAAATTTTCAAGCATTTCACATCACAAATGACTTTACTTAATTCTCCAAAAAGATGAGAAGAAAGCAAGTATATTTAACTGGGTAATAATTTTCAGAAATAGAAATGACGTAAAGCATTCTTATCACTATTATTACAGCATGAAATGGGATATTTTAACATTATTGAAATACGGAAAAATAATGATGATTTCGTTCCGAAAAGTTCAAATCGTTTATTTTAATAAATACGTTTTACAATAACTTTCAGATTCTTGCTTTAAATTTCATGAAAGGAGACCAAGTGTAGGTTAAAAGAGCGAGGTTAATTAACTCTCTAAATAAGCATTAACTAGGGCCGTTCTAAACTGTAACCGCGTCATTAATTTTAACCGCGACTTTCCCCACAAAAGGGATTTTTCGTGGCGAGGTAGTGTTGCCAGATCCGGACAACGAAACATCAGGATCATCTTAAGTAAAAAAGGAGAATATAATTTGTCAACATTTGAGCTTAAAAGAAAATTTTTCTTAATGAAATACTCAAAGAAAAAATGTTTTCGCGTATTAACGTACTCGTATCTATTAATAGATTAAATAACAAAATAGTTCAAAACATCGCTTTTCGTAAGATCAGTTGATGTTTTACTACCGTGGATAACGAAAGTGTTTTTGTAAGAAACGCTGTACCCAGTTTCGGAAAAAGATCAACGTTAGAAGAAAAAAAAGGCATAAAATCAAAATTTATGCAATGTCAGACAGTTCTTTCTTCCGAGCGTAAAATATGTGTTTTTGAGAAGTGTTGAAAGAAAGAATAAAAAAGAGATATCGAGGGAAAAAGTTATTTTTCTTAGGTTGAGATCTAAGATCGTTGAGAATTTTGTTGAATGAATTATGCAAGCGCTTTGTGCTCCGAGGCAGTTATTAGGCACTGGGTCTGATGCCATAACGGGGGATTTTTCCCCTTTATCTGCGTGATGCTCTTCAAAAATCCAAAAACAGATCAAAAATTGCTCAGGGGAAATTTTAGTTCCTGAAGAAAAAGCATTTGGTAAGGAGGGATACGTTTGAGAGAGGAAACAAAACAACGCATAAATTTTTGAATAGTTAACTAATTTTTTCTAAATGCATTTCTTTTTTCATACATGTAAATGCAGATAATGTAATTAAAATTACTTAAAATATTTATAAATTAAAGCACAGATATGACCAAAGTTTAAGTATGTTGATATTTAAGTCATGGGTAATTTTCCCATAAGGTAAACCAGAGCAGAACAGGTACTTTGACGTGTTCTTTAATCCACAAGAATTTTTTATCCCTGACTAATGGACTACGACTGTCAAACAGAATTTATATATTCACTGTAATACTAAGAGAAATAATAAAATTTTGACTAAAATATTGTAGAGATTCATAAATTTAAAACTGAATTTATTTTCCCGTTCAAGCTTCTGAGGTATGTAGCCTAGTCTAAATAGCTATGTATACATATGTATGTATTAAATATTATGTATGTATGTATGTATGGTATATGTATGCATTAAATATTATGTATGTATGGTATATGTATGTATTAAATATTATGTATGAAATATTATGTATGTATGAAATATTATGTATGTATGAAATATTATGTATGTATGGTATATGTATGTATGGTATATGTATGTATGAAATGTTATGTATGTATGAAATGTTATGTATGTATGTATGAAATGTTATGTATGTATGAAATGTTATGTATGTATGGTATATGTATGTATGGTATATGTATGTATTAAATATTATGTATGAAATATTACGTATGTATGGTATATGTATGTATGGTATATGTATACATGTAATGGTATATGTATGTATGTATGTATGTATGTATGTATGTATCAATATTAAATATTCTGTATGTATGTATGTATGTATGTATGTATGTATGTATGTATGTATGTATGTATGTATGTATGTATGTATGTATGTATGTGTATGTATGTGTATGTATGTATGTGTATGTATGTATATGTATGTATAATATGTATGTATATATGTATGTATATGTATATATGTATGTATGTATGTATGTATGTATGTATGTATATGTATGTATGT
>QLNU02015270.1:60357733-60385504 GCA_006491805.2 Dysdera silvatica
TCAGAAAAAGCAAACCAATAACAGGGATTTTGTGCGGTCCCTGATG
This sequence comes from Dysdera silvatica, assembly GCA_006491805.2. Classification (NCBI taxonomy): domain Eukaryota; kingdom Metazoa; phylum Arthropoda; class Arachnida; order Araneae; family Dysderidae; genus Dysdera; species Dysdera silvatica. Next base: position 60,357,780 of record QLNU02015270.1, read on the forward strand.
AAGAACAAAATTCTTGGTATTGTTTAATCTTTTACTCCTCTTCACCTTTTACTACTACATGTCAATTTTTATTCTGAGATGTTTCTACTACTTAAATTTACTTGGGTTTACTACCTTGTGTGATATTACTTTACAACTTTAACTTTGTCCAAGTTAATATACATTTAGATATGTGTATTCATGTATATTACATTAGAAAGTACTACATGTCACAATCATACTACAATTTTGCTATATATATATTAATTTGTATTATAATAATTATGTATTAATCATAACCCATATATAAAACAAAATAGTCTTTTATGAAGATAATTGGACAATAATGGAAAACCAAATTTATTAATGAATATCACGTTTATACTCTTGAATAATTTAAATAATCGATCGGTAAATGACAAATACGACCATTAGAAACAAATAGGTAAAAGTAAAAGAATATATTAAAAAGAAATTGGAGCGAAGAATATGAAGAAAAACACAATAAAAGCATGATGAGATAAAAATAAAAGTAGGATGGAGGAAAAACGGAAATGAAGACAAAAGGTGGTTGAAAAGAAAATGTGAATGAAGACGAGATAAGAATAAAAGAAAACTAAACATAAAAATAAGAGTGAGAATATATACAAAATAAGAACCAAAACAAAAGGTAAAACCATATATAATAGACGCGTGTGTATGAAATCGGAAAGGAGGGATGATCTACATTCATCAGTAAATTCCAAGAGATTGAAAATTATGACGACGCATTATCTGAAAAAGAAATTTACATTTGATAAATAGAAGACACTAAGAACTTAGACTTTCACAAAGTTTACAAAAGCGAAAAATTAAGTTTCGCCGAAGAGTAGGAGAAAAAAGGAGATCAACTTGACTTATTACATGGAATCCACCGTTTTAAGCAACCTCAAACCCTTGGCATAGGAATAAATGAAACCTCGATATGGAAAGACCCCAGCAATCCAATGAACAAAGCAAATCGTCTTCAAACGAGCAACAAAAGACATGAGGACCCATTCGGAAAGTGATTGATTGGGTACTGCAAGGTTCTTCGTCGAGAAACTTTTGTGAGTTTTAAGAAGATGAAAGAGGAAGTTGCTTTAGCATGAAAAATTTGGGCCAGAATGTGATTAGCATTTATTTATACATTTATTCCATAGTCTCCCCCAGAGGGGTAACGAGATATGCGGGAAGAGGAACGGAAAAAATCCAATTATCTTTAACAAGATTATTTGGGAAAGTATGAGGGATCATGGGTAAGATAGCCGCCCATTTTGGGTATTCAGCAACGAGATAATTAAGCCATATATTAGACGATGCCTCCGCCTATGACCTGTGAAGACTTTCATCTTTTTAATATGACATTACGACGACAGAGGCAGGGTTTAATTAGAATTATCCTTCATCAGCCTTCGCCTTAAATAGGGTTTTGTATGTATTAAGATTTTTTAGGAGACTTGCATTACTCGTGAATTGATAGCTTATATTTTTGAATGCTATATAGTACTATTCACTTTGAGTTGTCTATAGTTATGAATATCGCTAGATGTGTTTCCGTCTTGAGATGTTGACAGTATCATTGAATCTAATGTTTTTGTATACCGCAGAATATCTTTTAAATGTGTTATTCGTTTTAAAACTGGGCGTTCCTTACATGTGTGCTTCAGTACCTGTTTTGTATAACGAACCTATTATATTATTATCATTGAATCATAGGTATAATATGTGAATCAGCAAGGTTTCATATACTCAAATCAAATAATAATATCTTTAATATTCTTGAATCTAATGTTTTTATGATCCTTGAATCTCATATACTTCGTATCTTTAAACTAATAGTTTTAAGAGCTGAATATTTTTTCACCTAATGTTCTTGGACTCTATTTCTCTAGTACCTGTGAACCTACTGCCCTTAATATATATGAATTAAATATCTTTATTATTTTTAAACCTAATACTCATAATATCGAAAATATATTTAAACATTCTTGAATCGAATATCTTTAATACTCTGAATTTGCTATAATAAATCGCTAATAGTCTTACCAATATGTCAAGAAAGGCATTCCAAGAAAAATTTTGCTATCATTTTGACTATGAACTTAATGAAATAACTGCAGCCATCTATAAATAATAATAATAATAATATATACCAAGCAACATTATTATTTGCTTTTAACCTAAATACAGTAGAATCTGCCCAAAATGACTACCCACCTAAGGGACTTGGCTGCAATGGTCATCATAGGCAGCTAGTCACTATACATGTCAGATTTTGGCATACTCATAACTAAGTTCCTACCAGTTCTCTCTTATGAAATGCGGTCACTTTATTCAGGTGTCCGATTTTCCAAAGTAGTCACTTTACCAAGTTCGGCTGTATCTGATAATTTTGTTTATATTATGTCTTTATCACGGTTTCTCAGCTGCTACACTGCAATTAAAATGCCGTGAAATGTGACCTGTATAACGCAATAAACTATAAAAATATTAATTTTTATGAAAGAGTTTCATATGACTAGAAATTTATTTAACGGTCTCTTTCAAAGTAAAAGGCATTTACGTGAATAATTGCATTTTATGACAGAAAGGCAAAGATAGTTGTTAGAATGATAATCAATTTTTTGACTATGTTTCATATGATGGGATACCATCTTAGATTAATCAAATTACTCAATGTTACATTATATATAGGACAAGCTATGTATGTAACGCTTGACTTTATGCAGCATCTCATTATTAAAACTAATTATATTTATCTAAAATAAACGATACTTACTAATAATAATAAATTTGGATGAAGCCTTTATTTGTTTATGAAATTATCTACAAATTAGTAATGCCTACTCAAGAGGTAAAAAGGCATAAAGTCAATAACATTTAAACTACATTTCTCTCAGTTTCATTCCCTTACATAAGAGTATATAATTTATGTAATACAAGTCACGTATACAAATAACATCCCCTTTTGTATTCTGAAAATTCATCTCGCATCTCTTATCTTTTTTTTGCTGAACTCCAAAATATTGGACATGTCTCTAAGACTAAAGAGCTTATTGCAAATATAGCAATGTCATAACTGACGATAAATGGTTTATACATCAACGTCTTATTCCTTCACCCATCTCCTCCTCCTCTTCTTCTTCTTCTACTTCTTCTCTAACATTTTTTTTCTTAGCTTGTTTGATGAAACCCTTTTCCTGATATTTTTCATTCTTTCATTATAATTTTAATTGTTTAAGCCACTTATTCCAAGACTTTCGATTTTGAATTTTCAAAATTTCTATTTTTATTTTATTATTTTTTTTTAATTCCCTCTTTCCTTGTTCTCTTAAGCTCAACGTAAAATTTTGCAGCGTTTTTTTTTCTTTTCCTCATTTTCCTTATTTTGAAAATTTTTGATTTCGCGTAACCATTTCTTTTTCGATGCATTAATTTTAATTCTTTCAAAATTTCTTTTTCCTATGTCGATTCTCATTAATTCCAAATAAAATTTATTCTGCTTTCACCTATTCTTTGTTTGCAGTTTGCATAATTTTCTCGGCTGTCTTCAGGAATTGCGTTCTGTTGTATAACCTCGCTTTTTGGCTGACAGTTTGATCGTTTTTCATTTTCGCTAATTATATTACAGTTTACAAAAATTTATTTAAATTTTGTATTCGATTCTTTTAGATATTATAGTTGATTAGTTTTAAATTTTTTTTCAAGATCAAATTTAAAATAAGGACATGTAGCGGCAAGCCTGGATTTAGACGAAAACTTTACGAATCACAGTTTGTGGCCTCACAATTTCTTGGGGTCTCTTATAAACAAAAGCTATATAATTTGTTACGATTTTATAATAACTTAGATATAATTAACATGCCTTATACGCATGGCCATCCTTAGATAATGAGGGGCCCAGAGCAAAAATATTTCGGAGGCCTATACCTGTACTAGTAAGAAAACAAAAACAAAATGGAATAATGTATGAACACCAGATTACACGAAATGCGACAGCCGAAGCAAAAATATTTTTGGGGAAATTTTTAATATTACAAAAATTAAAAATTTGAGAATTACGCTTCGCGGGGCCCGTTGCATGGTCCCCGCTTGCCCCTGCCCAAGGGCGGCTCTGCTTATACTTTTAATGATCAGTAATGTTATATTACAAATTTGTACGTGAGTAATAGTTTAACGCGTTTAATTTCATCGCTTATATCTTTCAGAAGCAACATTCGCACCCATTCGGTTAAAAAACTGGCTAAGCTATTATGTTTGCGTCTGTGTTTGTCACATTAAATATCGAAATTGTATTTAACTTTCTAGTAATTAAAAGTATTTTACTGAAAGCGACATAAAGGACTTTGCTCTGTCATCTCGCCCCGGTTTATTATACATCTTAGTGACGTCATTCTCGTTTGGTTGACACACAGCTATATGACAATCCAACAATCAAAAACAAAATATTATCCAACAATTATTGCAACAAAATATTATCCAACAATTATTGCAACAAAATATTATCCAACAATTATTGCAACAAAATATTATCCAACAATCAAAAACAAAATATTATCCAACAATTATTGCAACAAAATATTATCCAACAATTATTGCAACAAAATATTATCCAACAATTATTGCAAAAATATTATCCAACAATTATTGCAACAAAATATTATCCAACAATCGCCAATTAAGCCCTCTGCAACATCCTGTATTTATGAGCCTCAATATATCTGAATCCAGCCTAACATTTATTTAATAAAATTCATGTCATTGTACAGAATACATAGATTTCTATTATTTATTTACATATTTTTGCATAATGTGTAAAATCCTCACCATTGCAAAGATAAATGCAATTTATATTATAGCAGTCAACTATTTAACTATTCTAACAAACTATTAGGGCTCTAATAGTCTGTGAATATTCTGGTAACTTATGAAATAATGGGGGAGGTCTAGCCGAAGTCTATCTGCAGCTACTCCAGCAAATATTGATTAAGAAAGAGAGGGGAGAGCAAGAGATATTACTCTGTTCACGCATTGGAAATTTTTGACGTGATCTATGGATATTAATATCTTCCCCTTAGCCGGAAAGGGTGTGAAGCATTAAATGTTATGAAGATGTCTGGAGGAGGTCGCTTAGAACTGCCATTAGCATTTAGAAGGTTGGGTTGGAAAACGCCGGAACGGATTTTCGGATAAAAGGATTTTCCAGTTGGATGAGTTCTCCGTTCCGGTATCCACTAAATAACTGAAAAAATCCGAAATTTGTGATCGACAAAGATCATTAATAATTGTAATTTAGTCAGTTTTTTAAAGTATAGTTAATCATGATACCATGAATAACGTCTAACGGCATGGGTTGCCAGTAAATACTGTATGTCGAAATGTTCAGCAACACTAATCCACCATAGATTATTGTTCTTTCAAGCTCATGCGACTGTCGCTATTTTTTCCACTTACTTTAGAGAGTTTACTTCTTCCACTTTTTCTTGGTCTCTTGGAATCCTGGTAAGAACTTCGATTTTGTTTGACAGTGTCCCACATCGCATTACCATTCATCTTTTTAATGGATGAATATCCTGTATTATTGATATTTACCTTTCGACCACATGTAGCAATATCATAAACAGGAAATTTTTATTTTCAGTACTGTTTGATTGTGTACTATTAACAAAGCCGTGTACAAGGGAGGTCTGAAGAATTAACTCTAGTTGAGCACTACTATTAGCTGAAAACTAAAATTCCCCACGAGTAAAAATTTTTCCCTCAAAATCCCTCCCTTTTTGAAACCCTGTGATCAGTCACAGTTATAAGGTATTTGATTTCTTTTCTGTAGTTACAACGTATATATAACGTTGTTGTAGTAACTATTTTTATGGACCTGATTGCGTGGTTATGTAAAAAAATTCTAAAGGAAATGTAAAAAATCTAAAATAAATGTAAAAAATCTAAAGTAAATGTAAAAAATCCAAAATAAATGTAAAAAATCTAAAGTAAATGTAAAAAAATCCAAAATAAATGTAAAAAATCTAAAGTAAATGTAAAAAATCCAAAATAAATGTAAAAAATCTAAAGTAAATGTAAAAAATCCAAAATAAATGTAAAAAATCTAAAGTAAATGTAAAAAAATCCAAAATAAATGTAAAAATCTAAAGTAAATGTAAAAAATCCAAAATAAATGTAAAAAATCTAAAGTAAATATAAAAAATCCAAAATAAATGTAAAAAATCTAAAATAAATGTAAAAAAATTCTGAAATAAAACATAAGAACTAATGATAAATAATTCAAAATGCTTCCAGTGTCTGTAGGCAAATTCGGACTATGGACAACGAGAATTAGTAATAAGCAAAAGTTAATGATATAAGCGTGGCATACTTTACCACACTTGTATACAATGTTGACTTTCGCTTATTAATTTAATCTGTGTAGTGCTACGTCTAATTATTTTGCATAACTAGGACCATGGGGGGGATTTGCTACATCCACTTACCCCAAAAAAATATAAGATATTATTCTAAATATATCAAACCAACAGGGCAACATAGACAAAGATTTAATTTCGGGAATCATATCGGCTGCCTTTATCAAAAGAATTTCAAGAGTTTTTATTTGTATAATTCCTACTTCCGCACTGATATGTTAAATTGCATATTACAGATATGCAATTTAATTTTTATTTTACGAGGCGTCCTTTTTCCGGTTCCTTTCACGTAATTGGTAATTGTTGGAGCCTAAAATGTCGTGTCTGCTAATTATAAAGGGTAACAAATGATAATATGGCAGAATGTCTAACACCAATTTTTTGGAACTTTCTTTTGTTATTTCATAAAAAAATTAACATATAATACATGAGTTGCTAACATTGAACCCGTGATACGTTAATACTAAGCATGTGATATACTACGATTAATCATGCGACATGCATAATATGAAATATAAATAAATGTTTAATATGTGAAACGCAGTCATTTAACATGCAACGTGTAACAGTTTAACATATGACTCACTCGAATTTATACAGTAACATACATGGCGAGTTCTTAAGTAACTGACAAAGCTGGACAGAAAATTGATAGTAGATTAGATTGCAAAAATCCTTTAGATTTTTCCTGCTTTTTCGTTGTCAATTTCGATAAAAGCCCAATCATCACTTTTGATCCCATGGTAAAATACTCATGAGCTTTTCGTGTTCTGTTGTGCATTGAGGATTGAATCCGTCTCAAATAGGACATCGTTACTGCTTCTTGGTGCAATTGAAACTACAAAGAAATCTAAAATTGGAACGTCAAACACAGTCGTGATGTTTACGTTGGTAAGAAATGTCTTCCAACTGACATCTCCACTCACATCAAACGTAATTTGTTCCCTTTGTGTTGCTGTTGCAGGTGGAGATAGCAAACGGGAAGGGTCTCTTCCTTTCCATATGTAAAATTTTACCGGAGGAGAGAAAGCACCATCATGAAAGAGTGCCATCTGAATATCATCATCATCATCAGGGTACTTCTCGTCCAATTTGAAACCTGAAACTTGGATAATGTTCTCTGAGAAGCGGACAAATGTCATGGAGCTACAGGTAAAATAATAAAACCTTATCTTCTCTGTCTGAGCGTAGTATTCTAGTCGCAGCTACGTGTTTCTGGGGGCCTTGGAAATTCTATAGGTTCTCTGGTTCTCCCTCAGCCATTAGGCGAGGACTGAACAGCCGTTGATGTAATCAAAGAGCTATTTTTGGCGGACGTAAAAGCATGGTCCTTTGCTGTATAGGCTTCTGCAATATTAAGGGGGCCGTATTAAAATTGAATTTGGTATTGAAATTTACCAGAGCATTAACATATTTATTACGAATGTCAGCAAATCGTTTATTAGTAAAGGGAGAGTGTGCAGTTAAATACTAATAAGAGCAGCCTTTGATGTATACTTGTGAAAATTTAATAAAAAGAATGAATATATATTAAATTTTTTCTGGGATTTATTTTTTCCTTAGTTTATTTCTCTTTTTTGTGTCAATTTTTTTACTTTAAACCAAAATATTTCAAAATTACTGATTTAATAATCAGATCTGGAATGTTGCAAGATGTATGCTTTGGATTTGGACTGATGTGCATTTTGTAGCGTATTTCCAGCAAAGAAATAAGCCAAATAATTTTGGAAAAGACCTTTGATTAAGAATTTAAAGTTACTTGTGCATAATTAGCTAAAAGTTCAATGAAGTTTATTGAAACTTATAATTACATTTTAGTTGTATTTGCGTCCTCAATATATTTCTTAGTTTCCTGTTTCTATATTTTTGTAGGTTTTTCTAATAGTTGCATTTAATTTATGTATTATTTTAAAGCTGATTGCCCATGCACGTTAAATAATGCAATTTTTAAATTATGTAAAGAAAATAATGGAATCATATTAAAAAATATGGAAAATAAAAACACTCTATAGAAATTTTAAAAAATACAAAAGGTGAAAATTACGAAAAATATGATATAATATGTTTGATACATCTTTTGACCCTTATTATATCCATATCATCATATTTTTTATTATCAATATAGAGATAGAACATAATTATTCTATTTTAAAACTGTGAATGCTTCTAATTTTAAAACTATGTCAAATGTACATTTTTGGCACATATAAAATTAAATTTTCATTTCAAGACAAAAATAACCCAGTTTTTACTTTTAATATCAAAATCTATAAATTTTAATCAAATAATATATTGGTATAAAATATAGCTTAGTAATTTAAAAACTAAATTTAAAAATTTAGTTTCACATGAACGCATTTTTGAACTACATGCGTTTTACAAATAAAATAACGCACTACGATTTGACTTTTTATCTGTTGAATATAAACACTTGTTCAAAAAAAAAAAAGAACATGCATATAATACATTGGAGTACGTGAAAGATTTTCTTTCTACTCGTTTGTAGTTTCTTTAAAATGACCAAATCCTCAATTCCATGATCAATCATGATATGATCTACGTCGTTTTATCATTTTCTAACTTTTAACTTTGATAAGAGATGGAATGAGATGCCCTAGAAATGTGAAAAACCACTCACTAACCTAGTCAATGAGTGATTCGGCCCACCTAAGTTAGATGGACAGAGTCGGTCCCTTACGAATGATTTGGCTCTTCTCTAGCGTGACCGCGAACAGAAATCTAAGCAATCGCTAACAAAGTTTCAAATGTCCAGTATCAAAGTCATGAGATATTAAAAATTACTTCTTCTATGTATTTTTGTCTTAGCATTTGAGAAGTTCATCTTGGCATACGTACCAAGAGCTTTGCAAGCACGACATACTTTTCGAAATTTCTTATTCTCCCCTCGGACACGTATTAACGAACAGTCGGCTTCGTCTTCGAGGTATTATCTTTCTTTTGTGGTTGCTTTGGACAGATGGACGGCAAATTCTAAAAGGCGAAGGTGGACCCCCTACTTCCTCTCCATCTCTCCTTAAGTACCTTTAGGGTGCGAGACTAGAATGTGAAGAACCTTCTTCGCAAACTCGGAACTAATATTGACACCTTGCGTCGAATCATGGCAACAACTAAACGTTATCAAAAGCCTTAGGCGACGGGAAGCTGACAAAGAAAACCTGTTCGTTTCCAATTGCTACGTGTTACAGGAGTTACGTTGCAAACTTGGCTCGTATGCTAAACACAGAATATAGGAAATCAAATTTAAAACTTAAAATAAAAATCTGGCTTATTAAACTTATTAAACCTCAAACGCAATATTTTAAATAGAATAATAATTTTGATATTTAAAATTTGCATCATAATGAAATTAAAAATATTTAAAGTATAGTATAGAACTATATAAATTTAAAACACATAACAAAATTAAAAAAGAAATGCAACATAAAATTATGAAATTTGTAATGTGATATTAAACTACATAAGTTCTATATACTATTAAATTACGGGATGTAATATATATGCCACCAAATCATGAAATCTACAATATTGCATGAAATCAGAAATCATTCTAGAATTATGAAAGGGGTGTGTGTGTGGAGCGCGTATTTTAAAATAAACAACTTGTATTTCTGAATGCACTAAAAATGCCTAAGTGTGAGTTAATTAAAGCCGGATATTACATAAAAGGTTTTAATTTTTATAATTGAACTACTTTTATCAATTTTTTTTTAATTGTCAAGGATTTTTTAGCAATTCACTATTCATAACTCATCATCTATTATCATAAGGTAGAATAAGTATTAAATTTTTTCTTTTATAGTGTAAGTGTTGGGGAAATTTTTTCGATTTAATTTGTAAACAAATGAGGGAATCCTTTAAAAATTAATTTAAGGGAGTCCTACGCTGCAGGTCGCCATTTAATTTTGAATAGGCAGGGAAATTTTTTGAAATTTAAAAATTACAGTAAATAAGTCCTCCATAATCTTACGCAAAGACAGAAAGAAATAATAGTTAATACTTTATAATACTTAATAATTAAAGAAAAAAAGTAAAACGATCTAACTTACTACAAATTATTAGTGACTGTTGTAATCTCAATATCAGTGGTATTAACTATTATCCTCAATTATTTAATTAATCGTATCTATTTTAATTTGGATGGTAATTATAAAGAGCGATGCGAAAGTATAATGCGATATTTGCATAATTCCATTGCATCATGGCAACACGTTCGAATCTAATTAAAAGTCATGCATGATGAATGTGCAGAGATGGCGCTGGTATTCCAGATTCGTATGAATAAATTAGCATGGTTATGAATCGAACCATGACATCATTATTCATTTACTCATGCTACATATTCCTCCAGCGATAGCACTATCTTCCTTTTTCCTTTCCAATATTTACAACGCGGCAGATGTTGCATAGGTAAAGCTTATTGAAGGTACCTAGAACGGAATATACATTAGTAAAGACTTATATGAATGTTTATTCCATTCTACTATTCGTCGCGTACGTAAAGAACGAAGATTCACATTGTATAATTGAAACTCTCTACAGAGGTCGCTGATGGTAAAATTTAAATTTGAGACTCTTCATGAAGTGCTATTTTGTTGAGTTGAAAACACAACACAACATCGTTTATTATTTCAATTAATCATTCAAGGTTGAATCTTTGTAAAAATTACACTAATAATCTAAATAATAATAAATTAATAAATAATAAAATAATAATAAATAAAAAATAAATTAATTATTCTAATATAAACAAACAATAAACAAATTGTATTTACTTCAAGCTTCACGTTGAATTTTAACATGCATGTAATTTAATATATATGTAGACACTTTCCGTAGGTTCTAAATTCATATTTCAGGTCAGCCGAAACTTCTGAAATGCCGAAACAGTAATCCTGAATTTATTCCTGCACTCCTACCGGAGTATTTATCCGTGTTATTTACAAGGTGCGAATTATCAGTGGACATTTACATTATCCACTACCAACAATATAATCCGGATTTACCGTCAATTCTGAACCCAGACGAACCCTACTACTACTTTCTACCAACAATAAAGTGGACAATTAATCAATAATGTAATTATTTAACTAGTACTTAACAGGAAATTCGAATTTTTTAAGGGAAATGTTACTGCTTAATTTATTCTTCGATTCCTGAAATTTTAGTTGTTACAGTCAATTTTTCTTATGAAGTATTTTTGGTGGCTTAAATATGCGGGTAATAACTTATTCGAATAATTCGGGATATAATTTTTTTACTATCGATATATTAATATTTTGAATCTTTATCTATTAAAAACGGGAATTTTTAATCGTCATAGCAGATGATGTCTGTAGCTCAGTTGGAAGAGCACTTGTCCGGATACCAACAGATCGTGGGTTCGGTTCCCGCCAGGCACCATGAAATCATTATTTTCTTTGTGAACAATTAAAATAAATACTCCCGGTGTCTTTCTGTGCCGACCATCTGGCAATTGTGTTAACATTATGAAGGGTAATTATATCTCATATATAAGAAAAAGTTATCATCTTTATATATGTTTTGGAAATTTTAATAATATGGGATTTATAACCACAATCAAAATTGTAATTTTGTAAATGTCACGACAGAAAAATGTCTGTCTACATAATTGGCTAAACCTAGGTCATTAATTACGTCAAGAATAATTGTAACCAATTTCTCTTCATTTCTATGTTTTTAATAAATATACTTACTTTTTAATATTGTCATATCCCCATTCTTCCATTTCTCATAACTGGGTTAGGTAAATCGGGCACAACGCATAACTTTCTATTAATATTACAAATTAACCACTTGAGAATCACTGGCAAAAATTGGAGTAATCTCCGTACAGGCCTGTTTCCAAGCCGGGGCTATCAGGAGCGCGGCCCCAATTGCCCCATTGAGCCATTTCTATATACAGAACAATACCCGGGTGCCCTGTACCTTGTCTTAGTTGCCCCTTCGTCCTAGCTACAGGCCTGTCTCCGTAATATATAATTTATAAAGTAATGGCTTAAATCCTTGTTTGTCAAAATGGGCAAAAGTTACTAATGTAAACTTAAAAATATCAATACAACCTTAACGCCATAAATTAATAAATTATCCAATTCATATGTTCATAATATAAGATATAAATATTCCTAATTGGAAAGCCATCTCAACACTTTGAGCATTTAAAGTGACGCTCTCGTTAACCTCAAATCTAATGAAATGAAGTAAAGTCAATTCTCTGATTAACGTCTTGTAAAAGAAATACAGATTATTACACAGAAAAGGACCTTAATAGGGATGTGTATAATTCCAACAAGCATTTCCCTGGACTGCAAATTATCGTCGTTATAGAGAAATGGTCGCTACTTAGGACGAAGTTATTCAGGGAATTGCTGCATTAGAAAATGCTTGAGCAGCACAGGACCTTTGAATGTATTTGGTCAACACAAAACTGCACCATTTTTAAAAATTTATAACATTAAAGATATCCAATAGAAACCTTAAAAATTTTAAGCATGTGTTAAACATGATTTGGCCTTTGTATACAAGTTTTAATAAATATATGATTTAAGGTTTTCCCATTTTAGAAATTTAATTATGCAAGTCAAGGTTTAAACGTAAAAATTACAACATGTATACAGTGCGCGCAAGATTTAAGACCAATAAAGTCACATAAATGAGATAAAAAAAAAAATAAAAACATACATAAAATAAATGTCTTAGGATAATAAACCTAAAAAAAATTACATTTAACATAAAAAAATTATTACTAAAATTTTAATTTATGAATTATTGACTTCACGAAAACATTAGTTATAAAAAATTAATTTAAAAAATATGCACAATATATCTTCAAAATATTAGGTTCGCGTCATGTATAATGCAAAGTTTAACATGTATGCCAAATTTTTTACATAACAAATGATTTTCCAGAAATGGAACACATCTTCATTTTGAGAAAATTGACGTTGAAAATATATATTGACATTAAAAGAATTTAAAGGGCTACATTTCGTGTAATTCCTCACAAAATAATAGACGGAATTAAAATCGATTGGTCTTAAAACGTTCATAAAAATTCGGCGTGATTTTTAAAAGAATCGATTTTTCGAAATTTCAATTGTCCTGTGACCCTTCAAAACCACTTCAAATTTTACGCGTATAAACATGTGTATTTTGCGAAACTACAATTTATCAACTTGATTATTCATTTATGATAATAGTTATAGTTAGTAATAAAAACAACTTTAGTTTACTTGACATATATACGAACATATTTTTGTTTTTTATAGCAGTAAGAATGTCACGACTCCTCTCAAAGGATGTCATATGCATCGAAATATAACGATACTTCTCCTATAACGATAAACTATTTATAACGATACTTTTCCTGATCCTTTTTGAGTACCGTTATCAACACATTTCACTGTATAAATGTTTGAAGAAGGAGTTTCCAAACTGAGTTTCGCAGTTTCTTGAGATGTCGCAGGTTTGGATTAAGGGATTCGGGACGTTGGTTATCTAACATGTTATATGAAAGTATAGCAGTTTGGAAGATAGCATTGCAATGAAGCTAGAAAGGAAACATGCATTTTTTCTAACGCTATAAACGTTATATTTTATTTTTGTTTACAGAGTTAAGAACTATGGATTGGCTACACGTCGAGGCGAGAGGCCTACAAAAGTATTTATAAAACGCGGTTTTTTACATTTTGGAATCGTCGATAATTAATAAGTCGATAACTCACAAAAATCTTGCCCCGGAGGCTTTTCTGTATTGACCATTATTTGGCAATTGTGTTATCCCTGTGAAGGGTAATAATATCTTACATAATTAATAAGATATAAGAAGAGTCATAGATTAAAAAGTGCGAAAATCTTTGGCTTATTTGTGGATCATTTAGAGCGGACCGAATGACACAAGGGTATTAAAAGGACTTGGCTTCAACGGCCACTGCACCCAATTTCAATACATAAACAATCCGACGGAACGACATGCGCAAGCGCACAAATTACGTAAAAATCGAATTCTACTCATCAGTACCAGTTCGTAACCATAAACACTGTGATATCTTCTGCTATCACACTGTCATTATGCTTCTGAAAAATAAACAATTTTATAGTGGTTTGAGTAGTTAGTGATTAGTTTAACAGTAATTTAAAAAGTGAACTGCTTTATAAAGCAGGAAATCAAAAGGCAAGTTATTATTTAGCAGTTTACAAATTGAGAAATATTGCACCAAAAGTAGCAAGCTGTGCACACGTGATGTTTTAAAGTAGCAGTCTGAAAAATACGAGACTGCTACTTTAAAACGTCACGTGTTCGCAGCTTACTACTTTTGGTGCAATAGTAAGCTGCGAACACGTGATGTTTTAAAATAGAAGTCTAAAAATTACGAGGCGTTAAAATTCCAGCCAAAAATTTAATTTGTATTTCAAACTCGCAGTTAAAACATCAACAGTGTTGTAGTTAGCAGTCTAATAAAGTATTTATCAGTTTTGTAACATATTTAGCAGGGTTGTAAATCATTTAGGAATATTGCAAAGTAGTTAACAACACTGTTAAACATAAAACCGTTATCAATAACCGTGAACCCGTGTTCAGTCCTGTGGCCGTGATTTTCAATTAGAAATAAGTCGTTTATCTTTACGCCACGTAGTTTAAATTTTAATGTTGTGCTATTAAGCATGGAATACTCACACATTAAAAAAATAATTCCTATTTTTCACATTATAAATTTAAAACTATCCTTCTTACCACAAATCCACCTTTTGTATCAAAAGTTTCATGTATTCTTTATTTTATTCGTAAGTTCCTCAACTGCTTGAAGAAATGACGGTTCTTTAAATTGTTTGTAAATTGCATGCGGTTACGACGCATTTTTAGCTATAGGATCGTGTCGAAATCAAAAAAGTATTTAAATTGATTGAAAAATTATTTAGGCAACATCTTCCTCTTAAATATTTTGTTTAATTTTCGCAAACACGTTTTATTTATGTTCCACATTTTCCACACTGCCCTTCCATCTGGTAAAACGTAGAGAGAACATCGCCTTTTTCAATGTATCATTTTCGAACTGTTCTTAGCGGATGTTATGACGAAATAGATTCTCTCCAAACGTAAATTTTTCAATAATTTTCAATCGTTTGCATCATTTCTCAATTTAATAAGTATTTTTGAATAACAATGTGAATTGTTTTGAAGTTTCAGACATTTGAAGCAATTTAAGAGATAACTTCAAATACGTAATAGGTAATTAAAACGGCCATGATCTTTATAAAAAATTGTTTGAAGTGATTTTTCCAGATTCTGAATATTTTGGTCCACATAACTACCAAAAACCAATACTCTGAAATTCTCAAACTAGAAATAATAAAAATTTTATTCTCTGTTTCGCTCTCTCTCTCTGTCTTCGAGATCTGAATTTTTCTCCAAGAAATAACTTCGTATTCCACTGGAGAAATGAAAAAAGTATTAAGGTTTATTCCTTTTGGACGATTTCGGAATAAGCAATGCCTTAAATTTTAAAAGTGTGAAATATTCCATTCGATGCTGCCATTTCCACTCCAAACAGATATTTCTCAAAATCATGACGAGTTTATTACTGGAAAATGAAATATTTTCAGGTTTTTCAATTTTTTAAAGAGAAAAATATCAAATTTCGGTAAAACTAAAGGTATTTTAAACAGTGCATGCTTATGAGCTAAGGAGATACTGAATATTTTACGTATCATTTAGTTGCAGTTATTTTTTAAAACTTAATGCCATATATTTTTAAATGTATAATTATGTGCTGACTATTTGAGGAAGAACAACGTAGTGCAATACGTTTTGAAGGGTTGGAACCTAATGGTGCTTTAAAAAACGAAAAGCATCTTCACTTTTTCATTAATATAAATATCAATTAAGCTTTTTTTTTTATCATGAAAATATGTTTGTATGCGCAAGTAGGTAATTATTAATGTTTTCGTGCGCATTGTGGGTGTGTTTGCATGTGCGTTTATATTGTGTCGGAAAGTATACCTACATGCAAATTTAATATTCGCTAAAATTAATAGCCCATGTCATGGCGAAATGGTTCCCATTTTGTCCCTGCTCATAGCAAAAACAAATAAATCTTATCAATGAGTAGTAGTTACTTTATTAATTAATATTTTTTAATAAATACATAATTATTATTTTATTAATTAATTTACTATGCAACTAATTTTGCGAATAAATAAACGCTACATCCTATTTTAATCAGAACTGTCCTGCTTTCATAGTCCGGTTCTCGAGTCTTGCTTTGTCTACGATTTTGTCACAGCAAAAGAATTGAGAACGAAATTGTCAGAGGAAATTTAGAAATAAGTTGGTCTCATTTCACATATATTTCTGTCCATTTTTCATGAAACATAATATGCAATATATAATAATAATAATATGTAATAATGTGATGTATATACAGGGTTCCTAGGAAAGTTCGAATGTGGTCAATAACTTTTTAACGAAAATAGGTCTTACAACAGAAGTTAGGAACTGGTGTAGTAAAATGACAATACACCACTATCAAATGAGATAAACAGAAGTGCCCCTCATGGCCAAATGAGAAAGTTAAGGATTTTATATCGGAATATAATTAAGATAGAGGAAATATTTCAATTATAAATTTGTGGATCATCCTTTAATTATTAGATACAAAACTTACGCCCAATATGTACACGCACTGCCAAAAAGTGAGGTGTTCCGAAGGTATCAATGCATCACTTTCGATTGATGCTTTCTGGCGTTTAAGAAGTTGAATGGAAGTTCTTATAGAAAAGAGACTATGCCCTCTCAAATGATGAAGATTACAACGCTCGTACCTTAATTTCTAAAATGCCAGAAAACATAAATTAAAATGATGCATTGAAACTTTCGGAACACCTCACTTTTTGGCAGTAAGTGTACATATTATTCCTGACCCGTGTATCTTTTCTTACCAACTAAAGGATGCTGTACGACTTTATAATTGGAAGTATTTCTCTATCTTAATTATCTCTCGATATAAAATTTATAACTTCTTCAATTCGCCACCAGGAAAGCTTCTGTTTATCTCAGATGATAATGCATAGTCGTTTTACTTTACCAATACCTAACTTCCGCTGCAAGAGCTATCTTTGTTAAAATTTATTGACCGCATACGGACTCTCCTAGGAACCGTATATACAATAATAATAATAATAATAATAATAATAATAATGTATTTTACAATTAAAGATTCCCTTCCTCTCAACCTTCCACTAATGCCCAATACCACATGGGTTATATAAGCTGGCGTTTTCCATGAATGGCAGGAATTTTTTTAACACTAATAATGAACAATAACAAGTAATTTTGGAATGCTGCGGACTAGAAAGTAGGCGCGCGAAAAAATTAAAGCAAAACGTTCGCAAATATACAAGTAGATACTCAATGGAATCAACTCAATAGAATTGTAAAACCATTTTGGAAGAGAATCCCGTAACAAGTTTCTGCTCTATATTCTCTTCCTATTCTAACCAAAATCTTAAACCTAAAATTTAAAAGATTTCTTCTATATTTTCTCATTTGTTTTTGAAATGTACTTCACGAAAATGTATACAAAATTGGGTTAAATAAATGAATTTATTATTATCATTATTATTATTATTATTATAGGGATTAAAGCTAGTTACGAAAACAAAGCTGATTGGAAAAACATGATAAGGATAAGAAATGCTACACAATGCCAATACTAGGGTATCTCTGAATCATTAGATAAACGAACACTAAGTTAGATGTCCTGTAGCGAATCGTGAGAATCGCATAGCAGAAGCATATGCAATTACACCCAACATCCCAAGTCGGAAGACATAGTCTTTCACGTTGCATAGGAGAGCGTGGAACTTCAGAAAATACGCGATATGCAATTCTAGAGCATGAGAAAGTACCTCTATGGAAAAATTGCATATTCCCTCGTCATCCAAGCAATAACCCAACCAAACACTTTCCACAATCCACTAAATCGCAATGTGGACAACGAATTATTTTTTCTATACAGCACAAAAAAAAAATGAAAAAGTAAGTAGGTAAAGCACCATGTGGTAGACACTGTGACAACCTTCAACAACTTTACATCAACAAGAAACCTTAAATGATTGATATTCACGAGGAATAATTCATGATTGCCATACGAAACTAAGTTACTGAAGTGAAGAACTACCAGAAATGCATACTGGTGGAAAATTTAGAGTAACAAACGTACAAAATTCCACCTAGACCCTGAAAAATCCAGAATGTAATATTAAGTTGTAAAATAATTGCCTAAAAGCAAAGACGGATTTATGTAATATGGCGCCCAGTACGAGCTCAAAAATTGGCACCCCCGCCAAATATTAATTATCTTGAATTATCAATTTGACTTATTAAAACTTATTTAAGAATAATCAATAAGATAATCAAATTGGTTTTATCTTGCCTGTACTTCGGGATTATTAGGCTATTTTGCCGCCCTCCTTGGTATTAGCGCCCAGTGTGACGGCACAAGTCGCAATGGGCGCCAAACTAAATCCGTCACTACGTAAACAGATTACAAGCATATACATAAACAGGTATAAAAAAATAATACAATATAAACATGCCATTAGAACAGGCTTAGTGGCTACATTATGACAAACGTAAGTCAGAAGCTGTACTGAAGAATAAAATATGTAAACATCACTGGAATAGGGCAATAATAACAAACGAAACGACACCAAAAAAAAACAATCAGATATAATTAATTAATTAATTAATTATATATTAATTAATCAAATTAGCAAAACCCCACGCATTATGAATATAGCAATGTCTAACAAAAAAAAAAATACCCAGACAATATATACAACGAAAGTAGCGAAATACCAAAGCTCAGACACGAAATAAAATACGCAGAGAAATTTACATTGTACCTATAATCCTGTCTACAGTAAATTTTATACCAACCAAACGGCAAAGAATTTTTTTTTCTATGTCCATCTCCAGCCTTGCAACGACAAGAAGACCAATATAAGTAAGAATCTCTGTAAAACTTGTAAAAATAATGATCCAAGGGAAAATGACTACCTTGTTAGATAAATAGTCACAGCATCCAAGGCGTGCTCCATTTCTTCTCTCTTTGTCACAGCGGGTTTGCATTTTGTCACGGTGGTGAACTCTGGCAGTTCAATTCTCTGCAGGCGTAATTAATCATATACAGTAAGGATTTTAAGGCATGCCACCCCTATTCCTCTGGGGGATACATTAAGCTCTAATCTCTTGGCATTTAGTAAATGTCTTCGTGTCTTTCTTGGATGTGTGATGACAGTCGCTGCTCGTGAAGCCCCTGTTTTGGCTAAATGAGTAATACTTAACGGCAAAGCAGGAGAGACTGAGGAAAGAGATCTAGAAATACTTGAGCTTTGCCCCGGAACTTACATTGTACTACAAAAGGGAACAATTCTGAATGCATGTGTAACAGTCAGGAAATTTCTAAACAAAACACCTTTGAATATTCTGCAATCATAGAAAGAGGACTATAGTACTTGGCTCCGTTCGTCTTAAGCCTATAATGCCGAGAACATACATCTGTACATAGCTTAGTGTTAATAGTGATAATTCGTTCACATTCTTGTACATGTTTACATACATGTTTAAAATTTTCATTGTTTCTCCGCATGGCACGAAAATCAAAAGCCGAATTAAGACAATTCTTTTCCCTCCGAAATATTTTTGTTAATCCCATCGATTAATTATATTCGAGGACAAAAGCATCATAAATTACGATATCGTTGCTAATATCTGACAGATGAGAATGTCAGTTTCCAATTTGTTTTCCGCTTTGAAAGCCTTTTTTGCAAGCTATCATTTTGCCTCGAGGACGTCATAGTGAGTAGACATATTCCACGATCTCTTTTCTTAAAATGTCTATTTTTTTTAATAATGTGACGTCATTGAGTTTAATATGTTTGTTTATAATATGGAAAAATTATTGGCGAGGGTTTTTTTTACAAAATTTTGTCATTGTCAATAGAAGGGTGGCCGGCAGTAACCAAATCTATTGTCACAACTATTGTTTTGTTTGTTTGTGACTTTAGGGCGCAAGATCATTAAAGGTGTACACTTTTTCGAAGTACCTAAGGCTTTTCTGCCAGTGGGACCATGCCACTGTAAACAGAAAAACGGTAAATATTCCCCAATACCAAAGACAGTCGAACCAGTGATAATGGCATGATGGAAAAATACGAGTATCTTGCCGTAGAGATGTGAAACCACATTTTTTTCTGTATAACACATTAAAATCTAGAAAAGCAATTCCCGGACTACAAAACAGTTATTCAATAAAAGCTATATTTTTTTCTGTTCTTTTTTTTTTATGCACCTTTGGAAGTTGAACACAGATTTACGAATGGACGTGGTACTATCATGATACAGCAGGACCGTCACAACGGTACTGTCTAACGGGGGTATATAAGCAATGCATTTGAATCCAGTTTACACCACGCTCTGGCTATTTTTCCTACGAATCAGTATTTGAAAGGTTCTATTCACTAGACAGTACAGGTTTGGGTCTCTTGGAGGATTTCAGATTCTGATGTAGCCAGATTTCAACAGTTCTTGAGCGATGAAATACAATCAATCTTACGCAAAGAAACCCCTCGCATCCCTACAATCAATTGCAAATTGAATGCAATCGTACATTTGCATTCGTCAATTCTTCATTAATGAATTAATATTTATTACTTCAATCCTTTTGTTGGTCATCGTTATATAGAAAGGAGAATTTAATTAAAAATACGATAGCGAGAGCATTATTTGCCTTTAAGTGGAATCGATTCTGTAGAAATGTAATGGATTTTCGCTCAAGTCAGCTCTCCAAAGCCAATATTCCATGGCCTATTGATTGGCTATCAATTATCTCGGAAAATTGGCAAACTTAATGAACAATTTTTGCCGATGGTCGCAGGTGTTGTTAAAGTGCAGTCACCGAGGTCATTAATTAATTTACTGTAGCTAATTAATTAGTTCACGCCACGTGAACTAATCACGAAACTAATTGTTTACTGGAAAAAAGCGACGCAAGACCTGAAGAAGGAGTTAAATGAATTTTGTTAATTGCCAATTGTTCAGGGAATTTTATTGGCTATTGTTTTAATCATTATCTCCCACCGAACTTGTATCTTGCTCGATGTAAACAATGAGCAGAGAAATGCAAGTAACCTACATACATTTTAATGCAAGTAGACTACACACATTCTAATGCAAGTATACTACATACTTTTAAATACAAGTATAATGCATACATTCAAATTCAAGTATACTATATGCATCCTAATGTAAGTATACGTGTTACTCATGAGAAGAGGAAGAAAGGGAAGTTGGCATATGAATTGCAAATAAAAATTACTTCAGCATTTAGAATCGGGATCGATTTTCTTATGACAAGACAAAAAAGAATATCGCATTTCATTAAATAAATATTAGCATCCTATATAAATTGTTGATTAAGAAATTTTTATGTATTTAAAAAGAATTTATGAAAAAACTCTCCTATCATAGGAAAAAGGGGGAAAAATAGAGCCAAAGACTACTCTGAACTAACCCCTTCCTATGGCAAATAATCAATAAGCTGTTAAAATGAAGCAAAGAAAAAATATAATAAAATCTAAAATCATATATTTCCCATCACCACATAATAATAAATAGTCCATATAGTAAAACGTTATATGAAGTTTCTTTTGTCCAATGAAAAACTAATAAAAAATCAAAAGTGCAAAAAAGAGAGGATAATATGCATTGGCATATGCAGGGGGTGTTGATGGGGTTTGTAATCCCCTCCCCCATTGAGCTTATAACTCCCCCGTTAAGCATTTTTTACGTATGCCTATGATAATATGACGTTTTCCTCCCTCTGGGAAATAAACATCCAGTGTTGCCTAGTCAATTGCATATATGGAGTCACTAAATCAAAGAATTCATTTCATATTCAACAAGTAAAAAATTTATATATGTGTGCGTGTGTGCGTGCGTGCGTGCGTACGGAAAAATACACACATTATAGATATAGCAACCTCAAACACAACGTACGAACTACATACACAACAAGATCTTAAATTGGAAACTAAAGACATATGGCATATGGAAAGAGTTGACATTTTACCTGTCGTTTCTTCAGCCACAGATCTAATACCAACCACTCTGCACGGAAGCTTGGAAACACTTGAAATCGACCCAAATACCTACACTGAGCTACAAAATGCCACAAATTTAAACGCATGCCGAACAGTCAATTCTTAGACTCAAAACCTGAATAAGCTACAGAAAGAAGTCTGGAATACTCGGCACCGCCAGTTTCAAATCTACACCGTCAAGAGCGAGAACACATGCATAATAATAATTAATCCAAACATTACAGTTATAGAAAAAAAAACAAAGCCTAGTTGATCGACCTTGAAGTTCCTGGTGACAGATGTGCAGGCGAAAAGGGAATTGAGAAGACCACAAAATACAAGGAGCTGCAAATAGAGGTGGAGGGACTTTGGAGGAGGAAAGCTACAGTTGTTCCGGTTGTAGTGGGTACATTAAATGCTGTTCTCCAAAACCTTGAGCACCACCTCAACACATTAAAATTAATAGCACACACTGCCACCAAATTCAAAAAGATGCTCTTGTAAATATAGCTCAGACAATACGCAGATACTTCTACTTACCCACTGTCTTCGGAAAGGAGTTGATAACTAAACGGGATGAAACCAGAAAAATCCATCGTAGACTGCGAATATGTAATATATAATGATTATTGTATAATAATAAGTATAATATATAACTGCGCATTAATCGGTGAAATAGGAAAATTTTTACCTTCAAACAGTTACGAAATTTCTTAACTTCCCTCCCTCCTAATTATGGCAGTATCTTTTTTTGATATAATATTAACGTTTCCTCCCTTTTCCAACCATTGATTTCATGTGGAGCCAGCTCATAGCTCTTCACCTCTGTTCTCATTTTTGACTATGACTATCCTCTTTTTTCCCTACCAGGCGCTTAATAATTCAATTCCAACATTTTTAATCAGATGGTCTTCGATTTTTTAAGAACGTCTCCGTCGCATATGACTCCCTCATCTAATCCTACTTTTATTTGTTCCTAACTAATGCAAAACTAAATTTGTATATGCAACATGATTTGTAATTTTACAAAAAATAGTTTGAATTATATATATATTCTTATAGAGGAAAAATTGTTTCCTCTTTAAGTCATTATTTTATTTTTTCTTACAATACAAACTTTTTTTTGCATATATATATATGCGCCTCCAAAACGAATGTAGGAGAAAGTAAAAAATATATAAACTTGGCAATTGTTACGTTTACCTAATGCAATTGAGTGGATAGCGTCCCAAGCAATTTCCTTCAATATCGCTACCAGTTAAATAGTAGACCAAAGTAAGAAAACCAAATCGTCTCATTTAGGCTTCGAATCTATGACTGTACAGTTGGCCACACTTTTAATATTCAGAGAGCGATCGAGAGAGAAAGAGCGAAATAACAAAGTTATTATGCATTTCGAAATTTACTATCGAAAAGTTAAAATAAATTCTTGAATTCTTCAGAATAAAAACAATTTTTAAGAATTTTGTTCTTAAAATTATACACATACGAATGAAGTTTATATGTAGCAAAAAAACGCCGTCGAGACGCAATTTTCGTTGCTCGTAAACACTCGAAATCTTATATGACGTCTAGAAAACTTTGCTTTTTCCCTGGTTCGTTTAAATTTCACCGGATTTAGGTTCGAGTCTTCGCAAAAAAATGCTGTTTTCGTTAAAATCTCCGATTTCACAAATTGAGCGTTCCAAGGAGTGTAAAACAGATTTTTGGGCCTAACCTGCTACTCAAATTCCCCTTGCCTTCAGCAACTCATCCAAGACAAAATTGTTTTGTGAAGCCTGAGAGTTTTTGCCGGCGACCTCATATTTTCAGAGCCAAAAAATAAATTGAAGGCACTAGTTTTAAAGAGAAAAAGGACTAGTAAATATAATATTTGAAACTTCCATCTGCGTAAGCAAGAAAAAAAGTGGAAAACTCCGAGGTATTTAAGTCTTTTAACTTAAATTAAATCGAGATAAGAAGCAATAAAGTTAACCTTTAAAGCCTTTTAAAATATCTTTAAAGGCTGGATGTAAAAATATGCATCACATATCGTCTTGCATGTTATAAAATAAATTTAGTTTCCGAACGAATTCAAACGAAATTAGTAAATACTTAAATCATTAGTAAAATAGAATAGATAGCAAAAACACAAAAAAATGGGATACAACTTTTAGTTTATTAGAGAAACTATTAACACAGTTAATAGTTTATAGTATATAGTACAGATATATAGTATAGTATATATAGTACAGATATATAGTATAGTATATAGTACAGATATATATAATTTTAAGATATATAATTATATATGGTACAAGTATATAAATATAATTATATAATACTGAGATATATATAATATAATTACAGATGATATAGGTAAGATATATAATATAGTATATAGTACCAGATATATAGTAACAACATATAGTACAATCTATATAGTATATAGGTACCGATATACATGTACCGTCATATAATTATATAAACTTGAACCATAAAGTATATAATTTCAGATATGATATAGTACCAGATATATGGTAGTATATAGTACAGATAGCATCACGCTGAGCTATCTAGAACCACATTAAGGCAACAAAATATTCACGAAGTGTTACTTAAGTCGAACTAGATCACATAGAATTACACTAGACCATTTAAAGTTATACTGTGGTATCCGAAATCACTCTAGCTTATCTAGAATCCGAGGAAAGTCTAGAATAGATCAAAGCACGATTTCATTCCGAAATGAAGGCACAGAAGTAAAACTAATAAAATATTCAGTTAAACAACATCTGAAGCTGTTTGATGGATAGTGGAAATCATGTGGCATAGCTTGACCTATAAACAAACAGATACATACATTTAAAGTTAACAAGATTCGAGCATGTTCAACTCAGTAGGAAATGAAGAATTTTTCTCAATGAATTTCTGAAAGTCTAACCCGTATCAGTAAAGGAATATCATGCTATTGATAAAGATCATGTTGGACATCAATTATGATTTTTTTATACTTCCATATAGGACTGAAGATAAATCGACTGATAATGAAGAAAGCTTTTACTTCTTCTGAGGAATCTGGCATTACAGTCTTACAACAAACTAAAATTGATCAGGTGCAAAAGAAGCCGGGGATAAAAGGCTCCCAAATCACCCAAACGCTAGGAATCCCAAGATCATTTCTCATTGCTCCACAGCATCACTACCGGGAGTGCTATGTGATTTAACACTCTACTTGAACCTTGCTTCCCCTCACTTGCCATGTTAGACATCAATTATATTCTGGTATTCTTTGACTAAATGCATTATAAATACGTGGTAGGTACCTACAGACTAGATAATATATCCAGATATCTAAAATTATTCATTTTTATCACGATCCTTTTAAAAAAAATTGAAAGAAGTCAATGAAATTGAGCAAACATTAACGTTTAAACTGTTTTCATAGCCTTCTCAATTATTCAAAGTAAGTTAAAAACATTTAGGAGCTTCTTGCATAAACGCGTTGGAGCATTAGCTGTAGTAATGAAGCACCCTTGTAGTATTAGTAACTAAATTGTCACATTGTTAGCGACCTCAATGATTCTTGAGGTATAGTTGGAGCACAACATAGTGAGGAACGACTTTATGGATTAGGTTGTAGAGCTGAAATTTGGAAATTGATTAGAACGCTAACTTGTGACTAATTTCTGGGTATATGGTATATGTTGGTGGGCATAAAATTTAGATAATATATGTAAAATGCACAATCAACTTTGTGAATTTCCGCATGTAAATTACGTAACATGTTAATTACTATATGTATTACATAACGTTTGAATCGTTAAGTTATAAGTTGCGGACTGTTAACACTGCAACAGTCCGGAAACTTAAAACTTCTAATAAAAGCTGTAATTAATTGTTGTGCATTATTCTTTTATTTGTTTCGCAGTTTCACTTTTTATGTCTGGCAACAGTATGCAAGTAGCAGAGATGAGAACGTTGAGGTGGATATGTGGAGTGAAAGGACAGAATCAAAGATAGGAAATAATAGGGACAGTAGAAGTCATGGAGTTGACTAGAAAATAAAGGATTCAAGACTGAGATGGTAAGACCATCTAATAAGAAAGGCAGGAAGCAGACTATGCAGGGAAACAGCCATCAAGCATGTACGCTGATGAAAAACGTAGGAAAGAACTAATTAAGGGAAATCTGAGAGAACAGAGACTGAAGGAGGAGGAGTGGAGAAACCGCTATATCTAGCGAAAACTCATCGGAAACAGCGACCCCCATATAAAAATGGGATAAGCTGGAAGAAGAAGGATATGAGAACGGCCAATATTTCCATTTTTGTACTTAGCAAAAATGATATGTAGCTTTTGATGTTTGGCAACGAATGTGTAAATAGGTTTCGGAATTCTGGGAAAGTTCAGACTTCACTCGATATTTGTAAGTACTCATGTAACGTTAGAAGCGTTCCCAATTGTTTAAAAAGTTGAATTTTGCTTCTTTAAATATTACACAGTAGTAGTATGTCTTTTAAATAGTTAAAGTTTCAAATATAATTTTAAACTGTTATATGTCTTCACAGATTTGTTGTATTGACCTACAAAGGTGCAATACAACACAATACACACAGATTTGTCAATCCTGTACATGGAGGAAGAGTTGCAAAACCAAAAGTTAATTTCCTCTCTCCATATACTGGCTTAAGTTTCATTTCTTATAATTAGTATTCTTAATTTGTTTCCAAATTCAGTCCCTGATGTAATATTTTTTATTTCGTTTGGTAATGAATTCCACGTCTTAATACCATAATAATTTATATTACCGGAACCCATGTTTGTTCTTATTTTTTAATTTTTAAAGTTTCCCCTGATCGAGTATTGTTCACATTTGGTTTATTTTCTATATTTATTTCCTCAATATACTTCCCTTTTCTTATTCTATTAAATATCATTATCAAGATTTTAAATCTATGTATTTGATCTAAATCCATTATATTATTTTCAATTTTTATTTCTTCAATTTCTTGTTTTTTTCTATTGTTCCAAAATCTATTTAATATTGTTTGTATACTTTTTCGATTTTTTATATTCATATTTCCTAAGACACTATTTCCATATAAAATACAACTATATATATATCAATGAATAATATAAATGAATT
>QLNU02015270.1:60388447-60416685 GCA_006491805.2 Dysdera silvatica
GATCTAAATACACAGATTTTTTTAAATTTTTATTTCTTCAATTTCTTGTTTTGTTTTTTGCGTTACATTGTTTCAAAATCTTTTAATATTGTTTGCATACTTTTTCGGTTTTTTATATTCATATTTCCCCAGACACTATTTCCATATAAAATATAACTATATATCAATGAATAATATAAATGAATTTTTATGTGTATGGGTAACAGATTCTTTAATCTTAGTATTACTCCTGCACTTTTTCTAATTTTTTACTGACTTCCAAAATATGTTTATTTCAATTTAAATGGTAAACAAAAATAAATTGCAATTTCATTTATACAAATACCAAAGAACTTAATTTCCTCTGTTTCCTTTATTTCCTTATTATCTAACTTTAATATTTCCAAATTATCTAATTTTTTATTTATATTATGAAAAAGTATATGCTTAGTTTTTTCTCTATTAACTATTAGTTTATTATTTTTAAACCACTGATTTAGAATTTCTAGTTTTAATTTTGCCTTGATGAAGAGGTTTTCTTGTGACATATCTCCAAAAATCAGACCTATGTCGTCAGCAAATAAGTTTACATCATCGTCAATGTCAGTAATATCATTTATGTATATGAGAGACAATGGCGGCCCAAGTATGGAACCTTAGGGGACTCCACATGTATTTTGCTCTTGATTAGAATGTATATGATTTATTTGCACAATTTTAGTTCTACCTGTTAAATAACTATGAAACAATTTAAGCACATTATCTCTAACTCCATACATTTGCATTTTAATTAATAACAATGATTGGTCTATTTATAATATCGAAAGCCTTGCTTAAGTCAAAGAATATGCCTATAACAAATTCTTTATTTTCAATTTCTTGTTGAATTTTATTAACTGTTTTAATGAAGACATCCTCTGTTGTCCAATTTTTTCGGAACCCATATTGTCTTGAATTTAATATATTATATGTGTCCAAATATTTCAATAGCCTATTGTATAATAGTTTTTCAAAGATTTTTGAGAATATAGGAATTATTGAGATTGGTCTATAGTTGTATAGACATTTCCTACCCTCTTTTTTAAATATTGGAATAACTTTACTTGTTTTCATTTTTATTGGTATATATGACGTCTCAAGGATATTATTAAAAATCAATTATCATTGTCTTTACTAATTCTCCGGCACAAAATTTTACTAATTTTAGTTTAATGCCATCAAGCCTTTCACCCTTATTTTGTTTAATTTTTTGAAGTTCCTTTTTTTTATTTCTTCTTTTGTGAATTCTGCAAGATACATGCTATTTTCTCGTGATTCTGCTCGTTGATGATTTATATCCACACCATTATTATTTGATTGTGTAATTTCTTCCATTATATTTATATAGAAATCATTAAAAGCATTTGCCTGAGTTTGTATGTCCGTTATTTTGACATTATTTATATTTATTACTAATTTTGTATTTAAATTTTTATCTTTTTCACCCATTAACTTATTTATGTTTTCCCATTGTTTGTTTGGATCTTTCGTCATAAATATATTATTATAATGAATATTTCTTTGCTTTTAATTATTTCTTACTGAACTTCTTTTTTTTAATATTTCCCAACCATTTTCGTTTTTTGTTTCATAATTTTAAATATGTTTTATTTTCACTTTTAGTTTTTTTGATCAGTTTTCCAAACCATGGTTTATCTAAGTATTTTGTTGTTTTGATCTCCTTATATACAAAACATTTTTCCTATGTAATCCTCAATGTATCCATAAATTTATCGTACAATTCATCCCCAGATCTATTATTTAGTATTTCCCAATTGATATCTATTAACAATTTACAAAAATTTTCTATATTTTTCCTGAAAAAACTTCTTGATTTTATATTTTGTCGCTCAAGAATTTTTTAATTTATCAATCTTATTAGTATTGGTTTATGATCACTTATGTGTTTTTAATATTTTTTATTCAGTCTGTATGTTTGCAAAGCATAAATCTATTATACTTTGTGATCTATCATCTACCCTTGTTGGTTCGTTTATTTTATTTTCAAATCCCAATGATTCCATGAGGTCTAATAAATTTTCTTTGTTTAAATTTTCATTTTCCATTCTGATATTAAAATCCCCTATGACCAATATTTTATTCATAAAAGTATTTTGAAGGATGTTTAATTTATTTTCAAGGTTCATAAGGAAATTATTTATCTGTCTCTGTGGTGGTCTCTATAAAGCCAAAATTTTTAAATCGCTTATTTTTACCTTATCATCTCCACATCTTCTTCCATGATTAAGGATTCTTCTATTATTTCACTGTCGATTTTGTTTTTTACATAGATGGATACACCTCCTCCTTTTTTGTTAACTCTGAACACTGCATTTTCGTAATATCCGTTTATATTTAGGTTTACACCTTCCTTTTCCTATGTTTCTGTAATAATAACTATTTCAGGTTGATTATTCTCTTGGATTATTCTTCAGTTATTGCGATTTTATTCTTTAAGCTTTGAGCGTCCACGTAGAAGATTTTGAGTTAGTTGTTCGTTAATAGTTTATTGTCTTTTATTTTTTCTAGCTGTCCATTTTTATTTCTTGATTTTCCTGATGGTATTTTATTATGTATATTATCGATTTTTCATTTTAATCGTTTGATATCTTTGGTGTTATGTGTTTCATATATCTCCGAGTTTTCTTTTTCCCTTATTTTTACTCTTCCACACACCGTCCATACATATTTCCAGTTATATTCACTTTAAATTTTAGAGCTTCATTTAACAGATATTTATTTAGACTCGTTAAATGTTCATTTATATATATATTGTTTTGTTTAATCCCTGTTCCCTCTGTTGGCACATTTTTTATGTGTATTTCTTTCTTTCTGTTTCTCCAGATTTCATTCCTTTCTTAACATTTATAAATCTCACAATGATGTCTTCACCCCTTCCTCGAAGCCTACTATGTCAGCTTGTATATCTTCCTCTTTTAATTCAATATTCATATCATTACAAATCTTACTTATTATTTCTTCACAGTTTTCGTCTTTAAGTAGAGGTACACCAGTAATTACTAAATTTTGTCTTCGTACATACAGATCAGTGTTATATATCAATGATAAACTCCGACTCAACAATCAACAAAACCATCTCTCATGACCTGGATTAATCGTTTCTAACAGTCGACAGCTCAACAGTCGAGGATTGATAATTGAATGAATGATTGGTTTGAAAATTATTAGTTTAAACACAATTATGGTTTTCAATTGCTACCTTTTGGCAGAAATTTTCTAGCAAGGTTTGTTTTATCTCATGGAAAAGGCCTTTTGAAGAAATGTTCACTCCTAAGTCATTCTAAGACCGTCAGTCGATATATTTATATACAATAATCTCTCTCAACAACTTCGTTCTGAATAACGACCACTTCCGTTTAAGAACTCTAACGTAAACTATTTTGTGGTCCTAAAACATGTTTCGTGGAATTAATATATAAGACGGAACCTGGTAACTTGGCCACTTTGGTAAATTGACCACCTAAATAAAGTGATCACTTTTTTATAGGAAAGAACTAATAGTGACGAACTGATAGTGACATAACTGATAGTCATAATCGGGTTGATCATAATCAGGTTGATTATGACTATATCAAAGCCTGTCAAGTATAGTGATCACCTCTTTATGGTGACCATTGCAGTTCAGTCTCAAAGATGGTCACTTTAGACAAGTTCTATTGTTTGTCCGATTCACAACTGATTTCTGTTTACCGGCGTCAAGTCTCGACATTTCTCATTTCCTGTCGCTGAATGTAAAGACCTAAATTGGCTACCTAAACAGATGTTTCTTTTGTATATATATACATATATGTGGAAGATCCAGCATTGTTTTTTATTTAAGTTCAATTTCACTCGTTGAAAAAGGGATGCCAAAAGAAAACGCTTCACCCTCAAAGTACGATAAAAATAATTAAAGAATGGAAAAATGATTACGGAAAACGTAATCTGGAGTTAATTAAACAATTTCAGCTGTCCGAGTCTACTCTTAAAAACATTTTAACAAATCTTGAGAGGACATTAAACGCTGTGGAAAAATGAGAATCGAATCATCATCAAACAAACGTTAGAAAATTCATTGTACCAAACAGGAAAGATTTAACAAATCGTTTCTAAAATGGTTCAACGAAGTAAGAGCAGCCAACATTTCAATCCCGGCTGCATTACTAAAAAAACCACGAAGAGAGAAACCTGTCCATACCTATACCCTATGGACCGGAAAAAACAAATCGTTATAGACAAAGAGATGAACCTAATATATTCTATACCTGTCGGGACGAGGGGAATGTCATTTTGGCCAGATTATTGTTATAGACAATATCGTTATAGAAAGATTTCTCTGTATCCTGGGTCCGATCAAGCCATAGTGGGGCCCCTCACCATGCACTTGCAACAAAAATATTCAATAAGCAACAAATGAAAACTCTTGTTATATATATATTATATGCATAATCAATAGTTTAAAGCCGTTTTCAATAACGCCTAAGTTATAATTAAGAAAAATGTAATATTAATAAACTACTAAGTACTAATAAATTAATATTAATAAACTACTAATTAAAAAACTAGGTTTCAAACTGACTGAGAAATCTCTCAATATGGATTATCCTTTCTTGATAAGTCATAAAAATAAATTTTGTCCTTTCCCCCCAGGACCAGGTTTCTCTTTTACCAATTGTCATTTTGTTTGAGTATTTTTGCAATAATTATCAAACTCTGCTGGGGGTGAGGGGGGGTATGTGGTCACTAAGACTACTATAAATGAATGATTGCATCTCTATAAAGTCATTATTGTTTTTTATCACCTTTTCCAAAGATTATAATATTTCTTTTTTTAGGATCTTTAACGAATTTTTTACCTTTCTATTGTAGTCGGTATTTTCATTAATTCAGTGTTCTACCAACGTCTTTATTTATAGGTTTTTGTTAACTCGAATTTATTTTATTACATTGTTATTCACATGAAAACAGTTTATATACTTACTCTATATTTATATTTAAATTTATTATAATAAATTAGTTGTTATAATAATTTTAATTAATAAATTAAAAGAGATTTGTTTATGGGAAAATCAAAAAATCGGGCAGGTTCCTCCTACGCCATGTTTGAGCAATTCGTCTCAGCAACCAAGTTTATGTTATTCTACTCTTAGCACTTTAGTAAAAAATATGAGGGATTTAAAACACTTGAAAGCGTTTATATAAGCTCCGCATGTTTTGTAACAGCTGACAATGGACTATTTCTTCAAAAAACAAGAGAAGCATTAAATTATGAAAAAGCATTAAATTATGAACAATAGTATGAGGCATTGAGTAGCTTTTAAATTGTGCGATTTTTTTTACAATATCAAACCTATCGTTTATCACCCGAGAATCGTAGAACGAAAAATCACTGTTATTTAGCATATGAGGATTTTCATCTCACCCTTAATTAATTCTCGTTCAAATTGTTGTTTAAAATGTTTTATCTCTAAAGCTTATAGCGATAAACCCTTTTAAACAGCAAGGTTTTTTCGCTGAAGATTATAGCAACGGAAGTTGTGTGAAGTATAAAAATGTACCATGGTGCTGGAAAATATCCGTCTTATCTTTAAAAACGCGTCAGCTGATAAACAAGGACCATTTAGAATAGAGTTTGAATCCTATCCTGAAGTCAGCAAATTCTGCACCTCATGAAATATCGCTTCATGCGCATTCTAAGTTTGGCGATTATCCAGTTTGATATTCAAAGGCTTAAAGATGAAGACATTAATTTATGAGATCTCCCAGTTTCACACAAGCCGGAAGCGAATGAAAGGTGGGAAAGAAGATTAATGAAAATAATGAGTATTCATTTTTCCGAGATGGGATTCGTTCTCCCTTTTTTTTTTTAAGAAATGGGGGTCGTTAATCTTTTCTGCAATTCATGCACAATTTTTCATTCGTAATTTCTGAGAAGCGAAGTAAAAAGTTTATTTCTCCTCGTCGTTGGGAAATTTGTCTGAAAGCATCTTTTAATTCCATATACTTCTCTATATTACACGCTTTAATTTCAATACCACTATACTGGTCTTATTGTAATAATACGAGATTGTACAAGTAAAGGCATTCATACGTTGCGTGCATTACAGTTCCATTAAGTCAAGACTGTAGCCAGAATTTAATTGCAGGGGGGGGTGGGAAATTTTTACAGCATGTGTTGATACAATCACAGCATGCAAATGCCGTAGCCAAGTCCCATTAAAAACTTAGTTTTGAGAGGGGGACCGGTACCTAAGGCCCCCCCTCTGGATACGAGCATGCAGTGGACATACAGATGCATACACAAATGCACAGCCATGTACACCCATCCATCTATACACACACAGGCTTAACAGGCTCCAGCGCATTTTAACAGTCTTAATATTAAGAAATATACAATATATG
Source organism: Dysdera silvatica (assembly GCA_006491805.2). Taxonomy (NCBI): domain Eukaryota; kingdom Metazoa; phylum Arthropoda; class Arachnida; order Araneae; family Dysderidae; genus Dysdera; species Dysdera silvatica. The sequence goes on from QLNU02015270.1 coordinate 60,394,868, forward strand.
CACATCGCATGCACATACGCACAAAATGCATGAACAGTTAATTATGATAATTAATTGTTATATATCATCATCATCATATTCAACCATTATCTATCCACTGCTGGATGAAGGTCTCTCCAAATGCTTTCCACACAAGTCTATCCTGGGCCATTCGTTTCCACGTCACCCCAACCTGTTTTCTTATTTCATCCACCCATCTAGTTTGAGGACGTTTTCTAGGTCTTCGGTGGTCTCTTGGAATCCAGTTCAGAATTTCTGTTGTCCATCGTTGATCAGTTCTTCTTGCAATATGCCCAGCCCATCGCCATTTCAGCCCTTTTACTTTAACAATGATGTCCTCTACTCTAGTTTGCTCTCTCACCCAAGTGTTTCTTTTTCGATCTCTCCTAGTTATTCCAAGCATGCACCTCTCCATGCTCCTTTGCGTTGTCTGTAACTTTCGTATTGCTCCAACTGTTAGACTCCATGTCTCTGATCCATAAGAGAGGACTGGCAATACACACTGGTTGAAGACCTTTCTTTTTAGACACAAAGGCAATTTCCCCTTCAGGATAAAACTGTTTCTTCCAAATGCACTCCAGCCAAGTTTAATACGTCTGTTGAGTTCTTTCATAATGTTGCCATCCATTGAAATCAGCTGGCCAAGGTAAATATTCTATATATATAATAAAAGGCCAACTTAAATTTTGTTATATATAAAAATATAAATTCATAAGCATGATATAATAAACGCTAATCTTTTAATTTTTAAAAAAGTACAGTGCTTGGATACTGCCAAACGTATTTAATTCAAATTTTTGTATAACTTGAATTCATTCTACGGTACACGAACCCTAAAATTAATTATATCAAACTTTCCAAATTCAAATTTTTGAATAATTTCCACTAAGTTTATCTTTCCTTCTACTTTTTTCGAATTAACGAAGTTCGATTGTATATATGATTCTTTTTTATCTGACAGAAGGATAACGAACGATTTTTGTTACTATCGTCACGCCTAAGAAAATTCCCGAATCCATTAGTTTAGCCGCAGACTTACATTAATTTTGGAATGACAAGTAATAATAGCTAATGCTTCCAATAGATGATCGAAAACGAATGAAAAAAAGATGGGTGAAAATCGTCGGCAAAAAAACAGCTTAATGAAGGTTATTACCGACCATTATTTCCATTTAGTTTCTAGATTTTTTAGCCTCAATTGCAATTTTCATTATCCGTGTGCTTCTGAAAAAATAGCGAAATAGCTACTAAAAATAGCCAAATTTTACCCATTCCTACAAATGTCTTTCTGCTCAAAAAGTTCAGAAACACGATGAAATGGAAAGCTACATCTCATCCAAAATGAAAAAATAAACTTTCCTTTAAATAAACCTAAGATTTCTTCCGATCATAATATCAATATTGTACATGATATCAACGATTCATGATTATAAATACGCCGTGCCTTATATCGCTAAACGTAACTACATCGATATATCGATTATATCGATATATTATTGATTATATCGATATATTATCGATTATAGCGATGTCTCGTCGATTATAACGATATCTCATCGATTATATCGATATATTATCGATTATATCGATATCATCGATAATCGCGATCGTTATGAGCATAAATATCTTTGTGCATACCAGCGAGTACAAAGTGGAGTATCGATCAAGGTAAGTGACGTAATGTCAATAGATTTAAATAGTGTGCAACAGAATCGATTATCTTTCTTTTTCTTGAGTTTGTCAGTGATAGCAGTAACATTGTGAAGCCACAATGGGTTATGGAGAATCAGTTTTTAAATTAAAGCATGCGGAATTGCTTGTTTAACCATGTTTTGGTGATTGCCAAACCTACGTTCCGTGTACTAAGCGCTGTTGTCATTTCTTACATGCTCAAGTAACTGAATTCTTTTTTTTTCTCAACAGATTTCTTGATATTAAAGAAGAGAAATTTTTCTCACCATTGCGGATGATGTGGTAATATTAGATGATAAATTGTTTTTTGTATATGAGATATTATTAAGCTTCACAGGCGTAGCACAATTGCAAATGGTCGACACACCGAGCCACGATTTTTTAAATTACTCGCAAAGAAAAGAATGATTTTACGGAGCCTGGTGGGAATCGAACCCATGACCACTTGGTGGCGGGTCAAGTGCACTTCCAACTGAGCTACAGACGACTTGTCTCCCTCCCCTCTGAGAGCACACACATATAAAGCTTCACTATGAAGGAGTTCCCAAATGGGGCAGTGAATGGATGGACTGCTTTTTAAACCAAATCAAAGTCAAAGAAACAAATATCCGAAAAGCGGGACTAATGTGATATTAAAGACAGGAAATTTTGCTAATTACAGGTAATATTAAATGATAAATCGTTTTTTATGTATGAGATATTATTACCCTTCACAGGGTTAACACAATGGCAAAAGGTCGCCAACACAGAGCCAACGGGACTTTTTGTGAACTCGCGCCCAATTTTTGATTGAAATATATATATAAGATACAGAATATATTTCTTAATGTTGTATGGTACCCCCGATATAGTCCTTTATATATAGAACTACCATACCGCCTTCGAAGTTGCGTTAAGTCGTTAGAAGTTAAAGTGGTTCCTTTAAGTTGATTGAATGGGGAAAGGAGGGGAATAGCATTTCCCGAACTTCGCAAACAACATTTTAGCCATCGCATTGGCATCATAAGAAGCAACTGTTACTCTCCGGAACGTTAAAAATCCATTTGATAGAGCAAAAAAGAGGCCGAGATAAATTTTTAGAGCACACATTTGACCAAAAACCCATAGAAATAAAACACCACGTTCTAAACTAAGGGCAGCGAAAAAAAGTTAGGGGCTTTGCGGAAAATTCTCCGAATTTGAGGGAAAACAGTGAAAAATTTTATCGGCTGGAAAAACGCGCAATCGAAAGAGATCCCCGTTAGTGGGTGAGCAAGAAAAAGAAAAGTAAGGGATAGAAGAAAAGAAAAAAAAACATGTAACTTACCAAATATCCATTCAAGTTTTTCCATCGGTATTCTCTGAAGGGTGGCTTCTCTCTCTCTTGGATATTGATATTCGTAGAGAAAACGATATTTTCTCATCAGTTGCGAAAAGAAGAGAAAGGATGAATTGCATCATATATAGCGGCATCTATGCTGCCATCCTACCTCCAACATTCTATGCAGCTGGTCCCTTCAAAACCCAAGGGAAAGGTTCGGGGAAAAGGTAAAAAACAAATCGAAATATTCACTGATATGCTTCAGTCAACATATTTTACCCTTAAAAATTCTGCCTTAATCGATCAGGTCTAATAATAAGAAATGTACCGTTAAATCACACATATTTAAAGTTTGCTTTGAAATTAAGGAAAAAGAGTATTGTGGCACCATTTATATTTAGAGATATATTTCCCGCTCAAAGGAATCCAAATAGAAATACCTTATCGTTGAGAAAGTTAGAGGAAAAGCAAAGACGGACTAAATTATAAAACTACAAGTAAATAATATTCCCGATATAAAATGTCCATCTATTTTTACATAGCTATAATAAATATATTGGTACCAAATGTTAAAATATGCCTAATTAAAGTTTCAAAAACACTTATGAACTCTTAATATCATTTTAAATTGGTACATTGCAAGAGATTACAGCATATTTCCAACCGAACCCTGAACAAGAAAGCATAAACATGAACAGAAAAATGGTACGTGTTCTCCAGTACCACTGTGAATCCTACCAGGAATAATGGCAGGATAGAAGAATACATTTCTACAACATCACCGCAGCGCAATGGACCTCTGTCTTTCCAAGGAATAAGAACATCATAAGAATTAAAGATAAACATCGATGGTCGATGTTTTAACCAAAGATGGCGAGATGCCCAATGTTTTTAGAACATAGATGGCGAGATGCCCGATGCTTTAACCATAGGTGGCGAGATGCCCGATGTGTTGAGACCATAGATGGCGAGATGCCCAATGTTTTGAGAACATAGATGGCGAGATGCCGGATGTTTTGAGACCATAGATGACGAGATACCCAATGTTTTGAGAACATTGATGGCGAGATGCCCGATGTTTTGAGACCATGGATGGTGAGTGATAGATGTGTAGTGGGCCACTGATGTTTTTACTGTAATATCAATATATTTTTAATCAAAATATTTGTAATTTAATCTTAAATTTAGGTAATTTATAATTCTAGGTTTTAATAAAACTATCCAAAATCGCAAGCATTTATGTTCAGTTTGAGATTAAATTGACCGAAGTATCGAGCATCAGGAACCAGCGGAAAAGAGATTTTTGAGCTCAAGCCACTCCCCACATTGAATAAAACACATTATTTTCTCACTTTTCATCACATAGTCTTCTTTAAAATCACTTGAGTTCCCCCATACTATCACTTGAGGGCGCACCCCCATAATATTCGAATTTCTACACTAGTGTTATGAACAAATAACAGTTGTTTTGTATTATTACGAAGTTATTGAGCTCCTATCCAGAAAACATGCCCTTCGAAGATGGCAAATGTCCTCTGCCCGCAGAGATGAAGTGGGAAGACGCGCCAAAATCGCCTTGAGGACGTGAAGCATATGTTTGCAACATTATTTGTAGCTAGAATATAAAATTCGGACAATCAATGCAAGTTAATTCCTTATTATAGTGACACATATTAGCATATTACAGTAATATTGGATTTACTTTACCTTACTGATTATTGAACATATTTAGTTCGTTTTTGAAATTGAAACATCGGCGATTTTTTTATTATAGATATCTATGTTTAAATAGATACCGATATTTTTCAAATATCACTTTTAATACAAAAAAAAAAACAGTTGAACAAATTCAGGGTTTTTAAAATTAAAACAGCAATGATTTTAGGTCACAAACATTTTTTAAAACATCGATATAATATCGAATAAGCATTGATCTTAAGAGGCCGGTATATTTCAAACATCGATGTTTTGTATCGATATCCATCCATATAAAGAACCAACTTCTCTAAGCTAGAGCCCCTAGAATTATGGGTCGGCCCAATTTTCCTGCACACTTCCGGTTTCATTTACCTTGGCGATAAAGGTTTTCAACTTTGGAACGATGATCGCTATTTTGGCATAAAAATAATCAACAATCCGCGATTATCCGACGAATGTAAACATTGGCGCAACTTTAGATACCGCCAATAAATACTTTAGATACCGCCTTTAGGCTTTAAGATACCGCCAATAAATACACTTTGCAATCCTAGTTTATTTTTCGATTAATGCAAAATTATAATGCAAATAATCAAAACAAACTTACACTGCAAACATTCTATGTTTATTCCTCGAATGATTAGAACAATTCCCAGCGGAACACTCACCCATTTCGCTTATTATTTTTATTAAAAATAACACGCTTGTAAATCACTTAATTTTAGCACAGAAGTAAATGGAATCAGGTGATACGATGACAGGAAAATGGCGACTATGCGCTTGCTCTTTTTTCTATGAGTCTTACTCCAGACCACAGAGAACATTTAGTTACCTTACGTTCTATGCAAATTTGTTTATTTTGTTTAATTATATATAATTATACGCAAAATGATGCAAAGTTTGAACTAGCTTAACTTAACTAATAAAATTTTACACTTGGCTGCCTTTTTATACTACTTGACACTGTAGTCTTTGAAAAACTTGAGCGTCTTTAAAATCCGTCATCTATCCTCCATTATCTGACGTGTTCCTCCGCCAATTTTTTACTCCCATCTATTTTAGATTCTCCACCACAAATTTATTTATTCTTTTTAATTTTCCGACCCCTCAAACGTTTTTAGTCTTATCTTATTTGTTTTTCCTCTTCTCGATATTTTTATCTCATTTATTTTCTGTCCCTGTTTTTCATTCTTGTCCCATGCATCCCGATCAGCACAAACATTAACCAAGTATACAAGTTGCATATTTTAATTCAGTTTTTTAAATTCGTATTTATTCATTAAGCAAATCAAAACCGATCCTGAATATTGTTTTTACATTGAAAAAGATTTTCAATTTCTGCCTCTTCTCTCATAGGACATGCATTTAGCAAACCCAAATGTAAAAAATGGGCAACTATATTTTTTAATATCCTTATCGTTTTCTCTCAATCTCCTCTCTGGGGATTTATAGCAAAGAAAGTATTTCAAGAAGTTTCTATGAAAAATACTTCATCCCGTAATTGCATCCACGTTGTGTTTGTATCTAATTTCCCCTTTTTCAAATAAGGTCGTGCATTAATTACAGAGACACGGCAGAGATGATTGGAATTTTTTCCTATTTGCATACAATTATGCTTAAAAAGAAGCAAAGCTTTCCCATAATTACTCTAATCACGGCAATGTCCAAGACTTTAGACATTAAAAGTAGCAGAGAAAAATAGCTAAACTACTGATTTAGCTGTACTACTATACAAAATTTTACGTGGAGCAGCCTGCTATTGCATTCTAAAATGCCCAGCTTTATGAGATGTTGCCTTTATTAAAAAATAATTCATCGTAACTTCCCAATAAATCATAATACGAAGAGAGTGTAGCTGCAGTGGTTGATGGTGTTTTTTGGAGCAAGGTAATATCTCATTTCCATTATTTTTCATTGAAATGTTATTGACGAACAGGATACTTTTATTTTGATCACAAACATGCACTTAATCTTGATGAACGTATAAATACATAAAAGTGATCAAGCACTTGGCCTTTTAATATATAATTATAAAGTTATGGAATTGCATTATATACGAGATATATAAGGAGCAAATGCATTAAGTTTGAATAAGACGATATATATATATTGTCATCATCCATGAAGATGTAAGATATTATTACTCTTCACAGGGATAACACAATTGCCAAATATTGATCAACGCACAAAGCCACCGGGGCAAGTTTTCTGAGAGCTTTCCGTGGGAGATTTTTATAATAATATCTTTCTTTGATAATAATACCTTACACCTTTATACACGACGATAAACAGCGTCATTCCTATCCTCGTTGGTATAGCGATTAGTTAAGGCTCTCTGGGCTCAACGGAGGGTCCCTAGTTCGATTCTAGGACGGGGACTATGTCTCTCTTTCTCCCATACCAAAAAATCTCTAGTACGAGCTTAAACATGGTTGTCAAATTTATTAATCGCAAATATCCGTGAAGATAGAGAGATTCAGGTTTCCTTCATACATAGCTTTACTAATCTGTTGGTATTTAAATCATTCTAGTCTCAGTTTTCTGATTGCAATCATCGACAACTGATGACGTTCCTTTGACAATAATGACGTCATTCTATGACATAGTTTGACCTCCAGTTAGTTTGACAGATTACCCATTTCCAGTTCATGCAATATATCCAGTCTATTTCAGTTGAAAGAATTTCACGTTTCTAATGTCAGTTTCAATCCTTAACTGCTTTTTCAACCAAGTTGTCATTTTCTCGTACAGCTGTTCATAGCTGCACACGATTAATCGATGTTCTCGCGTGTATCGATATCGCATTGAGCAAGTATAACAATCAGTGGACGAAATTGTAGATTGATACAGAACAGAGAGTGCTAGAAAATCGCAAAACATTTCAATAGGCCCAAAAATCCGACATTTAATCGCATATGAATATATATGATATCATTTAATCGATAGAGTAAAAGAGGGAGGGGCTCGGGGAAGCTCAAGCCGTCACTCCATTGGATAAAGAAATACACTAGTTCTGCAGAACGCCGAATTATTTAATCTTTTTTTTTTTATGCTGCTGGAGCCCCCATGGGTTTTAAATTGATATGCCCTTGTCATGAGTAGAAACAATGAAATATATCAGTGGGAATTAATTGTTTATTTCTTGAAAAAATTTACCGATATTTCACTGAAGAGTTTTATCTTTCTTCTTTTCGGCATCCATTTTGCGGTAATAAGCAATTTAATTTTCCCCAACCGAGGCGAAAATGAGTTAAAATGAAGGATATCAAATTTTTGACTTCATTAATAAGACGATGATCAAAATTATTTAAATTCCAGTAACTAAAATTCGCGTTAAGCGAAAACACGTAAGTTGTATGCATATACCGAAGTGTTACATGCATAGAATCATCGTGAAAATAAAATGAATACTAATAAATAATCTGCAAGCAACATAAAATAGGAGCTATGATGTATGATGAAGAAAACGAAAGCAATTCGGGAAAATTAATCTGGGAGATCCTCCAAATTCATAATTTATCATTCCAGCTTTGGATCTAATGAAAATTCATTTTAAAAACTTTCGAAATTGAAAAGCATTTCTAGGCGTTTAGGGGTTTTCTTGATTTATGATTTATCGCCTTTATAAACTACTTTCTTCTAACTGAAAGGTCATTAAAATATGCGCCTTTTTTCTTTAAAAAAATTACTAAAAGAAAACCAGAACTGTTTCCGAACATCGTAATCGATAGAACTTTTAAAAAGATATTTCTTGGACTTTTGCCGAATGCTTTTCTTTGCCTTCTCCTCCTACTCCTTAACATGGGAAATCGGTTGTCGAGAAGTGGGGGACGTCATAATATTGCCGCAAAATTCCGCTTCGTGTACTCTAAAGCGTGACTTTTCAAATACTCCTGTACTAGCCACGTAAGGTCACTCAATTTTTAGTTGGCCCCAAATAATTTCAGCAATATAATAAATAAGTCTTTTTAATTATATTGTCCCTTCAAAACAAAGTAGAAATATTAATTATTGTAATGAATTTTACTTACATTTGGAGTATAGAACTGAAATTTTACACACGTATCTACGGTTTCACATTCGTGGTTCTGTAAACTAATTCACATTAAACAAATGAGCTGAAAAAATATGTTAAGCTTCATTTTTAAGGAGGGAGCTTCTTGTTTATTGACAAAATTAGTCAACATATAGTTAATTAAAATTTAACTACCTTAACAGTTTGGACGATCGAGGCTCATGGAATACGATAGAGCGATCGAGGCTCACGGAATACGATAGAGTGATCGAAGGCTCATACCATATAAAAACTATGACCCTAGGAATACTTATCTAAATTATTATTAATTTTATCTCTTATCTTCACCAATTTTTCTTTTGTATACGCACCCAATTTTCCATACTTGTTTCAATTGTGAACACGAAATACACTTATAATTAAACTGAGCACGAATAAATGTTCTACAACATTTGCTCAATGCTACGGAAGAGCATTTCTGGATATGTCAATTTTTCATTTATGAAAGAAAATTTTTTTATGATGAAATAGATTAGCTTTTTCTATTGTCTAACATCTTTCGTTTGGTCAACCTGCATTCAACAATTAAACTGTCAGATAATGGCAAATAGTTGTCGGTTATTAACTGGAACAGGGTAGCATAGCAGACGACTGACCATCACAATCCACAAGAAGCAGCCACTTTAAAGAGCGGACACCCTCTCTCAAAGGCCAACCGCACTCCCCCCTGTTGATGAATTCCGGCGATTAGACTGAAGCTATATATATATTTAATGCTATTGTAAATAGAATTGTGTATGTAGGGGCAGATGGTTGGTCAGAATCTCTAAGCTTTCTGGTCATGGTAATAATTTGGAGGAAATAACTCTAAATTGGTAATAATTTGGAGGAAATATCTCTAGATTGGTAATAATTTGGAGGAAATATCTCTAGATTGGTAATAATTTGGAGGAAATAACTCTAGATTGGTAATAATTCGGAGGAAATAACTCTAGATGGGTAAGAATTTGCTGGGGAATTATGTATTGTTAAATTTTACCATTGTCTACTCGATGCTGGATGAAGGTCCCTCTAAATAACATCCATGGATGCTTATGTTGAATAATTCACTCATACATTACCCAAACCTATTTCTTTTTATTCCATTCATTCATCCAGTATGAGGTAAATACCAGTTTATTAATAAATTAGCATATGTAGAAATTATCGTTCTTAGCGTTTATGCTTATATTTACGCGCATAACGTTGATATATGCATAGGCGCCCATATGTAAGCAGGGGCTTGAGCACCTTTAGCCGTTCAAAAATTTTATTTGCCTAATTCTGCTATGCATTTAGTTTCAAAGGTTTTACAAGTAGATTTTAAAATAAGGTACTTTTTAGCTCATTACTAATTGTCAAGCAGTATCAATTATTTTTGTAGCATTTTAGTATCTTGTACATTCACTAAAATTTTTGACAGTCTTGAGAAGAAAGTAATAATTTTTCTCAGTCCCCCTAGAATTACTCATGTGGACGCCACTGGATATATATATATATATGATTCGACTTATGCATTCTATCTGCGTAATTCTGCATCAAATTATATTTTACATGATCTGAAAATGAATTTTGGCATTTTGATGTGTCTGTGTGTATGTGTACATAGAAGACAGATAGATATGTACAAAATGTAGTAATTAAATTACTATTTTATTAGCAATTTCTTATCCAGTACAGTTTCTTATCTAACAGGTTTATATATTCCCCTTACATATTAGATACCTCAATTTCTATGTCATATCCACCTTATTTTACCCCCGAAATCCCCTGCTGTTTATTTCCATTTCAGTTTATTTCTCCTTTGCCTTGCCTCGAACTTTAGCTAAGTGCTTTCAATTTCCCCTCAGCCCCGCTAATTCTTTTTTGGGAAAATAAAAATCCATCTGTGTTGAGAGAGCACAGAAACAAGAAAAGTGGGAAAGGGAGAGAATATCAGGCAGCCAAAGAGAAAGTGTAGAGACTGAAACTTCGGTGCGTGATGAATTATGCAGATATTGCATGCAGTTTCTTTCTACAGATCTCTGGTTATTATTAGGAAGAAAATGCAAGAGCTCCCTGAGTTCCCCTTCAGTTCCTCATTCGCGTCAGTTTCTCCTTATCAGTTTCAATTTTTTGGAGAAGGTTGAATGGAAATTTTCTTAAGGTATCGTACGTTGTCTTTGTTTAGCGAAGTCATCGTTACTGCGCATGTCCGCAATAGACGACTTTCATTGCCAATTTATGAATCCTTTTTCTTTTTGTGTTTATTCCGCATGATATAATATTATATAATACGGTGTAAATGCGACATTATCTGAGCGTGATTACATATAAACTTTTCTGTTGTTATTTGCAATATTGTAGATTACGAACGTTTTACTTACATTTAAATAAATGATTATATAAATTAATAATAGTTAAAATGAAATAAAATTGAATTGTACCGCCGACGTTTGAAGCTAATTTAGTGTTCTGACAGCAAGCAAAGAAACAGACTGGCGAACAACGTTGCTTTATTATACAATAATTTTCGGCAATTTTTGGCAATTGTGTTTTTCCCTGAGTAGGGTAATAATATCTTACATCCTTATATACGAAGAAAGAGAACGTTATTGTTCCCGTCCTCGTTCGTCTATCGGTCAAGAAAATTAGGGCTCAACAGAGGGGGCCCTGGTTTGAATCCAAGATAGGGGCGGGGTCTCTCTCTTTTTCTCCTAAAACAAAAAACTTTGGCTCGAGCTACTCACACTTGGGCGCTGAAAATTATTGTATAATAAATTCCACCACTAAAACTAACAAAAAAATCGCCCGGTGGCTTTATGTGTTGACCATTATTTGGCAATTGTGTTATCCCTGAGAAGGGTAATAATATCTTACAACATTACTTGAGACGGAAATATTGAACATGGGGCTATGTGAAATGAACGTCAAATTTCAGAATTAGAAACAATGATGAACGTAGATTTGGATATTGGGGGTAGCCGTCTAACACCTGTTTCGATTGGGAATAGTACTAATCTTCCTCATGAAGAAAGAAAAGAGTCTTTACAACGCCGGCAGTCTTACAATGTTATCAAATCATTTAGGTGCCTAGCAGTTCAAACAGCCAGGTGAAGGCTTACATTTTTAAGTCATCTGGACAGGGGGGCTCCTTTGTAAACGATAGACCCAACCAAACTTACTCAAGAATCGAATCCAACCCCAGCGAGTCTAAAGGCGGTGGAAATTGGCCGTGTGGCGAATCGTTGAATAAACGAATTACTGAAAGAGTTTAGTCGTTTATGATAGTGGAGAGAAATCGTTCATCGGTTCATTGAATGAATGATTTAGCGCATATCTAGTGGATGTGACTACCGAGTAAATATGGCCGCCTTTATATGCTGTATCAATGACATTAGTTTCTAATTACAAATAAATTTGACACCCACGTATTAGTAGCTCAATCTAGAGCTATTTTTGTTTAGGAGAAAAAGAGACGCCGTCCTCATCTCGGATTCGAACCAGGGTCCTCGCGTTGAGCCCGCGGTGTCTTGACCTACTAGATCTTTTCTATCAAGTCTAGTCTATCTATCTATTCTATCTATCTAATTTAGGGGACCCTGGTTCGAATCCGGGATGAGGACAACGTCTCTTTTTCTCCTAAACAAAAATAGCTCTAGTTTGAGCTACTAATACGTGGGTGTCAAATTTATTTGTAATAAAAAAAGTCCCCTATGAAAAACTCACAAAAAACTCGCCCCGGTGGCTTTGTGTGTTGACCAATATTTGGCAATTGTGTTATCCCTGTGAAGGGTAATAATATCTTCTAAGCCTTTCATTGCATAGTTCCGTTTACTAACAATGAGACTATAGAGGTTAATATGTGAGATTACAATTTGAAACATTGTATAATTTAATGCTTGTATTGCTCTGTTCCATATTTCTTCCAAAAAAGCGAAGTAGAGTTTTGCGCTTTTTCAGAACGAGGACAACAAAGGTCATGCTTCATCAGGACTTGGATATTCTCATACTCCTCTTGTTATAGGTTTTGTTTAAGTATACACTATTGCTTATTGCCCTGATATATAATTGTCTGGATATCCATTTATATAAATATATTTCTTACGAAGTTAAGTTGGAAATACATAATATACACGCATGTTTTACAGCATCTTCGTACTGCAATGTAGATATATATCTGTGCTAATAAATGTTTCCAGTTTCATAATTGTTTTAAGCGCTAAGATAGCTTGGTGATGCGGCTTTATTTCTTCACGGTGGCTGCTTTGTGTGGCTCAAAGGGCCTTTAATTTTGGCCCTTAAGGCCATAGCTATAGGCGGCCACTTCCCTCCGTAATTTGATAACGAAGACGCCACCTCTCATTAAAGGATAATTAGCGAAAACACGCTAATTAAGGAGCTTATTAAGAAGTTCCTGGAGCGGTAGGGCTAAGCCTTGTACTCCAAAGGCAATCATCGATTAATCTTCAGCAATTTATTTAATTTGCATATTTTTGGTGGAAGAAAATCTTCATGTTATTATTCACACGCTGGCCTGGAAAATGTAAATTGTGTCATTTCTGGAAAAGGGGATTTGGAAAATGACGTTGTGGTGCTCTCCCGACTGAAATATGCTCTTTTGGTTAAAATTTTATCCCAGAAAAGAAAAAAATCCCAGAAATCATAAAAGACATGTCTTTCCGGTTTTTGAGCACGCACAATTGATTAGCCATTTCTCCGCACAAAAGAGCTTATACAGCTTCCGAATACAGTGGTAAAAGTGAAGAATATGATGGTTATAAACGTTATTTGTAAACGGGACGAGTAAATTGAAGTTAAAGAAAGCTAAAGGGTAAATTATAATGGGTTTAATTAAATATATTATTCGCATCAATCGATTCTTTATCGCAAATACGTATTACATGCTTCATCATTTAATTAAAGGAGCCAGTTGACAATGCATAACTATAAAAGAAATGTCATTTAAGGGCGTTGATGCCACTGGTTGTGGCAATGGACCTATTGCAAAGTGAACACCAAGAGTTTGATCACTCTTCCACTTTAGAAAGTACAAACAAAAATTACAAACAGCAATGAAGACCGTAGATATTCCAAAGGCAATGGTGTTTGAAAGGCGTACCTCAATTTTTTAACTTTTGTACTACCTGCAGACACGGGCACTGTGTGTACCATCATAATCATTCTTCCTCACTCACGGCAAAAGTAACGTGAGCACCGGCAGTGAAGTGTCCTCTTACAGTTAAGCATCGCATATTTCTTGCAAATATAATCATCAACGTTTTCATGGTTGATGATTATGTTTATTTTAAAATGGGGGGTGATACAGTATGTTATGATTTGAAGTAAAAACGAAACTGATATTCGTCAATCTATTATTTCCGCTAGTTTACATAACTATATTTTTTCACTCAAACGTTTTATTATATATTTCTTAAATCACGTTATATTGGTAAGACTTCATTTTAATAAAAACTAATGTTTAAATTTTTATTATACACAAATTGGCCGACGGCCATCCACCGTACAGGTTTCTGTACGATCATCAAACTTAAGGGGTCTCACGACCGTTAAACAAGCAAAAATTTATTATTTTGTAGGGAAATTCAAACCTCTGTACAATACCTATAACTGACCTTGGCATACAGAAATTATACTATAATATTATATGAACTTCTGGCTTCATGAATATATATATATGATATTGGAATTGGTTATTTAAAAAATAAACTTTTTTTAATGTTAAGTATTTACATTTTTTCAAAGCATGCAACTTTTGCGCGCATAATTAAAAAAAATTTTTTTTTGCCAAAACTGTTAAATTTCTATGGCAAAATAATAGTTATATTCAAAGATTTGTTTTATTCTAGGATCTTTGAAGAATATTGAATATAAATATTTTTAATAGAAAATGTTTGTCGCAGTTTGAACGTATCATAATTTTTATACATAAAATTTTATTTTCATAAATAATGCTCAGATGTTGATTACTTAAGTTAAGAATGTGCAGTTGTGTCCACACAATATTTGTGAAAAATTTTATACTAATTGAACAAGTAGTTCTTTCTTTATGTTGCGCGCAAGTCCCAAAATTTCGTTTTGAGAAAAACACGTTTAAAGTTTAAATTATAGATTTATTTTTTTTTTAATTCAAAATGTTTCCCTTTGTACGAAACTCACCAGAAGCAAATGATGTACCGTCCTTGTCTTTAAATGCCTCATTATCAGCCTTTATTTGTCTTCGTTTTGCCCTCCGTGCCTGTAAACTTGCATACACTACATTTTTCAGTTGTAACCCGATAATAGTCGCCATTTAAAACGTTTCTTTTAATAAGACATTTAAGTATCGCGTATCACGTGAAAATTCATATCTCCATAAAAAATTGGAATATCTTAACAAATTTAGTACCAAAATGTTCAGAAACGTTTGTTCTTTCACAAAAAAATGACCCCAAAATCGAATTTTTGAAGCTCTAAGGGTCGTGAGACCTCTTAAGCCACATGAAGGGCGGCGGATATTGGAAAGAAGTTTACTCTAGGCTTTCATGGATCAGGATGTTTTCAGTTACTTGATATTCATTAGGGGCCACCATATGGTGGCCTCTGATGAAGGATTGACAACCATTCTTCACTGTCTGACAATTTTATTATCGAATACCGAATAGATGAAGGACCAAGTGGTAGTCATTTTAAAAAAGTGTGCATAAACTTAAAAGTAAAAAAAAAAACGTTAGTCACAGTATTATTTGAAAACATTTTTGAAACTGAGAACTGTATAACCATTTAAAGATTTTAATTCTTAAAAATATGACATTTCGGCACGTCTTTGCAAACCTTCTTCGCGAGATGGATTAGAGCAATCGTCTGAAAGTTTTTCGCAAACACGAATCGAAACTTCGTATTTTATAAAAATTAAAATACCTTACACATAGTTCTAAACCCAAAAATTGTTTGCAATTTAAAATACACTTTGGAAAGCTTTCGTGAAGCCATGATATCATTAGTTGTGAAAATATGTTCATTGGGTCAGAGTTATCATGGTTCTACATGTGAAATATGTTTGCGGTGTTTATCTTTAATGAACGGTACCAGCTTATCGCCAATCAAACCGATGATTAAATTTCTCGCCAAAAACTGTGACGTAGCTAACATTTTCAACGTGGCTGCCGAGTATACACATCTTAAACGATATAATTCATTGGCGACGTCTTTTTTGTTTCGCCTATTTCATGAATAGCTATTTTTCTATTGTAAGAAAATTACGAAAGTGCAAAATAATAGCTATATTCTCCTTTCTTATGATACTTTTCGTATTTTTTCGCGTCTTTGTATTTACTTTTGCTTTTCAACAAAAATTTCAAAAAGCACCAGTTTTTGTTTATTTCAATCCCACTTGCTTCACAGTACCTAACTGGTTTTTTAACAATTTGGCAAATGCATTTTTGATTAGTGGAGCTCCTTTCTATAAAGCGTAAATATATTAGCCGAAGAAATGGAACTTAAATGGAGAGGAAGGTTAGAAAATAAAAGGAATTTTCAAATTTGAAAACGCCAAATTGAAAATGACAATATGAAGAATGAAGGAACGATATTTAATGTAAAAAGAAGAAAATCAATAAACAATTCCAAGAATAGTAGCAAAAATGAATATAGATAATTAATTATTTCTTCTGAAATTTATGTGAAGTGTTAAGAGAAATTGGCAAAAACTGATCAAAATCAAACAAATCCTCTCCGAAAAATTCAGCATTCATCAGGCGCCAAATTTATTATAAATTGCAGAGAAAACAAATAATTGTTTTAAAAAACCCCATCGAGTTTATCTTGTAATGAAACGGGAAAACCAATAAAAACCGGAAGGTTTACGCCAAAGGAACAATTACTCAGCGATATTTGGACTTTAATCGATAAGGTTATCGTAATCACTGCAGATTTGTTGTTTTTTTTCCCGCAAAAAAAAACCGAATATTTGCGGAGAAAAGGTTGACAAAATCTAAATGTTGTTTTTTTCACATGTGATGACAACCTCAAAATAAAATTCACTCAACATAAAGAAGAAAAAGAAAGTAAAACTAATCTAGCCATTTAGCTATTTTTTTTAAATTTACAAGTTCCAATTTTTGATCTCATTTGTCAATGTCAATTTTAGGCTTTGCTGTGCCTGATCGGTAATACTTTGCTGTTTTTCCTTCTTTCACCCTTTTTTTTTTTTTTAATTCTTGCTGTAAAAAAACGTCGGATTTTATTACTTGTCCCAACTTCATCTAACGTTTTTTCTCCTCCAAACGTTTATTAACTTCTGCTCTTTGGATTACACTCAATTCTAACCATTTATTAAGCAATCTTTTCTTTCATAACGTGTAGAACAACGTTATTCGCTCTACCATTATTATTTTGGTCCCTTCCGGTAAATTAAATAAAAGATTTCCTTTTAATAGGAGATTTTACAAAATGCAATAATGTTCTTTTCAATCTGGTTTAAGCGGATAATTTTTAAAAATGGTGTTTTTCAACATATTTCAAAACGCTTCGATAATATTTTAAATGGTCTAAAATGTTTAAAACTCAATATTTCGTTGCATATTTATTTAACAGGTTAGCTTCAATGCAAATAACAGTCAAATGATAGTAACTAAGTAATAGTAACTAAATAATAGTAACTAAGTAATAGTAACTAAATAATAGTAACTAAGTAACAGTGATTAAATAATAGTAACTAAGTAATAGTAACTAAATAATAGTAACTAAGTAATAGTAACTAAATAATAGTAACTAAGCAATAGTAACTAAGTAATAGTAACTAAATAATAGTACTAAGTAATAGTAACTACATAATAGTAACTAAGTAATAGTCACTAAATAATAGTAACTAAGTAATAGTAACTAAATAATAGTAACTAAGTAATAGTAACTAAATAATAGTAACTAAATAATAGTAACTAAGTAATAATAACATAGTAACGATAATAGTAACTAAGGTAAACTGGCTTAAGCACAACTAAACTATAGAACTGCATGAATAAGCCGGAAACTACATTATAGAATGGAATGCATGTATCAGAATAGGACAATAGTAACTGACAAGGCAATACCGCACAACCAACCGAACGTAACTTCAATAAAAAGAACTAACACAACCGCAAGCATATAAACCACATCACAACAAAAATTACCAAACATAAAATATTGGATACTGGATCAAAGACATGGAACATGTGGGAAAAAGTTGACATTTTATCTATAATTTTTCGCATCACTAGCCCAACAATAACCACATTGTACTAAAATCTAGAAATACTTCAGATTGTACTGAAATCTAGAAATACTTCAGATTGCACTGAAATCTAGAAATACTTGAGCTTGTACTCAAATCTAGATATACTTCAGATTGTGCTAAATCTAGAAATACTTCAGGTTACTGAAATCTCGAAATACTTCAGATTGTACTGAAATCTAAATACTTAGACTTGTATAAATCCTACAAAATACTTTGGACACCGAGAAATCTAGAAATGCTAGATTACTGAAATCTAACCAATACTTCAGATTGTACTGAAATCTAAATACTTCCAGATTGTACTGAAATCTAGAAATACTTCAGATTGTGCTATGAAAATCTAGAAATACTTCAGATTGTTACTGAAATCTAAAGTTGTCTTGAAATAGGTGTACTGAAATCTAAATGCTTCGTAAAATCTAGAAATACTTCAGATTGTACTGAAATCTAGAAATACTTCAGATTGCACTGAAATCTAGAAATACTTGAGCTTGTACTCAAATCATTCAACACACATTTCCGTCCTAATGTTTATCAGATGTGGGTTTTCCAGCTTCACCTGCATACAGTCATAATTTTGAATGCTGTGCCTCGTGATGCACTGAAAACTTCAGCTACCTTGGTTCAGGCCCGTATTTACCCTTAGGCCACAAGGCTCGAGCCTGAGGGCGCCAAACTTTTAGGGGCACCAACTTGGGAAAACTACCAGACCTTAAAAACCACTGCCGAACAGTGGGGCGAAATGTTCGAAAACCAGACATTAAAAAAAAGTGAAAAAAAGGGACAATTTTGGCATATTTTCTTGTTCTTCACACTCTGATCTAAACAAAAATATGTTTCCATCATTAAATTTGATTAAAAATTCCGACCGAAAATATTTTACGAAGCTCACACTTTGAGCAACTATAGTAATGTTCTATCTTTGACACATATGGTTTCAAGGAACTTTCACATTGAAACTAAATAACAACGATAGTTAAAACTGAAATCCTTACAAAACGACATGCAATAGCAGGATGATGATCGTTCTCCAGGATGTTTTCAATTTGCTTTTTTTGCAAAATTTTGCTAGTGCTATTTTGTCGAAAAAGTAATGAAAAATAAGTAATAATATAATAATTTTTGAGTGTTGTCGTGTCTCCCCCCCACAGCTCATCGAGTTGAATGGGTGATGATTATTCAATTTTCACTTATCACTGTTTTAGAATAAAATATGCACCATAAAATTTGAGGGGTCAAATGGTGGAAAGATAAGATGGTGGTGGTAAATGGGAGCGCCTGTAGATATTCTGCTTAGGGGCGCAAAATATGTAAATCCGGCCCTGCTTTCGTTACAGAAACCCCTATCATCCAAGCTCTAACAACTGTGCCACATTGTAATTCCATCAGTTCTGACATGATTTACTCATAACTGCACAAAACGCTGTCTTGAAGACAAATGAAGCTTGCAACGTACAGACAAGTTGTAATTGTATTATGACAGACAGCGCCACAGACGAACTGCACTATAGCAAAATATACTTTAAAGCATGAATTTTGCAAGGTGTTTCCGTATTTTTGTCCAACCCCTATATGTTTATGATTCTGTCAATGCTAAAATATGCCATAGATTTTCGATGGCATTAATGTCAGGAGATTGAGGAGACGGCATATGGCATTTATTGTCTTTTAACCTTATACCGCGTCCATTCCCGAGTCATGCATGTATTCTTGGTGTCAGTATCCCCAGTAGCTAAATTCATATCACCGACATGAAGGTTACTATGCAATGTCTCAATATAATACTGGATATTCAAATGACCTTCGATAACTGTTATGTTCAAAACACCATTGCAAGACACGTATTCTTGCAACGTTACATGCGCCCGTCCACGTTTTAATATTGCGTAAACGTGTTGTTATAGTGGGCTTAATATGGGACCCACAAATAGGATGGAAAATTATAATCTGTAACTTTACTTATGAATGCGTTGGATGTATCTCATTCATATATGTGAATAAACTGCTGATGAATGAATGAATGAATGAATGAATGACACGCTGTATCTCAAGGGCGGACACAGAAATCTTCAAGATGGAGGTGATTTGTTTCCGATTCCTATTTTTAGCTTAGTGTTCGATACTTTTCATAATATAATCGCCGCTCCAGGGGGTGAGGAGAGCACCCCAACGCCCCTTAGATCCACCAGTGCTGCATCTGACCTTTATCTAATCAAAATACGTTAAATTTACTTTCGCTAGAGCAGTGTTACTGAGAAGTGCGATCTGCGAAACCCTGGGACAACGCAATGTCCCGTAGCAATTCCATAAGCAATTTTTGAAATATCGCCAAAATTTTCGAGAAAAGTTTTAAATTCTAGAATTTTTCCACATGGCAACCCTTTAGAGCTAACTAATCGTAATCAAAACACAGGAATAATAGAACAGTATTATCTATATTTTTATACTTATTTATTGTTCGTCTTTTTACTTATGTCCACAAATACTAGACCTTTAAGTTACTGGCGTACGCAGAGAGTGTTGATGGGGAGTTGTAACCCCCCATTGCAATGAAATTTTGTATATTTAACATAGGAATATGTGAGTTGTAGCTCTGTAACCCCTCCCATTAAGCCTATAACCCCCTTATGAACTTTCTGCCTACGCCTGTGCTTTAAATTCTCCTTACATATAATTTAAAGAGTAGTTCCGTGAATAGGCTTAAGATAAGAAAAGGGTTTTGTAAGATAGAAATTTAAGGACCATCTCGCTAAAGAATAAGATTTTTTCTATATAAAAAAAAAGATATTTAAAAACGATATATAAACTTCGTTTGAAGGCTTATCATAGACGTGCATTTAAATGTGCAATTACAACATTTATTAACTGGAAAAATTAAATAATTACACTAATGAGAATATATAGTTTAGCTGATATAAAGAGTCTGTAATAATGCTGATATAACCAGCCCAATATAAACAGTCTATAAAGTGTTGATTTCATTTAATTGAACTAAGTTACTATGTACGGGCCGCCCCCAGGATTATATGAAAGGTGGGTGCACCCAGGAAAAATTCCAATTGAATAATGTTGTTGGACTGTAGTTTCTTGTGGATTCAGTCCTCTTTTCTCCTTTTTTATAAGACAAGGGGGTGCACCCCTTCCACCCCCTCGGGACGCCCATAGTATTGTGTTTCTTGATATATAATATTCATATTCCTGATTAATTAGTGTGGCGATTATGCTAAACAAATATTTTATTTATGGTCTTTAGCCGCAGTATTTCTTTACCTCATTTCAAATTTTCTCCCATTCCTTACAGCTGTTGACCTACCACTTCATTAATATTATCACTTTTTCCTTAAAGCCATAACGAATTTTCTTTTAAGATCAAATTTCTTTAAAAACTGGGCACTTTTTTCCCAGCTCGTTCATTAATATTATATCCGCTTAATAAAAGGGAAAATTTTACAGAAAAGAGAAAATTATGATCATCGTTTATTTGGGAAATCCTCCATTATTCAAAAGATGACTATTTTTTGTCAGTTTCTCATTGTTCAGAATTTTTAAAATTCCACGAATATGCAAATTTTTCTTAAACTTCTGGAGACATTCATTTATTAGTAAAAAATCGCCAAAATTAATGTACTTTTCCAAAGTGATCAAAAATGTGAGTTTCTATGTCGCTAGTTTTTATCAGTGGTAATAAAACAAAATTTGTTGTTCCTGCTTTTCATATTGTTTCTTTGGGACATGCAATAAGAAGAATATGGAAACAAAAGATCCGTAAGATTTAACAGGAATAAAAATTATTTATTCATAATTATAATTAATAATAA
>QLNU02015270.1:60416785-60459290 GCA_006491805.2 Dysdera silvatica
TGTGTCACATTTGGCGAGTAATCTGCCACCATAAAAGTTCCAAAAATGTGACTGGATCAGCACCTGCATTATTCTGGCTATTTTTTTTATTTTCTTTTTTAAATAAAAATGAAAATTTTGCTGGTTAGAAATCCTCAACAAGTTATTGTTGCCCATATTCTTAGCATGTTTTCGTAACTTGGCGGGTGGAAACAAGAAAATATGTCTCTGCCCCATGCATCTAAAAGCCATAATATTTTTAATTTCATGAACAGAAACGAAAATGTTTTATAGTTAAAAACGTAATTATCCTACCAGGGCTCGAATCTCGTTAAGATAAAATTTAAATTCACGCGAACAGAAAAATCAATAGAAACAAATAAATTTCTTCATTTCTTAAAGAGTTAGTTTAGAAGAAAGGTCTCCTCTCCCAATAGTTATTCTAAATTCAAATCTAAATTTTTGGAAATATCCCTGGCCTACGAAAATTTCGTCATCAACTCCATTTTACTGACTTATTCAGCAAGTATTAAGTAACAAAAGTCAAAATGTCGCAAGATTTCGATGATAATTGGAAATGTCATGATTCCTACGAGCCTGGCGTCAGTTCGAACAGAATAGTCACCAGGTCTCAGAGCTGTTTCAACCGCATAGAAAACACACCCTCAGATGTGGATCTCTTTGCTGACAAGACGCGACATCAACCTCCTGGACAGCCCCATCTGATGTCTACGATGAAGGGAACTTATGGTAGTATTCCAAAGACCATTGTCACCAGGTCTACAGGAGAACTTCTGGAGCCAACTCCTGAACTCATAACAGCCCTCCGTTTGTACAAGAATTACAAATCACGAAAAGGAAGCATTTCAAAGGTGAAGCAAGAGCCCATTGATGCCACGGAGAAGAAGAAATCAGCGCGAAGCATTAAACGAGGTAAAGGTGCATCAAGCTCTGCTCCAACCAAGTCTGCAAGTAAGAAAACCAAATCTCGAAACAAAAGGATCAGCAAGAAGAAAATTAAAACCGAAAAAGAGGACTAAAAATTGCTTTAGTTGGCCTTTCTAAATAGATATAATTTTGAGCAGTAAAAATATCCTTATTGGGTATATTTTCTGATAATTTCTTTCTTTAACAGCTTGTTTAAATGCAGAAGATTGGTTTAGTAGATTTTAATTGCTGTGGAAATTATTAACTATGTTTTAAGCCGTTTGTAAGGACAATAGTCTTGCAGCTTGTTTTAATGTGGTTGAATTGTAATTAAGGATCCTTTTTCTCACCAATCAATCATTACTAATAATCAACAAATATTGCATAATGAAGCCGGTTATCTCTGTCTGGACACTGACTTAATTGAACAGCTTTCTCCCTCGTTAAATACTACTAATTTCTTTGTCTTATTCTCAAAACTGAATCAGGATATGCTAAAATGTCGAAGCTTGTTTACTGTGTAGTGTTTGGGACAGTGCTTTTCAAACTTTGGTCGCTCATAGACCGTGTCTTACATGTCTAATGTTTTACATGATTTAAGGTCTAGTATCTCGAATAGTCTAGTGTGTCGTATAGTCTAGTGTCTTGCATAGTCTAATGTCTCATATACCCTAGTGTCTTACATCGTCTATTCTTTACATACCACGGACTACTAAAATGGAGAGGTCTAAGAAGTTTGAATTCAGAAAAGCGAAAAAAAAAATACAATATGAGGAATTCTGCAAATCACTTAATATGCCGTATAAAAATATATAAAATATGATTCGAGTACCATACTTTATATATTCGAAAAAAAATTAAAAGTAGAAAAATTAAGAATAAAATGCGCATATGACAAATCAACGTAATCTCGCGATCTCAGTAAATGGCAACGCCGTCGACCAACGTTAAAGGGAATTAATACGAAATTAAACACATTGTTGAAAAAATATTTTGCGTTATAGTAATATATAAATAAATATTTATTAATGTAGTTTAAATAATACTAGATATTAAGTAATAATTATATACATGTACATTATTTAGATTGAGTTGAAATTCGCTGGATC
This sequence comes from Dysdera silvatica, assembly GCA_006491805.2. Lineage (NCBI taxonomy): Eukaryota > Metazoa > Arthropoda > Arachnida > Araneae > Dysderidae > Dysdera > Dysdera silvatica. Next base: position 60,418,801 of record QLNU02015270.1, read on the forward strand.
TAATTAAGTCCAGCTGGATTGATATGGAGACCCTTTGAAGTGAATCATTTTTGTAACTGATTCATTTTAGTGAGTTATCTCTTTTTTGTAACTCACTGACTCTTCGGGAAGATCTATTTATAACCATGAATCCTGTGGTGGCACAGTTTTAACGCATTCGTCTAGAATACCATTAATCCAGGTTCGATTCCCAAAAGTGCCGGGAGCAGGGAGTTTACCTACTAACTGCTTAATGTAGTCCGAAAGTTAATTTCCCAAGGTGTTCGGATTCCCAAGGAAAATGCATGTCCACTTCCCCAATGGTGGCACAATATCATTCATTAAGCATTCGTTTATCCTGTCGTTAACCTTTATTCGACTTCCAATTGTACACTAGAACGCGTGCCGCTTTGCGGCTACTGTAATTACGTTAGTGGCACTAATGCGGTAATGGGTCCCATTGGAATCAAAGATTCCGGTTTGCCTTCGAAACCGTAAGTCCCAACAGAGGATGGATGACCTTTGATATCCTTATTGCCGTAAAAAAGGCAAGTAAACTAATGAGAATTATTATCAAATAATTCGTTTTAAAACAGGAAACGCATCTGAAGATGGAATAATTACTAGAAAAAAAGAACTGCATCAAAATTTCTAAAAACAAATATTCCAACAAACTACTGTTAAGGAGCAAGATAGTGTGCAATACGACCTTGTTAACGTCAACACGATTAACGCAAATCACTTTTAACACGTGTAAACGTTTGTTCAGCGTATGTGTTCGTGTTACAAAGTTCGACAATGTGTCTATACAACGGCACAACTCCATAAATTGCTAATGAAAATCACTAACGAATGTTAAACTAACGTTAAACGAATTTAACTAAGTTTAACAAAAGTATTTACTAGAGCCCGGAACTTCAGGCAAAATGCTAAAAATGCCTTATTTTGCCTATTTTTAAATTTTTCTAGTAAAATGCCTTTTCGAACTTTTTTACTGTAAAAGCTTAATTCGGTATTTACACTCTTTTGCGAAAAGTAACGAAACACCATGAAGAAATTATCTATTTTTATTGAAACTAGGTAACATTCAGCACGTACACAGGTAAGGAAATGTTAAAAAATTCGAAGCCGTAGAACCCTTCAATGGCTAGAAATTGTACACAACAGAATGTCCAGATCAATAGTTGGTGAACCCCCTCCCCACCTGGCGGCGATACATGTTTCTATACGTCTAGGTAATGTGTGATAAAAGTCCCTAATGTCATCCTGCGACACATTCCACTAGGCATTCCTCACTTGTTGCACCAAATCTGCGATATTTTGCGGTGCCTGAATCTGGCCGTCTACCATGTCCCATACATGTTCGATTGGCGAAAGGTTTGGTGACCTTGCTAGCCAAGGAAGAGTATCAACTCACAGATATGCGAGTCGTATGGATCCTGGCATTATCTTGTTGGAAAATGGCCCCGGTGACGCAAACGTCCGCTAGATATCATCAACGTATGTTCAGCTGTTAAAGTTGTATGCAGGATGACCAGGCACGTCCTGCTCGTATGAGATAGCACCTTACACCATCACACTAGGGGTAATGGCTGTGTGCCTTTGTAAAACAAAGGGTGGTTGGGACCGCTGGCCCTGGCGCCTACACACATGGATCTGATGGTCATCTGCTCCAAGACTGAAGCGGGATTCATCGCAAAACGAGCTAGCTATACAATATCAATCTGCTGGCAACCCTGTTGATCGGCTACGACACCACTCTAGACGACTCTGTCGATGGTAATCGAAGTTAATGACCGAAGTTAACACTATGATAATGCAATATGACTATGTTAAAAGTTAACACTCATATGCTTTGAAAATTTAATCATTTAATGACTGGCATACTTGGTCCAAAGGAATATGTATGCTAAATTTTGAGATGGTTGGATTATTTCTTAGGGGTGTTTCATGTTTTTTTGTTTCCTTTTCCAAAAGAGTGTATTTCTGCTTTGAGTTCGTTAGCTTTGTATTTTTATATACTTTTTGCCTACAATTTTTAAATTTTAATTTAAGTAAGTATTTAAAATGAATCTATATAAGACGCTTGTGGATGCTGCCATTCCGCTCCGGAAGCTTGATAATATAAGTATGTGCACTTTCCTACAAAAATATACCAACCAAATTATTCCCGATGAATCTACCTTCAAGAAAACTTGCCAAGATGAACACTACAAAGAAGCACTGGGCGATTCAAGGGGGTGCGATGTGTCGGTTGCCTCCCCTTGAAGAGGGATTATATTATGGAAAATGAAATGAAAAGTACCGGACACTTGGCTAAAAATAGGAATCGGAAACAAATCGCCTCTTCCCTTGAAAAATTTCTAGATCCACTCTTGAAAAGAAGTTCTTGATCATATCCGAAACGAAATTGGAAGGAAAAATATATGATTATCTATTGACAAAGCAACAGAACCATATTTTGCTAATGGTAATGCTGCTACCATGAACCCACTTAAAGAGCAAAAGCTATTTTTGCTCTCATCTCAACAATTACAAAAGACAAACAGTAATACAATTGCCCAACTATTCACTAATTCATTGACTTTGCTTTGGTCGGGTGGTATTCAATACGAAGAAGTTTACTTGTTTCTGACGGATGCTGCCCCTGTATAAAGAAAATTGAAATGTGCTGAAGATTTTATTTCCTCGTATGCTTTATCTAACATTCCTTGCTCATGCATTTCATAGGATTGCAGAACAAGTGAGAGGTCTTTATCCTGAAATAGATACTCTCATTTCCAATGTTAAAAATATATTCTTGAAAGCTTTTTCTAAAATTCAAGCTTTAAAGGAAATGTCACCCGACGTTCCGTTACCTCCGCAACCGATTCTCACAAGATAGGGAACTTGGATATCAGCAGTCTCATATTATTTCTTACATTTTGACAAAATTGCTGAAATTGTCAACATTTTTTCGGTTAAAGAAGCAATAGCTATAAAAAAAGGTTTTTTACTATGCAGCTCCAAAATAAAAAACGACTTGACGTTCATTTCGACACATTTTGGAAAACTTCCAGAATCTATTGAATGTCTAGAAAAAAATCTCCTTTTGTTAGAGTCATTAGAAGTTGCATGCAGTGTTTTACAAGACCTTATGTCATGTCTGTCCCTGATGAAGTCATCAAGAAGAAGAAGAAATGCAAAAACGTGATTTCTGCAAATCAAGACTTTGAATCCATTAAGAATATAAGAAAATTTCTAAATGGTGCTGCTACAATAGAACTTCCCATGTTTCCTACCATTGAATGCTACTTTAGATATGCGCCAATAACCTCAGTTGAAGTGGAGAGACCTTTTTAACAATATAAAATGCTACCAACTGATAAACGTCAAAATTTCACATTTGGGAATTTAAAAAAGCATGTCGTAGTAATGTGCAATAAGAGGAGATAGGTTGTTCGAATAAACCCATCTAAAATTGTCTTGTATGTAAAAATTTTCCATTTCAAATATTAAAAAATGTGTGACATTATTTTTTTTCAATAATGCCACTTTCTTTATTCTATTTTTAAAACAGTAGAGGGAATATGTGTGCATTAGATTTCTGTAGCCAGCCTTTAGAACTTAAATTTATTTAATTGCCCCTTTTCATTGATTTAAATGTCTTTTTCCATAATTTTAAGTGCCTTTTTTAATGCTTATCTTTTGCTTATTTTTAAGTGCCATTTCGCCTGCCGTTTTTAGTGCCTAGACTTCCAGTCTCTTGTAATTACTAATGAAAAGAAAAGACGGATGGATAAAACTGAATTTTAGTTTAAATTTATTAAAAACACTAATATTTACATAACGCTAACGTTTTAGAAAAGGGATCGATTAAATATTGAGAATAATTTCTAACTGAATTTTAGGCATCTTTAGAATTTTACAATAAACTTTTCAAGCATTAAGAGATTATAATATCGCACCAACTTAATCCCTTTATAATCCACATTTAAAATGCAAGCAAAGTCCCTGAATAATATTGCTTTTGACAATGTTTGCTGAGGGCAATTTTTCTCTAAATGATACAGACTTTGAGAAAATTGGTTTTCCATGTCATGGCTAACTTCCTCCTTGACACCGCTCTTATGCGTCACCATGTAGAAGCATCGACCCGATGTCCAACGGTTCTTGATCTCTCGTCCTCACAGTGGTCCTCGGGGTGTTACAGAGTGAAAACATATATGGGGTCAGGGGTCATCTATCGCTACTGCCGTACACCCTCCCCCCCACAAATGACTCATCTCAAAACGGAATAAATACACGAAACCTCAAGATACTGACAATATAAAAAAATAAACGATAGTCAATGCCAAAGGCCCAAGTATTTAGTAAACACGATGAATGTGAAATGTTATTAATAACATTCGGTGCGATACGTAAAGTATGATTAATGTTTGTAAACATAATAGACATTTTCGCATATTTAGAAAGAAATCATTCTCAACGGCATTTTACGGCCACGGTTAATTGATAGCGGTCGTTATGAGGGCCGCATTTGAGAAATTGAATTTAGATGATAGATGAAGATTAGATGATTAGATGAAGTTTAGATGATAAACTGATTTTTAAACATGAGATATAAACCTTTAGAGGATTAGCGCAATTGCCAAATGGTCGGTACACAGAGTCAGCGGGGCATATTTTATGTTTTATATTTCGTCGCCCATAGACGGCGAAATAAATCAACTTATTAGCGGCAAAATATTTCAGCCTGTAAGCGGCAAAATCGTAGATCTGGATCTGAAAGCTCTATGATACGAAACATTTTTCTATTTACAGAAGAAAATGTAACGTAACATTACGCATGATGCATAAAGCTTTGCATGATAATGGTATTGAAAAGCACAAGATGGTTTCCAAAAAACAAGCGAATTGAAATGTTTCAAGTAGATATACCTTTTCCCTACTCTCTATAATCGGCCAAAAAATTTGCCCGATTTTTCTCATCAATTTCAGTTTAGGCGCCGTAGAAACATATGATGAAAAATGACTGATGAATCCTGTTTTTCTTTCTAAAAAATAGTTCACTGTTAAATAGGTTTAAGAAATTTTATCGGGTAATAGTCATAAATATATTTTAATGTATCTTATATTAAATTTAATTTAATATAGTTTAGTTTCCCTTAAGTGACATGAAATAAAAATTGTGTATTAAATGTAATTAGCATGAAAATTCTATTATATTATTTTCATTTTTAAGGATGCATATCGATACCATTAAAATCACAAAAATTATATATTTACTCGTCGATTGGAATAAATAAATCCGGGATTAGATTTTTTCCGAATTCTTTAAGAAAATTACCGACGCCATATGACCTTAACTATCTTTGATTCGTAGAATACAAACTAATACAAGAGAATGGAAACTATTTTTATTTTTTCCTTAATATGCAACTATGATACAATAACTCGCAGAAAACGCGATTTTTTGGAAACCTTGTGGGGCACGACTGCACGTCTCTTGGTTGCCGGCCAAGTGCTCTAACTAATAAGCTTAATGGTTAGAGCACTTGACCGGCAACCAAGAAATGTGAGATCGTCCCCCACCAAGTTTCCAAAAATTCACTTTTTCTGCGAGTTGTTGTATTATGATGTAACAACTCGCACAAAAAAAAAAGTGAATTTTTGGAAACTTGGTGGGGCATAATTTTACATAATCTTTGTTTCCATCCTAGTGCTCTAACCATTAAGCTTAACGCTTAGAGCACTTCGTCGGAAACCAAGAGATGTAAAATCGTACCCCAAAAGGTTTCCAAAAATTCGCCTTTTCTGCGAGTTGTTGTATCATCGTTTCCATTATATATGGTTAAGGATAAAATAATAATTTCGATTCTCTTGTATCGGTTTGCATTCTACGAGTCAAGGATAATTACGGTCATACTATGCCAGCACCGGCAGAATTTTAAATGATCCGAACCTCTATTTATTAAGAAACCAGAATGCGATGGGTAGAAAGACGGCATTCGTTCTACGGTACCATTGGAATCAGCGGCGTACGCAGTGGAGGGATTGATGGGGTCAAAACTCCTCACTGCGATGAAATTTTGTATACATGTATATTTATTTATTTATATACAGAGAGACAATAAATAAGCACCCTAATAAGAAATTGCATAACCGCAATAAATTACTACATATAATTTGTTCAAACTTTGCAGTTAAACAACAGGAATAATCAAATTTGTTTTACGCCTGCTGACGTGTTGTGTTTATGTCTTTGCAGATTTGGCGAAAATATCGAAGTATTCAATCCCTAAACCTATTTTCATCGTAAAATCGTTTTGCGAAAACAGAAGGTTTTAATTCACGTGACTCCTTTTCGTGGAAAAATTTGAAAGATAAAGTATATTCCAACAATCCCAAAAGGATTTCTGAATTAAAAATTGCAATTCAAACAAAAATTGAATCAATTGATGCGTTAACACTTGAGCATGTAATCCAAAATTTTGATATGCGCTTGCATCATACAATCGTAAGTAATGGCAGACACATCGAACATGCGAGTTACTAAATTTAGAATGTATATTTATTATCTATAATTGGAATAAAAAAAAATTTAATAACCTGTTTTTTATAACTTCCTTTTACTTGTGGGACGCTTTTTTTCTGCCACCCTGTATATATACTTATGAACATACGAAGTTATAGCTCAGTAACTCCCCTTTATAAACTTTCTGCGTACGCTACTGATTGGAATTTAACCCAAGTTAACAACACGGTAGCTGAATGTGTTGCCATTTCGAGCCTGTGGGGCCAAAAAAAACTCTGCAATACAAGATAGTTTAAAAAATAAAATTCGTTTGAATGCTTTGTCTGCCCGCGTGAAAAAACGTAAATGCAAGGCATTGTTATTCAATTTTTCATTCAGAACAAACCTATTTTCAGACAATAAACAGCGCTTAAATGTCGATACATTTACAATCGATTATCGATAAACCCCAAAGAGATAAAAATAATCGTGCTTGGAAATTTTTATTTGTTGTAAACAAACCTTTTGAATTGATTGTAGCTTATCCCCCGCAAAATGCTCCTAATCAAATATTGTAAAGCGTTGGTAATAAATAAATCGCACTGCATAAATTTACACCCCTTTTTTTTAAACTAAACAAATGATTTTTAACCGCTTAGCGTAAAATCGCCAAAAAACGTAGACGAAAGATTATATCCTGAAAAAAACCTTTTCCGATTTATCGATAGCGGAAAGAATTTTATCAGTTTCGGAACATATCGATCAGACTCCGAAACTGATGTTCAACAAAAGAAGGATATGGAGAAAGTATTAGAGTGTTTTGTAGAGACTAGCGAAGCATTAATCGCCAGTACTTTTCACTACTTGATAGTGCATGTCTCAAGACAGTGAAATTGATAACGGCGTTTGAAAATGATCAGGATAACGCAATTTATCACACTGCTTAGAGATTTACGCGCCAGTTTATACGAATAATTTCCACTAAAGCATAAAATGATTTTCAAATATTGTAAATAAATGTTTTGAAGAGTTAAGAGTTTTTTTGTAACTATATACACACACATGATACATGAAATTTTACGTTTACTTACTCATTTCGTAAGATTAAATTCGGGATAAAAAAAGTGGTTAAAAACTGGTAAGAAAACTTTCTCATTACACTAATAATTTCTCTGGGACAATATATGCTGACTATGACAATATATTCTGACGAAGTGCTTACGTTAATAATACGCACTATAATTAAATGCTTATGTATCCGCTTATACATGAATTTTCAATTTGTTTGAAATTTTAAATTACAGTTTTAATTTCTTGCTTATATTTCTGAACTTAACCATGTATACGGCGGGGCTTCGAAGAGAATTATTAAGATCGCTTTCCACCGCAAAAAATGTGTGAATTTACAAATATGGATACGAATATACAATTATTTGCAACACCTACGTATAAATAAGCTCAAACTAGAAAGGTTTTTTTTTGTTTAGGAGAAAAAGAGACGCCGTTCTCATCCTGGATTCGAACCAGAATCCCTCCTGAGTGCTTTGATCGCTAGACCAACGAAGATAGGAACAACGCTCTCTTTCTCCGTATGTAAAGATGTAAGATATTATTACCCTCCGCAGGGATAACACAATTGCCAAATATGGTCAACACAAGAAAGCCTCCGGGGCGAGATTTTTGTGAGTTTTCGTGGGGGAATTTATTATACAATAATTTTTGCCACCCGCGTATTAATTAGCTCAAACTAGAGCTTTATTTTGTTTAGGCGAAAAAGAGACGCCGTCTCCATCCTGGATTCAAACCAGTGTCCAAAAGGAATACGAAGATGAAAAATCGTCAACTGTGTTTCATCTGTTCAACGACTAAAAAATCTAATCGGCCCTAATCAAGAGCTTTCCGGTTCGAGCCCATCCTGAGGTGGCGCCATTTTGCTTTTCCCAGGGCATACCAAATATACTGACCATTTGGAAGCTTGCGTGTCAACAATTTTAATGATAATTGTGTTTAATCATTATTTTAATTTTAATGATAATTGTGTTTAATGATAATTACGATTAATCCTGAAAACAGCAATAATAATTTGATTCGTAATAATGGGTCATACGATCTCCAGTGAGGACGCCTAGAAACGCATACACTTGGAAATTGGATCTTGTTTATAATTTCTAATTTTATGCTCATCACTCAGATGAATTGCAGCATCTGAAATTGCTACACATGCGTCCGGCTTGTCAGCTCGTCAGAGTAGACTCATGTTACTTTTTGTATTTACTTTCAGTACATGCGTTTAATGCCATACATTTATATATTGATCAAACATCAAAAGATCGCCCATCAAAAAATCAGACAGCTAGTGTGAAAGGCCTATAAATTCTGATAAAAGTGGAAACATATCATGCGTGACAAATTAAGAGTTGAAGAACACCTAAACCACGAATAATAAACTTAATATGGATATGTACAAAGTTTTTTAAGCTGCTAAACATAGATATTAATAAATATGGACTTAAATAAGCATATTAAATGAGCAAGGACAGTTGTTTTTTACAGCTTCCGTTAATATTATTATATGTAACATGGTTGCCAAATTAGGATTGCCATGATAGCAGAAAGTTAAAACACAAGATCCCAAATTTTTATAACCAAACGAAATTAATTAAAACGTTTTAGGAAGAAACAATGCGTTTGAAAACGTAGAAGCAATATCAAAGCCAGCAAAATTAATATTGCGAAACGTCCAACTCTGGGCTTGGCATTGGTACGGAGGCTAACAAATCTATGAATAGCAGCTCCATCGATATCTGAGACGGAAGTGACTGGTGTTCGGGTCTTCGTACTGATATCGTTCTTCCTTCGCATAATTAAAATTCCCAGACAAAATAAATGAAGCTGCTTAAACAGCAACCGCTTATTGCCAAACGATATTTTCTAAGATTATTCAACAAGTCATCTGTCTCCCACTGCCCAAGCTACCGTTGCTTAGCAATGGTTGCCATGAAGCTATGTGTGCAAAACCGGAAATCGTGGCACCGGATTTCTGGGTAAAATTGGTTGGATTACTTTTTAATTGCATTCGAAAGTCAAATAAACCACGCATTTCATTGTGCTTCAGCTAACCCGCATTTTATAATAAGCTTTATTTGGGTGCTTTTAAAAATCAGATATGGAGGTTTTGGGGGAGGGGATAATTTTTCCCCGAGACCACTTTTTGATGATTTAATGATTAAATTTTATTGCTTTGTTTTTTTGGATGCTGTAAATATTTATCCAAAAATTTTTTTTTTCCTCTTAATAAAATCTCAAATTGAAAGCAAACGAATTCAAAAAGAAAATTTTACATATTCTGAAAGGTATCGTCTGGCTAAAAAATCACTTCGTTTCGAATAAATGGGCTTTTAAAAGAGCCAATCACATGTGCTTTCGATGCGTGCTCAAACTTTTTACCAAACGAGAAGCGCTTAGCTTCCGAGAAGAAGGAGATCAAACCCCTTTACCTTTCACACAAAACTAATAGCTATCCAAATCCATATAGTATAAAAGAGACACATCTAAATATAGATGTACAAAATTTTAGCCTTAAAAACAAATTGAATTCGGTTTCTAGCGAAATCTTCGAAGAACCCAAGCGTTTTACCACTCATTCAGTGGAACTCAAAATGTCTCCTAACTGTAACGCTTAACTGTTCAGTTAACCACTGAGTGGCTAAAAGTTAATTCCTCAAATTAAATCCCCCGATAGCATCTACTTTAAAGGAATGCGAGATCTAAATATATAATATTTAAATGCTTATAATAATTTAGCCTTCAATTCTGTGACCTTTAAAATCACATTTTAAGGATAGGAACAACGTTTTGTGCCAGAAACAAAAATGCCTTCAACCTATCTTAAATTGAATTTCCAAGAAACATATCTTCAAATATTTCAAAGAAATTTTATATTTGCCTATCTTATATTATGCCTCCTTCTCTCCCTTCTTTTCCTTTTTTTTTTATTTAGCTTTCTTTCTTTCTTCTATTTCCGTTTTCCTTTTCGTCTGAAAACATTTTCACGAGGGGATATTGGCTCTTCCATCAAAAAACTTAGCATGCCGACTGACCAAATCTTTAATATCGAGGCACGTCAGGTTATGACCACGAACGAGAAAGAGGACCATATTATTAAACCCCAAATGAGTCATTGAATGCGGGGAGTGAAAGAAATAGAGCGGCATAATGACCCATCCCGCCCACTAAAACATATTCCCCTGAAGTTCCCTAGTTTTCATATCACCCCATGACAACTTAGAGAAACTAATAGTCTCCACCCCCTCCGATAGATGACCAGCTCTCTTAGTGTAAAAATTTTCGATAACACCAAGAAATAAGCTCAGATAATCTCTCTGTGGTAAGCTGCAGGGATCATTGAGCAGTCGCATAGGGATCCCATGGTGATATAGATCAAAAAAAAAATCAATTACTGATCAGTTGCACAAAGAAATTTCAATCGCATATTGGCTTAAATTTAATTTAACGCCTAACAGATCAAATTAAATCAAACTTTATTCAGAACGATACAATTATTTACGTGAGATTAGGCTGATTTACGATTTTTAGTTAAGTTGATTCGTCTAGGCAGCTAAAGTAAAAACTTTGGGATCTGACAAAGCTCCTGCAGCCCATTAATTAAATATAGCTAGTGGAAGTAATGTAATAAAATAGAAGTAAGTAAATAAAATAAAAGGGATGTGGTTGATTTGTATAGGTAGAGAAAGTATAAATTAAGAAAGAAGTGGTGATATCATAATTCTCTCTCCAACTGATGTCCGCGGTTATATTGATTAATTGATGGATGGATGGATGGGTGGACGGACGGACGGACGAACGGACGAACAGACAGACAGACAGATAGATAGAGTATCAGACAGGCAGGCAGGGCAGGCAGGCAGGCAGGCAGGCAGGCAGGCAGGCAGGCAGGCAGACAGAGAGAGAGAGAGAGAGAGAGAGATAGATAGATAGATAGATAGATAGATAGATAGATAGATAGATAGATAGATAGATAGATAGATAGGATAGATAGCTTAGATAGATAGATTAGATAGATTAGACAGATTAGACAGATTAGATAGATAGATAGATAGATAGATAGATAGATAGATAGATAGATAGATAGATAGATAGATAGATAGATAGATAGATAGATAGATAGATAGATAGATAGATAGATAGATAGATAGATAGATAGATAGATAGATAGATAGATAGATAGATAGATAGATAGATAGATAGATAGATAGATAGATAGATAGATAGATAGATAGATAGATAGATAGATAGATTGATTGATTGATTGATTGATTGATTGGTCGGTTGGTTGGTTGAGAAAAAGAATAAATAGATTTGAGCGAGTTAAGAAGAAGATTCCACGCCTTACAGCAAAGTAACTTATGTGCAAGAGTCCAATTTTCGTCCATAAGCACTCTGGTATTAAGGTATCTCTTGTAGATCTCTTGTAAATCTTGTAGATCTCTTGTAATGTAAGATCTCTTGTAAATTTCTAGCCCAAGATGTTCAAATAATCAGAGTACATTACATCAATAATTTAGTATTGGATGTCGTTTGACTTTTTCGATGAAATTTATCAGAATGGAAAGGATACTCACAAAGAGTTTGTGGCGCAAGGATAACTAAGGTCATGCTAAACCGGGTCCTTTCGTTACTCTTATCTCAGTCTTCTCTTTCTTAAGTCTTCAAAATTTGATTTTTCAGTCAGAAGATGCGACTTCTTTTGTCATCTTACTCTCAATACAACCACAAAAAGACGGGATATCCCACCAAGAAAAACGTACCAAACTTTTTTCTTTCCAAAACGCTATTACATTTGTATAACTCAATTAATAAATTTAACTTTATCGTATAAAAAGGTAGTTTATAAAACCTTAAACAAATTGTATATAAATGATTTCAATATTTTTCATCTTTATTTTAGGCAAACATCTATACGTCATATTTTTAATCGATTTTTCATAATATAAATTTAAGTATGCACTATATGATTCGAAGAATGTACAATTTGAAATTATATTTCTGCCTAAGCAACAATGGGTAGAAACGGAGTCCAATCACGCTCCTGCTACCTAGGATTATGCGTCACATATTTTCTAGCATTCCAATTGGTATGTTAATTTAGTATTGAATTTCTATATATATACAGTATTAACAATTCACAATATTATGATATATTGAATATTTTAGCTTTTATATATAACTACAAAATTTATAGAATGTATTAGCCTCTTGAGATCCGAGCGATAGTAATGATGATGGTGAACGACATGATGCCACTTCCGCAAAAGCAAATTCTCGTCCGGAGATTTTCTGAGCTTAACAGCGATATCTAGTGACACTAAAAAAAGCTTGAAAGGTGGCCACAAATGATAATCTTCGGTCTGAGTTCGCAGTTTATATTAGTTTACTAGAAAAAACATTACAACTCAGTGTACATGCATGTACACCTCTGGAATGAAGAGGTTAGAGTGTTGAAAACAGATTAATTTAGCAGAATTATATATAATCCTTGATCTATATTCTTATTTAGACAAGGTTGTAATTCAATTATTTTTAATTCAAACTCATTATTCTAATTTAAGTATTCGATTATAACACGATTATTTAAGAAAATTTGATTATCTAATAACGATTTTATAATGAAATAACGATTCGATTGTAATTTAGCCTTTCTCTCTCAATCACAATTCGATTTTAATCGTCTAAATCATCGAAAAATAATCTACGAAATCTTCCACTACCGAGATAAAATATGTTTTGTATGATGTATTAAATGCGCCAGTAACAAACGGACAGCAATACTCAACACCTCACTATTTTTTAACACGTGGAAGACGCGGTGCAACAAGGCTGGATCTATCGAATGCTTATGAAGTCTTTAAGGAAAATTCCGAAACCTCTTCAACGTTTCGCTTACCGGTGCCGTGCACGGACTGTCAGAAATCGTCCACCGAAACTATCTTCTCCGCGTCCTCCCCTTTATTAGCTTTCTCCGGCCAATTACTCCTCCGAACAAAGACCAGGACTCCCTAGGGTGGAGGGAGTTGAGAGGCAAGTGGAGGAGGGAGCCTTTCTCCCTCTTGATACCACGCGAGATCTTGACACAAAGCTGGGTTACCATGTTAAACTGTATCTTCGATCCACGTCTTCGACTCAAAGACACGAGGGAAAAGTTGAATCGAGAAAAGGGATTTTCGATTAAACTCTTTCAGCTTTCCCCTGATCGTCTCCGTGAAAAGTTAAACTAAATATTAATGCTCAACTTGGTGCACGTATTACTCTTGTTAAATCTCGCAGATTACTTTAACTGAATTGTATTTTTAGTTTAACTTTACAAACTGCATGCGCCCATTAATTTAACCACAAAAGTCGTGAAAATTGACTAAGTCTTTGCAGAATTTGTCAACGTAGGGATTAAATTAAGGAACTAACGAGATAAAATGGAATATAGTGTGGCAACGAATTTTAATTTGCATGTGGTTAATCCATGTTGATATTCATCGTTACTTTCTATGTAAATTCTATATTTATAAAGAGAGTTTTAAGTGTTGACTTACGTTCAATAATATTTAATGCAAATATATATATATTTCTGTAAAATAGTTAACATTTGAGTGATAGTATCAATATTTCAGCGAAATCATCAGTGTTTCGATGGAGTTATCAACATTTCAATGAAATTAAAACTATTTGAGTTATTTAACTGTTACTTGTAACCGTTACGTATTTAAGGAGAACTTATTGCATACATGACCTATAAGAATACATTGAAATGCATGTTAATCTAAAAAATGCATTTGCTACTGCAAAGAGAAAGTAATTAAGTATAATTGGAAGCTACGTTAAAGCTTTTGTCCTGTTTTAGATGATTTGGATGTTTACGGAACATAACAATCTGTCAAGGAAAATGTTCACATAATGTCCCATTGGTGTCATTTCATTTACCTAAGACACATAAACGAGCATACGGATGAATGATTAATCATCTGCATGAAATGGATTCGGATGAATCATTTAAATGGAATGGATTCAGATGAATGGATCGGATGGATCATTTAAATTGAATGGATTCAGATGAATGGATCGGATGAATCATTTAAATGGAATGCATTCAGATGAATGGTTCGGGTGAATCATTTAAATAGAATGGATCCAGACGAATGGATCGGATGAATCATTTAAATGGAATGGATTCAGATGAATGGATCTGGTAAATCATTTAAATGGGATGGATTCATATGAATGGATCGGATGAATCATTTAAATGGAATGGATTCGGATTAAGGAAGCGGATCAATCATTTAAATGGAAATGTATCCGAATGGGACATTTGCATGAACATATTCGTTGACAGATTGTTACGTTCCGTAAACATCCAAATCATCTTAAACGGGACAAAAGCTTTAACGTGGCTTCCAATCATACTTAATTACTTTCTCTTTGCAGTAGCAAATACATTTTTTAAATTAACGTGCCTTTTAATGTATTTTTTAAACGAACACGTTATGGATAAGTGATTTCAACAGGACTTTTCCATAATTGTCAGCTCTTATGGATGGATTGTTTCAATGGACTCCATATCAAGCATGTGTTCATAAAAGTTACTAAATATAGTTTCATTGATTTTTAATACTAAGAATGTATATACCAGGGTTATCCTACCTCTTTGGGCAGTGGGCCGCTTAAAAAAAATTAACAGATCTTGCGGGCCAGAAGTTTAAAAAAAAATACTTCCAGTGTTTCTTCCGTTTACGTATGAGATATGGAACTTGAGATACCACTTGAGATATGGAAAGTGGTCGCCCATGTTGCCCCTGGGTTTTTCCTTATCTCTGAAAAGAATCTCAAATATTTGTTGCAGAAGTTTTGTTTTATTTCAAAGAGTTTTCCGTGGGGCGGATTAACCCTGTTGGCCGGCCAAATTGTGGCCCGCCAACATATGTTAACAATAGAATTATGTATAACAACCGTATGTTGGGCAATCATAGTATATACTAAGAATATGTGTTAAAATATAATACGAAGGTTGTTCGCTTCATGATAAATCCAAATATCGATTTTGTATGTTATAGAATTACAAGAGATGGCATTGCTCGGGGGTTTCAAACACTTTTAATGCACAGCTTCCTGCACTTTTGATACGTTGTTGACAACTCCAATGCCGTATAGCTGGACGCTTTTCAAGGGCGTGAAGGGGATGACGTAGGAAGCTTAGAGTTCGTTATATTTTGATATATATTATGGATATACGTAATAATATTAAATGCTTAAGCAGAGGCGGCTTTTAGTGTAAGGGGAGTCAGGCGACTGCCTAGGGCCTAGCGCCATTGGGGGCCTCGGCAATATTTCATTAGTTGCATTGATTTTTCTGAACTTTGAAAAATTTTGTACGAAAATTAAAATATTTTTCATATTAAAAAATAAACAAAAAATAACTTTACTAATAACAATTTCTAACACAGTCGATCCTCGTTAAGAACGCCAAGAGGAATAGCAAATCTGTTCGTATTAACAGTAATTCGTATTATCCGTAAATGATAGGGAGATCGTGTCATTATTTATCCCCTCTGTGGTTACCATATGCACATTTGACTATTATATATATGTTATTAATTTATTCTTGTATTTTGTTATATTTTATCAGTATTATTATTTTATTATACAAGGTGTGACCAATAAGTATGGTGAATAATGAAATAAGTTTTACATTGAGTAGACCTGATATGGAATCTGTTTACAATCCTTCAAAATAGTCCCCGTCGTACACTATGCACCTCTAACAATGTGTGTTCAAATCACCGAAAGCTCTTGAAAACTCCTCCTCTGGTACAGCTTTCAATTTTTGTGTCACAGCAGCTTGAATGTGCGGAATGTCTGTAAATCTTTTCCTTTTTAGAGCCACTTTAAGTTTATGGAAAAGGAAAAAGTCTGGTAGTGACAAGTCTGGGAAATACGGTGGGTGCAACAATTCAGTAACCAGATGTTGGGCCAGACACCGCTTTACAAGCGTAGTGGTATGAGGCCGTGCATTCTCGTGCAAGAGAAACCAAGAGCCAGGTTGCTTCAGATGTGAATACGAAGCCACGAGTCGTTTGAGCACCTCGCAGTAAAACTCACCGTTGACAGTTTGACCTGCAAGAAGAAATTCATTGTGAATTATGCCTTGACAGTCAAAAACGGTTATCAGCAGTGTCTTTTTTACCCTTGACTTTTCAAAATGACATTTTTTCTGTTTTCGGGAGTTGGGTCCGCACCACTCCATACTTTGGCGTTTTGTCTCCGGATCATACTGGAAACACCAGGTTTACTCGCCGGTTACGAAGGTTTTCACGAACTGGGCATTTTCGTCCTCCATGTCGATGAAGTCCCCACAACATTTCATTCGTTGCTGTTTTTCTTCTCCCATTAAGTGATGAATAAATCACGAACAAACTTTGCATTTTCTCAAATCCTGTGTCACGATTTTCCGAACAGTTTCCTCGAGGGTTATCCAATTCGTTTGACAGCATCTTGATGGTTAATCGCCAATCTCGCTGCAACAGTTCACGTACTCTTTCAATGTTTTCCCCTGTTCTGCTGGTGGTGAGCCGCCCACTCCGATGCTCGTTTTCGACGCTTTTACGCCCATCATTAAACTGTTTAAACTACTCTGCGTACACAGTCTTTAAGGTCACGGTTTCATCTCCACGCACCTGTTTTAACATTGCATGACTTTCGCCTGCTAATTTACCCAATTTGTATAGGAATTTTCAAATTGATGCCATTCTCCATAACACGCCACAAAACCACCGCACAGACAAAAGTTGATTATAAATTTATCAAAACTCACGGCCACACAAAACCACGCACTACTGTTAACTGAATATTACGGAACACGACGAAAGTGTCACTGATAATCAGATTGTTCCCATTTTCGATTTGAGGGGTGATTCACCCTACTTATTGGTCACACTTTGTAGAATATACATTTTGTAACAAAAACAATAATTGCAGGAATAATATTGCAGGATAATATTTGCAGGAACAATATTGCAGGATATTGTTTATTGATAGCTAACTGTACTTAAGGGGTTATCATGGGGAAAATTACAAAATTTACAGATTTCCTTGAAATTTTCTGAGATGTTTCATAAATTGTTGACGGAAACACTGAAGGGTCATAGTGAATGCATTTTAAGAAACACTGTTTCATGATGTCGCGGCCTCTGTTCTATGCCAAATATAGAACATGTTTTGAATTAACATTATTACTCAACATGCTTTTAATTATATATGTCAATTTTATATTTTTACGTATTTTTTAAGTTTCTTTTTGCAGAGTTCTTTGGCAGTATGTTATTTTATTTTTACAGCCTTGGGTTTGAGTTCGACATTGAGTCGAATTTCCAACTCATATAAGTTAAATCGTATTATAATATAAGTTCATCGTAATGTATTCCAATAGAAATTCATCATAACGTATTGCAAGTTAAATGCATTATAATGCATTGCAAGTTAAATGCATTATAATGCATTATAATGCATTGCAATGCAAATGCATCGTAACATATTACGATGTGTATATGTAACTCAAAATATATCATAATTTTGTCGTAATATAGCGTAAATTTATCTTAATATATTGGGAATATATCGTAATGTATCGCAATTTGAAGGACATGATGAAGTGATATAGAATTAATATTAAAATATTGAATACATTTCAGATAATCTAAAAGTCTTCCCTTCTATTCAGAGACATAACTTTAAAACGTAAATGCAAAACGAATTCAAGACTAACCTATGAAAATGACTATTTTTGTCACCGCTAATTGTGTCCATAAACGTAAAAAACACAACTTCTCCAAAGTATTCGGAATCCAGTACCTATTACTAAGCTAACCCGAGATATAAGATCTTCAGCAGCTTTGTATTCTTTCTGTGTCCCTAAATGGAAGTTCGACTGAGCTCGAAATAGTCTTCGACAATATTTATGGAACTGGGCGTATAAACTCATATCCCCCAAACGGCAGTTATGGGCAAATAATGGGGATTTGATCCCATCTGAACATCAATCTTAACATATTTTATCCCTTTTTCTGCAGAGGAGACTGCCAGTTGAGTTTTTCAAGACTTTTGCCATAGTGTATCTTGTATTTAATCATAAAACAAATCTTTGATTAATGATTCGCAAAGCTGTCGCTTGAACAACTGCTTGTGAATGCACGACTTAAAAGGCGCTTTGTGGATGCTTTAAAATTTTTTCAATGTAGCAAATTTTTTTTTTTTAGGAAAAGGTCATCTATTTCTCGTAGAATTTCGGTCTTAGGGCTGTTCAACTTGTTTTCTACAAAAGAACGTATCATTCCAGGTGATTTGCTGGTATCCACCAGTTGATTTGATGCGTGCCCGAGTTTATTCGAATATAAACACGAGCGTAATTTGTTTCGTGATTTAGTTCCAAATACCACCAAGCGAATCATGTGTGAAATGAAAAACGACTTAATGTCACTTTCAAGCTCCTACAAGTTCATCCAAAACAAAGTTTGATAGATTTTTTTTACATATGAAATCCTTTGTAAAATAATGTATTCAACATCTTCAAATAATTTGAGTATCTTTTTTCCTGTGATGTTTTTTCAATAGCTAACGATATTGCGGTAATATCTATTCTGAATCACCCTGTATACACTATGTATATTTGACTATATGGATATAGATATACTCTATAATAATTCATGTAATCAATGATGGTATAGCATTGCAACCTATTATAGGTTCTGTATCTGTGGTTGCAAAATATGGTATTCTTCGTCAATGGGACTAGTTCGATTATTTAAATTATTCTGTTTTCTAATAAATTATTTCAATGCTTTTAAGTTGTAGTACCAGTAGATCGAAAATCCAGACAATAGTATTATATTACTGTGAATTTAGATGCAACACAGAGTATACTGTGCGTGCATTTTTTTAATATACTCCCGGTTTTTATTGTTTACAGGAAGTCTTTGGCAACTTAGAGTGACATCTAAGATGGGTGTTTTCAGTTGTTATTGGTTGTGCGAAAGCATGGGAAAGCTGTCCAATGCTTCGCGTGCTGTTTTCCCAGAAAGGGGGTTGTTGCAATGGCGGAAGATAGAATGTGCGAGATCACTAGATGGAAAGTTGACCTGACTGAAGAGCCAGGTATGGAGTTATGGTAACGTAGAGTTAAAGTGTTTTCATAATCATATAATTTGATGTAGTTCTTAAGATCAGAGTGGGGACCTTTTCACCAATAAGCTTACCGCCAATTTCAAGCGATTTGAAACAACTTCATAACAAAAACACTAATATTTTCAGGAGATCATTACCCTTCACAGAAACAGTAAAATCACCAATGGTTAGCACGAAAAGTTACCAGGATAATAGTTTTATTAATTTATGGATGGGATTGATGATAGGAGATACTTTGATAAGCCACGTTGATTTTCACAAAACATTTCTTAAAAACAGTACTCAAAATACTATAATTATCAATGTAACAAAAGCTTTAAAACACAGTGTATGATGCAAAACTACAAGTGTTACCCACAGTACGTTAACACTATAATACATTAATTTTTTTCCACGTTGGCAACGACATTACATTAAGTGGTAAATTCACAATTAATCGATTAATTATGTCAATGGACAATTGTTTTAGTATTAGTGTAAAAATTATTTTTCAAATGCCCATCTTTTTTTGCTCAAACATTTGGTTTCCAGTTTTTTAAGCTAGGCAGACAAATGTCAGTCATTTTGACATAAGGCCACTGTAATAGGTGGATGGTGTCAACCCATCACACGTTTACAACCAACCGAACTTGGTATCGAACCCGATCCCAGTGGATCCGAGGACGGCAGATATAACCACTGAACCACTGAGGCGCTTAACGGAGATATATATCTTCGTTAAATCCTGCGATATAGCCACATTGAAAATGCAGTGCGTGAGTAGGTCTGAAAATGTTATGTGATTTTAATTAATTTTGTGTTATGTACAAGTTCATAATACATAAAATTTTAAAATTCAGGTAATCGATGTTCCATTATCTATCGATAGTATTTTGAAAATCGGATAATTTAATATCGCTAATAAGTATCACATATCGGTGTGTGTATATATAGTAAGTCCCACAGTTGTCCATTGCCAAGAATACCCTTCACTCGGCCGATAGCCGCTGAAGAGCGTCATCGGTAGCGCGGGGGAGAGGGGTGAAAAAACGAGTCCCGTCTTAGCCACTGCCTCCTAAATTTAGGAGGCAGTGTCTTAGCGTAGAACTTTGGCTGTGGTGACCGAAGTTCGGATTCTTCGTTAAACTGTAGGTCCAGTTTGCCAACCCGTTTGGCCAACATTCTGCGCTTAAGGCCACTTCCTTTGTATTTCTTTCACCGTACTACGTGTATGTGTGATAACAGAGAGACCTCCATCCTGCAGTGGATTGAAAATGGTTGTCGATGATGATGATGATATATAGTAAAATGTAAACACTTTTCTGTGTTTTAGAATTCCTCTCGCGTAACTTAATTATACCTAATGAGTTTAATTAATCGCGATCTTACATCCAATAACGATGTTAGTGCCTTGCAGCTCAATTCTCTGAATCTATCTAGCACATGAAGCTCAAGCTCGCATCCGTCAAATTTGTCTTCGTGCGGGTAATTTCCTTCCGTTCTTCGTCATCTATACTTTCACAATTACTGTGGACCCACGGCACAATTTGGCATCGTAGCCAGGCGGGAAATTTAACGTATACAAAGGAGGCTCATTTGCATATATGTAAATGAAAGAAGGGTTGGCGATTAAGAATGATGTAAATTGATCATTAGAGTCTTTGATGCTGCAGATTTCCTCCCGAAATCCAAAGGACTGAAATCTGTTATTAAGACTCTGAAGAATAGAATGAGTGAGCAAGAAAAGAGGGAAAAAGAAAGCAAGCACAAAAAAAAGATGGAGGGACAATAAAGAGAAACGAATTCAAGGAATATGATCTTTAGAATTTGCTCTCGTAATTCAAATTTGTAAGTGCATGATAATGTTAAGGTTATAAAGAACTGGACTTGATTACAGATGTGTCGGGTAATTTCATCTAGTATTTGCCATTTCTGCATGCGATTTTATAAAAGGCCGCTGATGAGGGTTCTAGTGAATTTGTACATATGTATGTTAAAATTAAATTTATTTCATTATGTAAAACAACTTTAAACACACTTCTGTATGGTGTTGCAACTATCAATTTAAATGTTATTATTGCGCATTATATTATAAATACAGCAAAAATTATCTAACAATACTTTAGGGACTGAGAAAACTATCGTTATACAGTGTATCGTTATACAGTATCGTTAAAGACAAGTTTCACTCTATATTATACTTTTAACTACAGTATAACCTACCTAAAATGACCACCTTTGGGACAAAACTGCAATGGTCACCATATCGGTGATACTTTAGTAGTAGTCACTTTACCAGGATCCATTGTATTGTAGTATAAAGCTGCATTTACTCTTATTTTCAATACTTAATACATCGCATACTATACTGTAATACTAATATGTTATAATAAAATACACTATGCCTACTCTAACGCAGTAACTAATAATGCTTTTTCATTTTCGTTATCATTTTGCAGATGCACACCGTTTCTCGTTAGGTGACGCCTACAGAAAACGGGACATATGCCTGACCTAACAAAATAAATGCCCGAAAAATTTTAAAATCAAACCACTCCAAGCAAGCAAGTAAAAGAAAATCGCCTAAGGTCGATATTTAAATTTAGCGGGTTTCAATTAAATTGTTTCAATTGAATCTGTTTTCATTTTGCTTTTTTCAGTAAATTTTGGCTAGGTAAAAATTGAAAGTTGGCGAGTTGTAGTTTACTTCCAAATTACAAATGTCCAACTAGCAAAACCTCTAAATTCCAACTCGCCAAAATCAAAATTTTGGCAAGTTAAAAATAGGAAGGTGGCAGGTTAGAACTGGACGCATTGAAACTTGGCAAGCTGTACTTTATTTCCAAATTCTAAATCGCCAATTTCCAACTTCCAAGGCTTCCAAATTCCAACTCGCCAAAATTTTGGCGAGTTGGAATTTGACCAGTTGAAACATAACGAACTACAGTTTACTTTCAAATTCCAATTCTCCAACTTCCAGCTCCAGTTTCCAACTTGTCAAATTCCAATTTTCAATTCACCATTGACGGTATTTCATGACGATTTCCCGTGAGGGCATTACTTGACGATTTCCGGTGATGGCATTACGTGACGATTTCCCCTAGACGAGATTTCGTAAGGAGTTTTACTGAGTAACCATATTAGTGGGTGGTATTATGTATACTGAGTGGCAGTGCATTTTAAATATTAACAATATCTACGCCATAATTGTAGTTACAGAAGACCCTTACCTTACCCTCTTTACTAATGACAAACAAACCAAAACAACAGCAGGTTCAATATCTGTTGAAACCCGCTATAAAAACTGATTTTAATAAACGTTAATTGAGTGCGTATGAGCATTCTTTAATTATGAGGAAATTATAAACATAAAATATGTTCATGTATTAAACAATGTTGAAGAAACTTTCAACAAAATACGAATCACAAGAGAGAACATCAACTCATATGCTGAAAACATGGTTACTGTTGCAACGTATTTGGACATGTTGGAACAATTTGCAATTTCATAACTCCAGAATATTCCGAACGTCATTTTCCAGCAAGGTGGTGCGCCACCCCATTAGTTTTTGGATGTTCGAAGCTATTTAGACATGCTGTTTAGCATATCCCAGGGCGATAGATTGGACTTCATAGACCGACGAAAGGGAAACCCCGTTCTCCTGACATCACTCCGTATGGTTTCTTTCTTTGGGGATTTATTAAGACCGGTGTGTACAACATAAATGTAACTTCCCTTGAAATGCTTAAAAAGCGCATTGACGAAGCCTTCCTCAATGCAACAACCGACATTTTGCAGCGAACATAAATGAAACTAGACTTTGGTTACACACTATCTTAGGGCATAAAAAAACGCATATGGAGACATTCTAACTAGGTAGAAAAGACTTTAGCTATTACCACGTAATTTTTTAAAAAAATTATATTTCTAGGTATTGTAATTTCGAAGCAAATGAATTTTGAAACTGTATACTTCATCTATGAGCACCCTGTATAAAATAATTAATATAATTAAATAATAAGAAAGAACCTTTCTTATTATTGTTTTTTAACTTTCAGACATGTTTATGCATATTTTCTTTTTTAAAAAGTAGAAAGACCAAAAAGGTAAAAGCAAACGGAAAAATAATAATAACTGGAAATATAGATTGAAGTGAGGTAAAACGTTAAACGTTTCCAATAAATATTTGAATTTTTTTCCCATTCACACACTCCTGTGAAGGAGATTCACTCCAGAACAGAAGATTGCCATTACGGGAAATGCAAACTAAACGATTGTTGTTTGCTGTGTGAAGAAGTTATTCTTTACTTCCACTGGAGATAGGTTTTCTCTTTTGTGTTCCAAAGATATCCTTGCTAGCTTGATATTTCTGTTTCTCCACTCAGCTTCACTTATCAACACTCCCCAATGAAAAGAATTTTTAAGCGGAGCTATCGCGAGGATGCTGAGTCTGAAACCTTTAAGCTTCGTCCGCTTCTGCCTTGCTTTAAACTCGTCGTCTGGTATGCATATTCATGGATAATTATTCCCCATTCATGAATATTTAAATGTGTTTGCTTTATAAATTACGGAGAATTGTTTAAAAGTGTTCCGTCTCCTTGATTAGTAATAAGAAACAAAGTATATTTTTTCGTTACGTGTTGCTTTGCACTGCTGAAAGAATTGCCTTCAGTATTTTGCAAAGTCGTAAGCCTTAAAAATAATATTTTTCTAAAAATATTCAAATTCAAAATTCCGCAAATTATTATCATTATCTTCTTTGCTATTTTCCCATTAGAGGTCAGGGACATGTCAATAACACTTCCGCTGTTTCCACTCTAGAGAATCGCTTTTGGTCAGACCAAGGTCAGCTATATCCTCTCATTGTTATCCTTGGTCTTCCTATTCCTAGCTTTCCGGTTTGCCCTATACTTCTTACTTTTTGAAGTAGATGGTTCTCTTTTCTTCACGGGACACGCCCCTATAAGTCAAGTAAAAAATTGGCAGATGATCACGCTAAATAGTTGTTTTACGTGACTAGTCTTTTTAAGCTCTTCATTAGTAACAATATGAGAGGAATATGCATGAATATTTATTCAGTCCTTTTCCATCATTTTGAGGGAGGCAGAGCAAATGTTAGCCTTATTCTCAAAATGAAAGGGAAACTGGTAAAACGTTCTTTATTCTATCGTAATGAAAATGATAGGTGCTGGCATATATAATATCAACCAATTACATTCGCCATGCTCGTAACATTCGCTTCTGATAATTATTCCTCGTTATAAAATGATATGTAAAATTTAAGGTTTCATTGCGATTGCAATTTGATTAAGAAGTTTATATGCGCTGAATTTACGGTATATCGGCATCGCAAAAAAAATTAAAAATATTCCTATTTCATTTATAAATTTTTTATCGAAATACTATAAATATTGAGCAAAGATATGTGCAAATAAATATCTGAAAACAAAATATGGGTACCTTACGTTCAAAATCATGTCTAAATTGTTTATAATGGTGTATTGCGCATGATTGCTGGGCTTGTGCATTTGCTCCCTAACTCCTCACCAATTACTTACAGTTAATGCAAAACAGACAACTATATAGGAATCTTTTTTATATTCTACAGTAATTATGATTTCAGTGCCCTCACTCATGTGCATTCATGCGCAGTCAGTGGCGTAGGAAATGGGACTGAACATTCATACGCCATTCATGCGCAATCAGTGGCGTAGGAAATGGGACTGAACATTCATACGCCATTCATGCTCAATCAGTGGCGTAGGAAATAGGACTGAAGTCTCCCCCCCCCCATTATAAATATCAAAACACATTTCTTCTCTAACGCCGCATCACATTATCTTATTTTGAAGATACGTGAGACTTCCCTCATATCAGAAACCTTCTTTGTATATTCCGTAAATTCTAATTTGTTAAAATGCGTGGATTCTTTGGTTTCCGAGCTTTCCTTTTGATTAAACAATTGAAAACAGTACTTACGAATCATCTTCCATTAGCTGCGGTATAATCCAAAGTAAGGCCGCTTCTTCTTCGGAAATTACTCCTTCTTGGCAGTAATTAAACTCACCGAATACAAGTACGCACCTCTTCCACTATTAACTAATTTATTGATTACAAAAAAATATATTTACAAACTTTTATTTATATTACTTTGTAGACTTGGGAGAACTATTTCCCTAGTCCTTACCGGACCCCCCTCCCCTCCAAAAGTATTTCTTACCCCCCCTTAAAATTTTCGAACTCCCTTTCTTGGGTTTTTCTCAGCCCATAGCAACACTGTATTTAGTGGCAGCGTCATAGCGTGGCCATGTGTGGATTTAAGTTTTAGTTCGGGTTACAGACATAATTTATCGTCCTTCTTTTCCGCTCTTTCCACAATGGTGGGAGCATATGTAATTACATATATTTATATTGGAGGTTTCCAAACTGTCTATAATTAAGGGCCCGACACTTCGTATTTTTTAATTGCTGCACCACTGTTAGCAGTTATTTCAAATTATAATCATTTCCATATCTTTTCTACGCCTAGCTGTATGTCCGCTTTAGCGATACTCGGGAAATTTTAACTAGGTGTGTCGGTTCTTTTTTTTTTGTTGTTAATGTGTGTACATGACATACGCACAATGTCAGAAAAAATATTCGGACCTTAGGTCGGAAGAAGAAATAGTATAGCCTATATTTGCCAATTTTATATACTTTTGTCATGAAACTTTGGTGCATTTTTGACTGCAATAGCTACAA
The DNA here is from genome assembly GCA_006491805.2 of Dysdera silvatica. Lineage (NCBI taxonomy): Eukaryota > Metazoa > Arthropoda > Arachnida > Araneae > Dysderidae > Dysdera > Dysdera silvatica. Next base: position 60,445,239 of record QLNU02015270.1, read on the forward strand.
CGACAAGTTTATGTATTTCTATAACGTGCGGCTGAAATGATACGATATTATAATCCTCTTCTGAAAATTCTGCCAAATTTATCGTAGAGGTTTCTTCAATGAAAAAATTTTGTTTTATTCATATTTCTCTTGCATTAAAAAAATATGCATGATTTTAAAAGAGAAACAATATGCAGCTTTGAGACCTATTGGGAAATTTTCGTAAAGGACGAGAGATCAGGGTTAGAAATCCCCAGAGTCTATTTCTGATATATGTTGATCATTTGCGTGAGACAGCTTGTCTAGGCTAACTGGCGACCGAAACGTTGGTGATTCAGCCCAAGAGCCTCTTTTTCCATTCCGTGGACAGCACATTTGTCCAAAGACCAGGGGTCACCACTCTTTGACACAACAAATTCAACATAACATCGAGCCCATTCTCTTTGTTTTCTATGATTGCGCTTGCTCTGGGACGGGAAAACGATGGGAAAGACACGGAGTAGAAATAATTCAGTGTCTGTCTCCCATCCCGCCCCCTATACTCCGGGCCCTGATGCAAGGGAGAGTCCGTTAAAACAGATGTTAGACACAAAGAATAAAAATACACAGTGTAGGAAATAAGTGTTATTTGTCCTTTATTCTTGGGACATAGGATTCCCCGACGGATCATCTTGGGTTAACCAATGGGTAAATTCTCCGAACTACGACACAATTACACACACACCCATGCTAAATGGAAACCTCACCCAGAACAAGGAACTTAAGACATAATTAAAGTCATTGAGTAATTCGTCGCAATACAAATAAAGACTAATATATTGCCAATATAAGAACTTCCCATATTGTGGGTTTCCACAATATAAATGTTCGCTTCGCAGGCTTTCTTAACTGTTGCCACTTAGAAAAGCAAGAAAATAAACTTAAAAAGTTCAATTTCTAAAATTGGCACCATGCCAAATCTGTTACTTTTATTTCATATTTTTCAAACATTGTATAATTACAATTTTACTTTCTACATTTGGCAATAGTGTGTGTGTACTTGTTTTCTGAATTCTAAAATCAAATCAATCTTCCGTTTACCATCGAAGTGTGCACACGCTAATCTCACAGGCTCCGCCAAAACGGCGTACTAAATTTCGTTAGCTATGTGTTCCAGTGAATTAATTTATTTATTGGCGTCTATTATTGAATTAACTTGAACATTAAAAGATTTTAATAAATTACTTTTTAAAGCTGATGGCATTGCTGGATCTCTTTCATGAACTTCACTTTATCAAAATCATAACTTCTTCTGCAAGCTAACCTATCATAGTCACATATTGAAATCGGGAAATAAATATATTGTGCATTAAAATTAGTAAAAAAAGTCACAGAAACTAAAGCTAACTGAAAATACATGGTGTGGATAAAGCTGTTCAGAAATGGACTATGCTTCATTATTATTAAAATTTGGTCATTTTCGTGATGTCATTCTATCACACTTCTATTTAAATTTCGGCTTGTAACCCTACAAACCTGTTCTTGTAGCTCGGTTTGTCATTTTGTTACTTTGAGATAATCAAGCTTTGTTGTCTCCAACGAAGAAAATGATATTTTTACAAAAAATTCTAGAGGTCGACCGGTATGCGAGGATCAAAGATCAACAAGTAAAAAGGAGGGGAAGACATACAGGAAGTCATGACCCCAATACTATATCTGGATTAGCTGTTTTATAGATTTAAGTTCCGGGAATGTCCACAAGATTATTTAGAGCAGCATGAGGTGAATTATAAACCACAGTACTTCTGTAAATTACCCATTCTTTGTATGAGTATTGGATTCCAAATCATATGGCCTCGTTTGAAGAATTTTATCTTCGTCTCAATGGTGTTGAAGTTTATTTACATTTGAATCTCATTACTTGGAAATCAAATACTACTCACTATACCACGGAGTAAAATTCAATATTTTCCCTTTAACCCCCCAAGGAAAATCTAGGGCCTTCATCTTACATTTGTATTTGCTTAAACTTGCTTTCAGTTTCTTGATAGTTCCTCCTGTTGTGTCCTCATCTTGAATTTCGTCTCCTGCGGTTCTCTTTCCTATTCATCTACTTCTTTCTATTTTCCCTAAAACTACGTCCCACAACCTACTTTAAAGCCACTTCAGCCCCCACAAATTTTGAATGGCTAGACTGCAGATTCTGATGCAGGATTTGGCTGCAAATATTACAGAATCCTATCACAAACCAATGGATTACATTTAAGAAAACTTAACGTCTCAGTATTATACCAATTATCGCGCATAAAGACTAACTTTACTGCCACATTATACTGACATAATTTCATAAATTGTTTTATGCTCTTATTTACATATAACCTGCATTTTCTATTTCTGCGATCTTCGCTATTTACAGTCGTTGCAAAAAAACGTATCTTTGCTACATTTGTCGTAAAGTCAAATGTCACAAACACGCATAAAACCTTAAGTTTTTTGCATAAGAAAAGCTTCAAGATGCTCATCAAAAAATCAGCGATTGAAACTCGAAGTATTTCTTTTATTTTTTACTTTCTGTTTGATCACAATGCAGAACGTAATGCCACACGTTGATCAACAATCTTTTGGCGCGAAAGCTTCTTAAAATAAAAGTCATATCCCTAATGGTTTCATAAGAAAAATGCAGATGCTTTTTTTCTCGCAATATACAGCTTCTCTCAAATGCATTTTTAATGTCAAAAAGAGAGTGAATTTTAGTTTTTTAAAACAGATCCATCAGAAGAACTACGCATTAGTTGACTGCCGAGACGGTTTTCAATTTTTCTTTCTTCTCTAGAAAGAGGGGGGATTTTGCAATACAATAATAAAATTCTTCGCTTCCCGTCCTGTAATTATCGTTTTCAGATTACTTTAAATGCTTTAAACTTCGTAAAATTTAAGCGCTTTCTTAACAATTCCAATAGCAAATTTCAAGAATCTCTCTTCTTAAATTTTAATTACATACTGTTTTTTTTCAATCATTACTAGGAAAAAATTAATTATAGTGTTTCTATTTTGAAATCGATTATTTTCTAAAGCCATGTGTTCCGACTTGTTATTTATTTGCCTCTTATATTTTTAATGAATATAAGTTCCGTCACTTAGAATGCCTGTGAATCTATTTTGTTCGTGACAAAATTTTTTGAGTAACAAAAGTAGGTTTGTTGATTGACCCGTTCAATTTGTGACACAGGAGAGCTCAACTGCCTGTAGCACAAAATATCGTTCTCTCTCTTTCTCTCTGTCTGTCTGTCTGTATGTTTATTATGTTCAATAATATATATAATGTAATAATTACATCTTGGCAGAAGGTTAGAAAAGCTTCCCCATTTTTAAAGTACCTATAATTTCATCTTCAGCAAATTTTTATTCGTAATTTCTATAAATCCTTCGAAAGTTTGTAATCCAAGGCTTACGGAGAAATCAACAGTAAATGAACAAATTTGACTAGTTCTCATTCTTCTAACTTAACAACGTTTTCTATAAATATAAATACAAGAAATCCAGCACAGGTTAAAACAGCAATATAACAGTACATTAATACGTTATCAAGTTAGTTAAAAAAATGCATATTTAGTAAAGATTGCGTGCAATAAACTTTAAACAGCTATGATTATTATAAACTAGTATTAGAAAATACGTTGAATCTAACAATATACTACGTGGTGATCTATTTATACCAATAAGATGTTTATTTACTCATAACTTTTTTATAAATCACAACAAAAAATATAGTAAGTTTGGAATTATGCACGCAGTATTGAAAAATCATTTTTCCAAAGCAAATGTTGGAAATATTATCCCTTTTCTTGTAAACAATATTGAATATGCCGCACCATATTCAGTAATGTTTACAGTACAAACACTGCCAATTTCATTCGTAGTTATTTCACTCAATGCATCCAATATTTTTGGGGTATTTTTTTAACTCTATCCCTTAAATGGCTCCATAATGAAAGTCAATGGTAGATAAATCCGGAGATCTAAGAAACTCTACGTTTTTTTTAAATGGAACTTATGACCATATTCTTTGATTATAGATTAATTTAGTAAAAACTATGACTTCTCAAATCTCTGGACTTAACTTCACCTGACTTTTTATGGGGCTATTTAAAGGATAGAGTTCGCAAAAATAATCCAAAAATATTGAATGCGTTGAGTGAAACAATAATGATTGAAATTGTCAACGTTACTGCTCATACTCTATATGGAACAATATTGAATGTGGTTCGACGCAATATTGTTTAAAAAAAATGGAAAACATTTGCAACATTTGCTTTGATAAAATAATTCTGCAGTTCTACGTGTATAATGTTAAACCTACTGTATATTTTTATTGTAATTTATAAAAAAGTTTTAAGTAATAACCAGGTACTGGTTAAATGGGTCACACTGTACCAATGGATAATGTAATTCTTTCTTAATAAAAAAGTAGTTGATTTGACTCTTCGGAATCCCTTGGCTCCATCAAACCTTATTCCTTCTAACTCGATACTTAAACAACACCTCTAAAACCTTTTAAAAAATTTCTTATCTCCAAAACCGAACTACTAAAAAAATACGCAACTTTCATGCAAATGAAACCTCTTTCACCAGCGTTTTTTACAGATGTCGGTTTGATAATGAAGGCATTCGAATTTCATTAACTTTGTAGCCATTTTTTTCCGCATTGAGCTTCGAAGCTCATGTCTTTATTATATGAACATATTGTGCGCTTTGCATATTTGACACTTCCGGAAAGATATTTCAATAAATTTAAATACAAAAACAGTTTACCCTAAACCAATGATTCCCAACTCAATTTAAGCCGCGGACCACTTTTCCACTTCAATTGTACCCGCGGACCACTTTGAAAAATTCTCACGAGTTGATTGCAAGACCTGAATAAAAAAGGGAGCCTGGTCTTTTTTTGGGGGGGGGAAACGTGTTTGTAAAATCGTTCTTTGGAGGAAAATAAAAGAAATAATAAAGAGAAAAAACCATCTAATGAGAATACGGTCAAACCTCGTTAAGACGAACACGCTTAAGACGAATTACTTTTAATACGAACCGTTTTCTGAAATTCCGTCAGATTGTAAAATACTACAAATATGCAATCAATTTCATTTTTATATTTAATTTTAATATTTAATAATAATAATATTTTTATAAGCGTTTTTATTAATTATTATTTCTTTTTAAATAATGACCCGTCTCGCGGACCACTTGGGACTCCGTCGCCGATCACCAGTGATCCACGGACCACCAGTTAGGAACCATTGTCCTAAACGAAATTCATATCTGGAAAAGACTATGAAAAAGAGGAAAATACTGAGTACCCTCTGAAGACATCAAAAATGTATGAAAATGAAGCATTTTGGTAATGTAAATTAGTCTGCACAGTATCCATTATTTAAGTGATACTGAAATTAATTTTTAAATGGACATTTATACATATGCGTTTCAATTCGTCATCCATGCCTAATTAGGGCTTTTTTTAGGTAATGGAAATTAAATTATTTTAGTGATAGTTTAAATGAACAATAATAATAGTTTATCGTAATCTAATATAATATGTCGGCCCTGCGGTGGCGCAGTGTGGTAACGCGTTCTCCTATTGCGCGGCTAATCCGGGTTCGACTCCCAGCAGTGCAAAAAGAACGCTTACTCAGAGATCTCATAAAGATCGCACTGCTCACTGTAGTCCGGGGTTTGGTTCCCTAGGCCTTAAGAGGTTCGGATTCCTCGGAAAACAGTAGGTCCCGGCGCAGCATGACCACTGTAGTCTTTGAGCCGTAAAACCAAAAAACAAACATAATATTTCATTTGTACATTTCTGTATTTTTTATTTCAATTTCACAATCGTTTGGCACTAACCATACCTTTATTTTTTACAGTTTTCTATTGTTGAAAAAAATTTTCAAAAAAACAAGCGAAAAAATATCGCCGAAGGTTTATATGAAATTTAGCGGGTTTCAATTAACATTAATTCGCCATTCTTCTTTCGATTAACATTAATTCGCCACTTCTTTTTTAGTCCGCAACACGCTAATCCGACACTCTCTAATCCGCAACTCTCTAATTCACAACTCTCTATTCGCAACTCTCTAATTCTCAAGTAACTCTTTAGGTTTTCGATGTTAACAATAACCATAGTTATTGCATTTAAGGAAGACATTTACCTTACCCTTTTTATTGCATACAGACAGACAGACAGACCGAAAAACCAAAAGCAATAGCGGGTTCAATATCTATTGAAACCCGCTAATAAGTAAAAAAATAAATGACTTTTTCAGAAGTAAATTTAGTACAATGCCACTTTTTATTAAATTCTTTCTAATACATAGATGTATGTGTATATACACACGAAAGTTGAATAAATTCGTAATGATTCAAAATAATGTATGAAAGGAAAAGTGTGTGAATGTACTTTGATCAATGAGATTTAAAAGTAATTCCCTGAGTTCCTTAACATTCTTTAAAACTTTATTTATATAATTCAAAACAAAACTTCAGGTCAAACAAAGCGGTTTGTCGAAACATATACAGAATCAAACGTGTCACTTTTAAATCTTCAGTCTACTGTTTTCAAAGCTAAATATTTCTGCATAGCGAACTTTGCCAAGTAAACGTGAAAAGACTAATTCGTGAAAGGAATAAAAGTAATTTATTTAAGCTTTTCGTTTAAATTTAGTGATATTGATTTTCATTAAATGTTTCATTATGAATAAGGTGACTCCTAACGACTCTACAAAAAGTATAAATTTACTTTTTTAAAACAATTTTCAGTTCACAGTTCGATTCTTAGCTTGTTTTCATTAAGAATATTATTAATTCTTTTCGAAAATCAAGTACCCCTATTATATAGGGAGAGCGGGGTTAGTTGTTAACGTGTGGCACGTTGTTGCAGCGAATTTTCCTGTTCTTCTGCCAGGCACATCATTTGCATATTTAGAAAGTACATCACATATTGCGCATGCGGCACACATCTTTACTTCAGTATTTTTGGTAACAAATGAAATCATGTTAAGAGCAATTTTTTGGGGGGTTTTTTATGTAAAAGTAATTTTTTACGATTATGTTTGTAACGTGCTTTCACCAGAGGGACTGAAGGTATATAATTCTTGTTTTGCACATTTATCTTACTCATTGTTTACTTTAATTTTATCTGATTGTAGAAAAATTTTTTGTTTTAGTTTAAAAGTGTGAAGAGGTGAAATTAGATTAGATTTGACGTTCAGGGCTAGTTGTACAAGGGAAACGGTGTAAGTTATTACACTGCAACAACGGCAAAAAAAGAGAAAATCCTGACTGACCCACCAAGAAAAGGATACCTGCAGCAGGCATGTAGCCAAGCCGAGGCCAACAGGGACGTGGCCACATTTGCCCCATGCTTGTGCCCCAATTGCCCCATTGAGCTATTTATATATATAGAACAAATCCCGGTGTCCTGTGCCCTGTATGTCCTATACCTTGCCTCAGTTGCCCCTTCATCCTGGCTGCAGGCCTGACCTACAGAAAGAGGCAACTATTAGACTTAGAAGGAAACAACAACAGGAAGAGAGAGCAAGAAGAATAATTCTCGCAGATTGGGCGAAGATTGGGCTAAAACAGTAACCAAAAATAAAATCAAGAAGCATTCTCTCTCAATTTCAGACAGTAAAGATGAAGATCTTTTTTGTATTTCTTGTTTAAAACAATATTCCAAAAGTAAATAGGGTCAGATCTGGATTCAATGCATCAACGTGGAGTTTTCAAAATTATTCGGGGGGGGGAAGCAAGCGAATATTTCGTACATTTATACATTAGAGAATATGTAAAATTTCAATTTCTTTCAAATTATTGGTGGGGGGGGGTCTAGCCCCACGGGCCCATATAACTCTATGCCTATAACTTAGTATTTAATAGCAACAACAACGAGCCCCGGTATCTCCTACGATATAAACCTCGATTATATACGATTATATACCTGGATTAAGTACAATAAAATCTTGGCTATCAAAATGTTGGAAGAAATTGGAACAAACTCAAAGAGCGCCGTTTCCAGTCCAATACTGGTAATTCTTATCGCTTTAGATACTGAGAAGATTAAAGAAGATTATTGTTTAAATAAAGATTATGAAGAAGCGGTGATAAGCTTCTCCCTAATCTCCTTTCTCTGGCTATACAGCTCTCACTTTAACATGTACAAGCATTATTATTTAATAAGTAATATATCGCCCTGTATCATCATGGCCGAAATTTTAGAGGAAATGTAAAAAGTGACTGTGCAGAAACTATGACACAACTCTGTCAGTATCTCTCAATGAAAATTCAAAAGTAAAATGCGATATTATACAATTAAAATTATGGACAACAGTGGAACAAAACATTAGGCTGTATTACAACAAAATGGGATATTACATTACATTATTCTTTTCATTATGATATTTTACTCTCTTTCCTTCGTAAATGATACCGGAATTTTAATGATGATAATAGTGAGAATGATTTGGTATTTAAAATGCCTGCGCAATGAGCATCAAATGTAAAACTTCTTTCAATGGTTAATAGCTTTCATAAAATGGATGTGTTGCATTATGAAATGTGATTCTTTAAAATAAATACTTGTTTTCGATCAGTTTTCTCAATTCAATGGTCACTTTCTCCGTACTCTTGTCATCGCTGATGGGCTTAAACTACCGGCAGGAGAAGCAAACTGATGAGCACCACTTACGGAACTTTAACAACGATCTATTCATGTCCTATTAGTTTAACGTTAATTAGATATCCGGTAATTGATGCATGCCAATTTGGCGACTAATTGGCTCAGTTTCACGAATTTCTGTTCCTCGTATTATTACCAAAGTTGGCACTATTCTGACATTCATCTTCTGTTGTTGAAGTTGAGCCAAACTTTAACGATATTCCAATTTCAGATTTATTACGTTTAGGATAAACATCGGAACTGATCGCAATTTTCTAAAAATAACAATGTTTTCTGAAATTATTGGAATAAGAGAGTGTTATGTCTGTATAAGTTCTTCTGAAACTAAAGTAGGAATTCCTTTACCACTTCCTCGGATAACTTTTACAATAGAACATAAGTTATAGTTTTTTATAAATCCGAATTCTACAAGCAATTTGATAAGGATGGAAGAATGACATTGGTATAATGTTTGGGAGTTCTTTTCGAATACAGAAAGGTGTAATTTAGAATGAATGTTACAAGCTAAACGAAGAAAATAGATTGCAAAAATAGCTAACTTGCAAATTACTGGTGTGTCCCTTTGAAAAGAGGGAGTTAATCGTATTTCAAATTTAAAACTGAACAAACTGGCATCCGTGCTCGAATTTTCAAATGTGAATTAGATTTTTTTTTTAATTTCTTGGCTCTTCCAAATGATAAAAGTATTCCAGTCAAGATTAATTCCCCAAAGGTACGTATTCACAAAAGTAAATGAAATTATGAACAGCTCACGAACGGAAGAATTTTTATAAATTTGCGTTCGGTGAAAGAATTCTCTTGTTTGGAATCGTTAAATACCTTATTCACATATTTCAAAAATCCCTATCGGTGCCTTCCTTCCTGCTGATTTCCAGAAGTACGATTTCAAATATTCGCTGTTCAACAAGTAGAAAACAATATTCATTATGTTTTAAAGACAAAATGTTACACTACCAAAAAGCTGGCAATTTTTAAATTCCTTTTAATAAAAAATATAAAAATCGTTGTAGATGTGCTTATAGAGGGTTTCATAGAGCTTCCAGCTTTATAACTGAAATTGGCCTCTTCCGACATTTTTTACTTATTTATCACAAAATATGAAACGGTGATTTTGAAATTATACAAAATAGTTGGCTAAAAAACATTTAATAAGCAATATTTTATAAGCTCAAGGATGTACAACTAGATCTAAACTGATGTTTTTATGAGGTATGCACAACACTAATGACATGTGAGCAATAACTTATGACTTCTGAACATGTGATCAAGACGAGGGAAAAGTTAAATGTGAGGATAAATTAAATGTGGCGAGAGAAAGAAATATGTGCTTAATTTTTAAAGTGGGTGTTGAATTTCTAGACACCAGTATATTAAAAGCTGATGTCAACATTATGGGTCATATATTGGTACACTTATTTCGGTGTAACTGCACAACAACCCCCCCACCTCCCCACTACTGATTTTTTTAAGTGTTTCCAAAACTGCTGGCAATATGGCAACTGATCTGTCGCCTTGTTGTTTTTGATGTTTTTTGCGCCGTGAGTTTTTCTGAATCAGTAGAAGGGATGTATCTGTGGAGGGGTTGTGGGGAAGATCCCACGCACCCCCGCTTCGGGCTCTACCCTTGCTGCCTGATCGATCACATTAGTGGTGCGCTTCCTGAATCGGTAAAATGTTGAATCTGTAAGAACCTGAAAAATCTTAAATAAAAATTTAAAAAGAAGTACTCACCTAGTCATCTTGAACGGTGGTGTGTGGCGGGAAAATACTTTTTATGGCTAGGAAAAATGCCGGAAATAAGTTCTCCAGCCTATCCTTTCTGCTACGACAGTACATAATTTCCGCAAAGTAATCTGCAAATCACGTTATCCACACGAGGCCTAGCCTACAATATCGTCTGTTCCTTACATACTGAACACTCATGCCCCGACGAAATTATCCTCTTTCATAGCCTACTCAAGCACACTTCTCTTACCATTCAAACGCAATTCCACAAAAAACGGCATAATGCAAAAACAAACGGCATAAAAAAACTCCGTAGCGGCTGCAATGGCCCAGAAAAGTGGTATAAACATGACGTCAGAGAGGATAACGTCACAATCCGACCTACTGAAATTCCCTATTTTAGACTTATTTCAAGAGGAGGGAGAGAGCTAGGGTGTTTGTTGTGCAGTGCAGCCGTTATTTCTCTTGACGTGTCCGTTTGAGCTTTGCAAACCTTCTTCAAAGGATTCGAATTCCTACAATAACTATAAAACAATATTAACCCTTTGCACTCGAAGTTTTTTTTAAGAAATAATATATACGAGTTATTTATTAACTAATTATTAACTTATTATAACTTATTATAATTATTATAACTTATTATAATTATTATAACTTATTATAATTATTATAATTATTATAACTTATTATAATTATTATAACTTATTATAATTATTATAACTTATTATAATTATTAAGTTATTTATTAACTTATATTAAAATATTTATTAACGAGTTAAATAAATTATTATACGAGTTTGAAGACAATTTAAATGGCTCCTCCGCCCCTCGAGTGCAAAGGGTTAAGTAAGAAAGACGCTTCTAAGCGCGTTAAATGAAATTTATTTCTATACGGCACCATTGGCGTTCTCAGGGGAGTGTTGATGGGGGTTGTAACCCCCCATTGCAATGAAATTTTGTATATTTAACATAGGAATATGTGAGTTGTAGCTCTGTAACCCCACCTCATTGAGTCTATAACCTCCCCCCTTATGAACTTCCTGTGTACGGTAATGTACGGCACATACATCTCCGGATAACTAATGTTAACAATTAACTGACTTGCTTTTACTCGACATATTTCTGGTAATGTGATCGAGTACGTGGTTTATCTTGGATATTGTCGTACAGAAGACTTAAGTGCATTTTACTAACTAAAACCCGTAGAGGATAAATAAGGATTAATATTAAATAAAGAGTAAACACAAATTATTTAATTTAAAATTTTATTACCTTAATAGCTATTTCGGCTGCCATCTACCACCAAATTCAAAACCGTACATCTTCAGGACCATACTCAGATGGTAGCAGATAGACACGATGATGTGGGTTCACCTTTATTTAATTTTTTATACAGTGTGTTTCGTTAATTTAAGAAATATTAATGTTATTATTATGGTGTCCCATAATAGAAATGCTAGTTCACTTTGCAAGTTTTCAAACTGTTGCCACTTAGAAACGCAAGGAAAGCAAACTTAATAATTTCAATTTCTAAAATTGGCAAAATGCCAAATTGTTTCCTTTTACATGACGTTTTCTAACTGTACATAGTTTTACTTTCCGCATCTGGCAACATATATTTTGTATAATTATAATTTCACTTTTTATATTTGGCAACACATGTACAATTGTTTTCCGAATTCTAAAATCAAATGAGTCCTCAAATTAGTATCAAAATGTGCACACTAATCGAACACTCCGCCAAAAGAGAGGCGTACTAAATTCCTTTAACGATGTATTCGAATTAATTTATCTTTTGGCGAATTATTAGATTAACCTAAACAAAGTTATAATAAATATTATTTCAAACTGGATGAACTACCGCAGTTATTCACAACTTATTTTTGCATTAATATTAATATTATTATTGCATATGGCCACATCCCACCTTAATTGCAGATATTTTCCGATCTTTGTATTTAGTGATTTTGTTATAGATCCTTTATTTGAATCTCCAGATGAAAGCACGTATATTGTCATCAAGTCAGGCATATTAGGCGCTATATGCTTATTATTATTAAGTGCAGTCTGGAAGCATTACGTAAATTAATAAACGTCTTGTATAAAATACAATATATTCTGAAATTACTTTAATTTAACCTAAAAGCAAGCTAAAATTAATTAAGGATAATTATTTTACCTAATTAGGGTACTTCTGACTAAAGCTATTCCTGAGTTTTGAAGTCGTAATAAACAATTTCGAAAACACTTGGCAGAAAGTGAATTAACAAATTTTTCAAAGTGGCTCTTGAAAGTTGTTTCACATATCAAAATTCAACGTTTACTAAAAATCAAATTAAATTAAAAATGAAATATTAAGCGACGTTTTATAAAAATAAAAGCAATTAAAAACGAGAAAGTACGAATACTTAAAAAAAAGGGAAATTTATTCAGTAGAGAGGAATGACCGTTTGTTGAAAACGATTTTAGCTTACTTAGAAAAATTTAAAAATTTATCTAATTAATAACGCCTGAAAAAAAATATTTATTTTTTATTAATTAAATAATTCATGAAGCAAGGCTTTCGATATTATAAATAGACCAATCATTGTTATTAATTAAAATGCAAATGTATGGAGTTAGAGATAATGTGCTTAAATTGTTTCATAGTTATTTAACAGGTAGAACTAAAATTGTGCAAATAAATCATATACATTCTAATCAAGAGCAAAATACATGTGGAGTCCCCCAAGGCTACATTATTGGGCCGCTATTGTTTCCTATATACATAAATGATATTACTAACATTGACGATGATGTAAACTTATTTGCTAACCACATAGGTCTGAGTTTTGGAGATATGTCACAAGAAAACCTCTTCATCAAGGCAAAATTAAAACTAGAAATTCTAAATCAGTGGTTTAAAAATAATAAACTAATAGTTAATAGAGAAAAAACTAAGCATATACTTTTTCATAATATAAATAAAAAATTAGATAATTTGGAAATATTAAAGTTAGATAATAAGGAAATAAAGAAAACGGATGAAATTAAGTTCCTTGGTATTTATATAAATGAAGTTTAAATTGGAATAAATATATTTTGGAAGTTAATAAAAAAAATTAGAAAAAGTGTAGGAGGAAGATTAAAAAATCTGTTACCACACCCGCAACATTTCGACTTATGAGCATTCGTTGCATTCTGATTTGTCCCAAAAGTTCCCGAAATGATTTTTTTTAAAATCATTTATTCAATATCAGTTTACAATCTTTTCAGAACTTTTCAAAGTATTCTCCCCCTGCTTCGATGCACCGTTGCCAACGCTTCACCCAATCATTGAAGGCGCCCTGGAAGTCGTCAACGGGAATCTCCTTCAGTGAGGTCGTCGCGGCTGCTTTTACCGCCTCCAGCGTCCCATGCCGAGTTCCTTTCAGGGTTCTTTTGATCCTTGGGAACAAAAAGAAATCCGCTGGTGCCAGATCGGGGCTGTACGGCGGCTGGGGCAGCGTTGCCACACCCATTTTGGCCAGCAACTCGGAGACAATGAGCGCGGTGTGGGTTGACGCGTTGTCATGGTGCAAGATCCAATTGTCGCGAATTTCGTTTCGGACGCGTCGAACCCTGTTGCGCAACCGTTTGAGCACTTCACAGTAAAACTCCTTGTTGAC
>QLNU02015270.1:60464370-60476580 GCA_006491805.2 Dysdera silvatica
GACTGCCAAACCCACTCGAACGTGACTTAGTCTATCCTCATCAAGGGTTCGAGTTATTGCACTGACATTAGAGTATACAAAGTTAAAAACTACATGAAGTATATAAAGTACATAAAATTCATATACGTAAGGTATATATACGTATGAGGGCGAATCAGAAAGTCTTTGCCCCTATTTTTTATTAGCCAAAATAAGGTACATACAGGTAATTACAAATATACGTACTATTCTACGTACCTTACACTATTTTTCCACATAGTCCCCACACCGGTTCAGACATTTGTCCCATCGCAGCACTAAATTTGAGATGCCCCTGTGGTAGAATTCGTCCGGCTGACTGTGGAACCACCGTCGGACTGCTGTCTTGGCTTCATCGTTGCACGTGAATCGCTGTCCTGCCAGGAACTTCTTCAGCGGACCGAAAACGTGGAAATCACTAGGGGCGAGGTCCGGACTGTATGCAATCAGAACCGCCGACAAGCTCCGGTCATTTCACTGGGAGAGTCTGGACCACCCACCATACAGTCCGGACCTCGCCCCTAGTGATTTCCACGTTTTCGGTCCGCTGAAGAAGTTCCTGGCAGGACAGCGATTCACGTGCAACGTTGAAGCCAAGACAGCAGTCCGATGGTGGTTGCACAGTCAGCCAGACGAATTCTACCACAGGAGCATCTCAAATTTGGTGCTGCGACGAGACAAAAATGTCTGAACCGGTGTGGGGACTATGTGGAAAAATAGTGTAAGGTACGTAGAATAGTACTATATTTACAATTATCTGTATGTACCTTATTTTGGCTAATAAAAAATAGGGGCAAAAACTTTCTGATTCGCCCTCGTACATAAAGATCATAAAGGGGGATGAAAAGCTGCAACTCAGTACATTCATAGATATACATATATATACCTATTCAATTTATAGATATATATATATATATATATATACAAAATTCCATGGTAATGAAGATTATGATCCCATCACCATCAACACTCCCTGAATACGCCAATGCAGCATTGATGTTGCTTTCTAAACCTTCTACCGTACGAGTCTTCTTGTTATAAGCGCGATTCTTGTCATTGCAATAAATTATCAAATATCGCGTTTCCGCATACAGCGTGAAGAAAAATATTGTTGCTATTTTGGGGAACTACCTGGTGAAACACCCTGTACAACCTTATGTATATAACATTATTATGCATTTATGTGTTATTTGCATTGCTATCGTACATAAAAACATGTTTGCATTAATTCTTCCAAAAATTTTTAAAAGTACAGTGTGTGACTATAGGTCTATATAAATATAAACACTGAACAGTTAGGTCCATAAACATGCTATGCATCCATCTGCTCCAAAATAAATGGAGGATATTATCGTTTGTGCACGGGAACGGTAGGACTATGTACAATCCCTTCTTTTGACATTATTTCCCACATGTCCCCGAAGCGGCAATTATACCACTAGGCTATATTCAAATACATGGCAGCAATGAAAGTAATGCCTAATAATGAATCAAAACACAATTAAGAAAAGTACAGGAAAGGTTTTGTCAGGTCTATAATGTACTATGTCCGATGAGGAGGGGGTGAAACAACTATGAAAATGTCTCTGCTGAAGAAATAGCTTCCATAAAACTGTGGATGACACTTGGCAGAAAGTGAACGTCGAACCTGTCTGGCAAACTTTGCAAAAACAAGCCGTTTGAAATCACTTGGACTGGCCATCTCACGAGCTATTTAAGAATCCTCTCACGAAGTTTGTCTCTGTGAAATTTCTTTTCCGAGTCGCGGAAGCTTGAAGAAACGCTTCCGTGTTTTGTAAAAATCAATATCCGGGATGTGAAGGAGGAGATATAGCTATAAAAAGAGAAGCAGGATGGGATAAGACTCAGAAGAAGTGTTTTTCTTGCCAAAAACGTGATTTGATTTGAAACGAGAACTGTTCGAAAATATACATTTCTTTTCCCAAAACTTTTAACCTTCGTAAATTTTATTTTTACACGAGCTGTGATTACTCAAAAATTACCCATCCTGTCATTCGCTCAACCAAAAAATTGTCACTTTTTATTTCTACGTCTGCCACGCTTTGAAAATTTATTCAGCACTTGCGCGTAATTTCGCTTGCGATGACTGTGTTAGAACCCCTTGCAGTAAATAGGGGTTTGACCCCATCCCTATCGATTGCACAATCACAAATTTCCCAAATCCCTTACTAACACAACTCCCTCTAATTACTTCCAAAGCGAATTTGCTGGATCAATTGTTCTTCCGTTTTTTCCCTAGAGTTAGCCTTGCAATTGCGGAATTTTTTGAAGAAGCAATTTTAAAGTCGCCTCCTCACAGTAAAGTCCATTCATCAACATGAAAGATCATATTCCTATCTTTCAATACTTTAAGCGCGCCAAATGTGTTATAGTTATAATCATTCATGTATACCATCAAACTAAATGTTACCTTAAATTTCTGTTAATGGAGCATAAAAAATGCCAAAAAGGCCAAATTTTATAAATCTTCCACCGCCATTCATTACTAGAAGAATAATCATAACTTTTAAGTTTTGAAACTTTCATCGTTTAGCAACGTACAGCACCATCGGAGTTAAGTTTTCTGGAAGCCTTCAATGTTTATCTTCTGTCAAGCAACTTCGTAAATGATCATAAATCTACTTCTAACTTACGTTATGTGTAGAGATCCTTAAACCCCGCTCACTACTTATTTCTCGCTCCACCCCTTTTTCAATTTTTCCTTTCATTTCTCTTCGAAATATTATCCTTCAGTAGGTGCGCTACTATCAAACAAATAATAGTGGCATTAAGTGGCAACACTCTGTGGACTTGTAGTTCACTCCAGTGCACCGTCCACTTCACTCGAATAATGCCTTAAATTTTTCATTATTACTTATGACCTGCAAAGCTGTTATGTTTCCAGAATTCGGCCCTAAAACCCTGTTTCTTCCTTGTAAATAGCGACATGTCATCGACGTTTTTGTTGTTTCCCATCTTGAATAGCACGGGGTGTCAAGCCGAAACCAACCACATCCTTAAAGACCTTCTCTTCGATTGTTAGCCTTGGTCTTTTTATTCCCTGTTGCCCATCTTAAATCGATGTAAATTATTTAATATAATTTTCTCTTTTTACACTCACGGAAGAGACTACTAGAGTTGACTGGAATAACGATCCGGCGTATATTGCACGGGCGCCGTTGGCGGGGGAGACAGGGGGACCCGTCCCCCAATGTTGGTATTGGAGTTCCATGTCCCCCCCAAATTAAAACAAAAATTTTACAATAGGTAACGTCGTTCAAAATTTAAAATATTTTCTATTTAAAATGCGTTGGTGGGTAGATTTTTTTACTAGGGAGGGTGGCACAGATCGTCCGCCTAGGACGCCAAATTTTCTCACTACGTCCCTGCTGTTGTCCCTGTAAAGATTTGTTAACAAGGCCTTACCCAGATATTTCCTCTGGGGAAACAAAAAATCTTTACGACCTCACTAATGAATAAGTATTGGTAGCAAAAACCTTTCAGAAGGGGAGGGGACCTGGCCCTTAGAACCACCTGCTGGCTACGGCACTATTTGACAACAAGCTGTCTTCCACTGGTATACTGATACCCCCCCAATATTTTTATGCCTTCGGTGCCCATGGTATATTGTTCCCCAATTCCCTCATCCATTTCTTAAGTCTAACTATTTTACATTTAACAACTTTCCAAGCACTCATTTAAAATTTTCTGTATAACAGATTACCAATTCACAAAGCAAAATAAAGCTATGCATTGGCGTGCTTGTTTGATGTGGTCTGAGCTCGTTGCCTATTTTTGTTTTGTTTGTTTGTGATTTCTACGATGCAAGAAGAGTAAGGATCATGCTTCGTCGGGATCTATAGTTTTCCGAGGAATCCGTCTTTCAAATTGCTTAGAACAGTGCTTCCCAAACCATGGGGCGCCAGTCGATTTTGGTAGGGGTGCAAAAAGTAGACAGATATTAAGAAATGTATTTTTAAAAATTGAAAATGGACTTTAGAAGAAATAGTGTGATTTCTATAGAGGCCAAGCAAGTGTGTGTCCAACTTTGTTTTCAGGGGGTGTCCAGACTCACCAGATCTCCTCTAAATACGTCTTTTCTAGAAGCCTTGGCAAAGAACAAAAATAACAAACCAGCTGTATGAGCGAAGGGGGTTCCCTGAAATTCTTCATTAAACCTGATAGGATTATGTTCGACTTGCGCACGTGCAACTTGCGCATACCTTTTTTCAACCATTTTGTCCGACTTGCGTACAAGTGGAAAAATTACAACAGAGTTGCGTACGAAAAATAATTCAGAATTCAATGTGTCAGAAATCTATACTTAGTCGATTAATGTAGATGGATAATGGACCTAATTAAATTTATTTGCATGTATATACACTAGGGTGGTCCTTATCATATAGTAAAAAATTAAAACATGGAAATTTAACCGTCTGGCACCCCCTCCCCACTCCAATGTTGTTCCATTTATGAAACAAATATTATGTGATAAAATTATTAAAATAGAATAATATTTAGAGGTCCCCCGAGCATTTTGTATTCGCATATAAATGTACGTAGAGTTCAATATGTTTTTCTAAATCATTTTATTTAATTTCAACTACAAACAAAAAAAATGGTTGAATATTTAAACCATAATGTAATTTAAATTGTTCTAAGCAAATTATTTAGAATAAAGTGTGCTACACTGCAGGGGCAAACTGTGTCCCCGCAAAGTGGCGCATATGTTGGATCATTGAAGGGCGCGTGTCCTATAACCCATGGGGCCCACCGGCCCGGGGCCGTTTTTTTCGGCGGCCCAGTCTGCCCCTGCTACCCTATGACACTCACGAAAATCACCGGCGACTAGTTTGATAATTTTATCTAACGTTTTTGATATTTATTTCAAGCTATTCTCACAACAGACGGAATGCAATTCAGCCCCTTTCGCTTTTCTTTTCCGCACACATTCATGTTCTTATGGCAACAACGTAAACAAAAACGCTGTTGCCAACGAAGGTTTTACGTTTTTTAACTATATTCAACCATTATCTTTTGTAACGATATCTATTCAACGATTACATTTTGTAACTATATCTGTTCAACAATTATATTTTGGAAATATATCTACACAACAATCACATTTTGTAACTATCTATTTGACAATTATATCTTGTAACTATATCTATTCAACAATTACATTTTGTAACTATATCTATTCAATTACATTTTATAACTATATTTAACAATTACATCTGTAACTTTATGTTCAACAATTACATTTTGTAACTATATTCAACAATTACATTTCTTAACAATATCTATAATAACATAAACAAAAACACTGTTGCCACTAAAATTCTCACAATTTGTAACTATATCCGTTCGGCAATTACATTTTGTAACAATATCTATTCAAAAATTATATTTTGCAACAATATATATAATAATATAAACAAAACCGCTATTGGCAGCATAAGTCTTACATTTTGTAACTACATCTATTCAACAATTATATTTTGTAACAATATCTATAATAACGTAAACAAAAAGACTGTTTACTTCCATTCCAAAAATACTGTTGCCAAGAAAGAAAATTACTCCAAAATTGTTGGAGGGATCCAAGAATTTTTTACATTACAATATATGTAAAATTGCAATTAAAATTTTTTTCAGTAAAATTAAATTTCACAGTAATTTAAATTTTTAAATTACTGTCGGGAGCTCGGCTCCTGCGGGTCCATGTAACTCTATGCCTATATACTTCTCATAATTATTGCAGGTGTTAAGTTTCGGTTGATTTTTTAGATTGGATTCATCTCTATTCAATAAAGTGTATTTTGTTATATAATAATAAAACAATAACTGTTCTAAATCTAGTGACAAGGTATTTCCGATAAAACTCTAAGAATATTTTATATTTAAATCAAAAGACGCATGCACATTAATTGGCAAGGTGAATGATTTATTCATGGTGGACCATTTGAATTGATAGTGTAAAATATCTTAAAATAATAGGCGTCTTACAGGGATTCCGGCTCTGATTCTCAGCGGGAGCGTAGGCTCAGCACATTGCTCTCTCCCACGCTTTCTCCCCACAACGCTTTTCATTTGCAATGTTCATGTATCTGCTTCCAAAGAATGCATCAAAATGCTCGGCAGCGTTTTTCCTTTCCAGAGTCCGTGGCTTCCTCTGCTCATCCCTTCTGTCTCGTGTTTGTCCTTGCCATCTGTGGTGCCTCCGCTGGTTGGGTTCTGATGTCCTTCGCCTGCCATATTGTGCCTTTCCATCTCCTTGGCCGCCCTCTCCGGGTCCACTCCTTCCGTGATATTGTTTGTCTTGGGGTTATGTGTCTTCGGCTGACTGTTTTCTGAGGTCGCCAAATCATCACTCATTGCTCTTCTCCCACTTCATCAAATCTCATCCAGGCCCTGTCCTACCTTTTTTGAATCATGGAACACCGCCATGATTCAAGCCTCTGTCATACGTCATCATTCGTGGGGCAGGAATTTAACATCATCAATACGGTTTGCCATACCTTTTCCGGAAATACAAGTTGCAGTAGCGGCCAACTTTTCCAATCACCTTTGCACACAGAAGAAGGCATTTTACAAAACAAACAAAGCAAAACTTAATTGACTTTAAGGGAGAAGTGATTTTCATTTCCTGAATATATCTTACAAATAGAGAACAAGAGACATATATTGATAATGAAAACTGAGAAAAATTGATAAACCCCTCTAAAGTCCCACAGGGATCAAATGTTGGCCCGTTATTGTATTGTATTCTATTTAAGTTAAATGATATATTTAATGCCTTGAAAGTAAAAAATATAACATTATTTGTAAATTACACCATCGTTATGATAGCAGATAAAAATATAAAGGAAGTGACAAAAAAAAGTATAGAAGAAGACATAAAATATGATAAATAGTTTAACTTAAATCGGATGAAGGTGAATGTAAATAAAGCCAAATTATTGGTTTTTATGAATTAAAAAATCGACCCAGATTTAAAAAGCAGCTATGGGGTAGCGCAGAAGGCCGACGCCGGAGGCGCAGGCGAGGGAGAGCGCAAACTCGACTGAACTAACTCGCAGGGAAAATATCTCTGTGACTGTGGGGCGCAATCTAGACAGCTTTGCCAGGAACACAAGATCATCCAGCAACACTCCTGCCCCTGGTTCCTCCAACACAACCCAATGGACCGCAGATAATAACGTTCTTTTGTATTTTTCTAGGCGCGCTAGCTTTTATTTGGAGGAGGGCTAATTCTTTCCTTCCCCTTCCCTAGCCCCCATCTATGTGAATGTTTATACAAATACTTTGCAAATTCTGATTATAATCAGAGTTTGCGAAATTAATGATTATTAAATTATATTCGTACATTCTAAAATAAACAAAAATTTGCAATAGATGGCAGCACGAGCTAACAACTAACACACTGAATTTCCAACTCTCTGTGTCACATCAGATTCTTCAAATTCATTGAGTAAAAATGAACCTAATGTTCCTAATGAAAATAAATAAAACTAATAATAAATCCACATACACATATTTCATATAAACTCATCTCCAGGTGAAACAGGATTAATATGTTACATTGCTTTATTTATATAAATCGAACACTACGCAGATTAAATTAAACAACAATATAAATCAACGTTTATTGGCGTAGTGATACCAGCGCCGATGTTATGGCGTGATTAGATGGTGAAACGTTCGAAAGAAAATAAATATTTCTGCGTTCGGTGGGACCTGAACCCACGACCTTCCACTTGCCTTCCACACCTGCTTCAAAAGTCTTTATATAGTTCGTAAATGATTAAATATTGTCGTTCGTAGCTCAGATGTTAGAGCCTCCGACTGGCAAGTGGAATGTCGTGCGTTCAGGTCACGCCGAAATATTTATTTTCCTTCGAACGTTTCACCATCTAATCACGCCATAACATCGGCGCTGGTATCACTACGCCAATAAACGTTGATTTATATTGTTGTTTAATTTAATATATTTTTTGTTGTTTTTTTAAATATTTCTAATACAGCTTTTGTATAGTATTCAAACCAAGTGCACTAGCGCCGTTTGCGGGTGGGGGACAGTGGGGGACCCATCCCCTCAATGTTGGTATTAGGGTTTCATGTCCCCCCCTAATTTTAAATAATTTTTTTGTAATAGGTAACGTCTTTCAAAATTTAAAATATTCATTTTTTTCTCTTTCTTTTTTAATCTAAGGAGTGTGGTTATATTTTTTGGCGTAGTGTATTTAGTGCGAAATACAATTTTCCCCCTGGGGTAAGGGTGGTTAATGATCAGAAGAACACGTGCTCGCGATAGGATCATGTATTTTGCTTTTGTACTCCACACCGGCGTAAAAGAAAATTGCAACAAATCTATAGCTTTTGTCTTTCGTTACTTTCTGAAAGCCCTGAATGACGACAGTGGCATAACCAAGAGGTGAGTTTAGGTGTTTATAAACAAATAACATTATAATTTTCACCTATTCAAATATGATAGCGAATGCACTTTCACCTATTCTTGGAATGAAGGTTACAAGTGCTCTCACTGGCATCTTTGAATAGGTGAAAATAATGATTTTATTTTAGTTCTTGCTCACAAACGCATGCAACGATTCAATTTTTCTCCAATCCACCAATAGCATTTTTTACGCCCTTCTGAAAGGTCATATCACAAAGTAGGGGTTGACATTTTAAATGTTTAGCTTGAGGTGGCCGAAGGAGTCAGATAATTTACTGTATGATAACTTTGTATTCCCCCTTTGAAAATAAAGTTAACGAGTCTGATCATTTTTTGAAGAATCCTTTTTAACTACTTGAAAATCCGTCTATTTCGCTTTCAATGCGCCACCTTGTTTACATTATATGTACATTACTTTGATATATACTTTTGCTATACATTACTTTTAATGAGCATTATTGTCTTTTTCAAAATGCACTTTGTCATTTATTTGATGTAATTATACCTCTTGTTTCATTGTGTTATATAGCTCTCTTTTCTGCATGGCAGCGTTTTCATTGACATGTTATTATTTAAACTTTCAAACTGAACGTTTTTAATAACGTTACAACTATACTTTCTCTATTTTAATTTTGTAAGTTCAATGACCTTTTCGGCATAGTAAGCACATTATCAACGACATAAATTAAACTGATTGCCTGCATCATCAACATCAGTGTAATAGATACGAAATTTAGTAAGGTGCATTGCATTTGAAAATGAAACTGGAAATGTGACTAGAATATTAATTTTATGGTAAAGTGAACGTTATCAAGCAGAAGCACATTTAAATTAAACACTGCTTTGTTGATGTCTGTTATCCCTGTAAAGAGTTGTTAACAACAAGGCCTTAACCAGAAATTTTTTTGTGGAGGCAAAAAATTTTTACAACCTCGCTAATGAATAAGTATTGGTAGCAAAAACATTACGGAAGGGGGGATAGGGCCTTTGAGACCACCCGCTGGCTACGGCCCTCATTAACAACAAGCTGCCTTTCACTGGTATACTGTCCCCCCAATATTTTTATTCCGTCGACACCCATGCCAAGTGAGAAACTTTCCATTACAAATATGGAATTTGAGAGTAATAGGAGTATTCTAATTTTTTGCGTTAGGATGGGAGGTTATCAGTATCAAATGTGGACTAGATCCGTAGTCTTCACTGACAAAATTTCTCAATAATAGGTAAGATTTTATTGCCTCATTTTGGTAGAGCATGGACAAGGCCGTACCAAGGATTTAATTTGGAGGGGGGGTCAAAAAATTTTACAATATGTATCTATACAATTGCAGCGTGCAAGGCCGTAGCCAAGGTTTTTTCGGAAGGAGAGACAGGGCCCTAGTCAGGGAGGGCTGAGCCCCCACCCCCCCTTGCAAAATGTTTCTTTCAGAAAAAAATATCTTAAAATTTTACCCAACGATGAAAATTCTTCTTTGACGTTAAAAATATATTCAAAATATATTTCTACGGTAGATCTTGTGTACATTATGTTTTTTACAGAGAGATTCATCTACTCTATAATAAGGATAAGAGAAATTATAAATTTTCTTTACCTTTAGAAGTTTTCAATGCAAAATTTATGTTAAGAAATTTATTCATTAACGTTAAATATATTAAACTACTAACATATTTAGTATTATTAACTAATAAAATAAATACTAAATATATATATGCTAATAAAATAAAATATATACTAATAAAATAAAATATATACTAATAAAATATATATACTAACAAAATAGTATATACTAATAAAATAAATCAAAACTTTAAAGAAAGGCCCCCCCTGGAGCCTTCTGAACACCCTCTGTAACTTTCAGAGTCCCCCACTAACTTGCGTCTAGCTACGGTCCTGAATAGGGAGGGGAACAAAATTTGTACTGCATGCATCCATACGAACACAGAATCTACCTACCGTTCGAGTTAAAGAATATATCAATGTAACATGTATCAATATAATTGCAAAGTATATCGATATATTTTTTTAATTTCAAGGCGAACATTAAAAATATTCATATAAAAATAAGCAAATACAAGAAATTTTTCAGTAGAGAACATGGCATTTATAAAGCAGTGGAAGCGCAAATTGGAAAAAAAAATATAGAAATAAGATCTCTCCCCACTTATACAAAAAAATATAATTCATATTTACATGCACCTTATCGGAAATTAGACCGCCTTGAAGATTTAATAAACTGATTTAAAATTCCTTCCAGTTATACATCAATATTGGGATGAGTAGCTAAAAATGCTAATCCGTTTAGCTTATTTTCTACCACCGAGTTTTTTTAATATATTTTCAATCGTTATAATCATCACAGTAGAATTTTCAAAGTTATTGGTTGGGGGCAAGCACATATTTTGTACATTTATACATTACAGTATATGTAAAATTGCAATTTATTTCAAATTATTGGGGGACTTGGGCCCCAAGGGCCCATATAACTCTACGCCTATGGTTATAATGATGAAAATGTTGTTTCTACCGTTGAGGTAAACATCAGAATTGTAACAGGATCCTTAACTACACGTATGCGTTTGGAAAAAATTTAGAGTCACGTTGTATAAGTACTTCCATTGCGTTAGAAGGTCTCGAATTAATATCTATTTTTTTCCCACTTATTCCTCCAAAGGGAACATGCAGCTGTTATGTAAATAAATCGACGTTCTCGCAAAATAGCTCCATGACCGACTGTCTCACTTATTGACATATAATATACATCAGGTACAAACACTAAGCATGGAAAATGTGTAATTCTTGTTTTTCTTCAGCATTAATATTCATTTTAAGGTTATATTTGGCAGTTATTAATTAGAAAAAACACGTTTTATATTCACTAACAGGTTTTTATGTTTTTGCAATAGCTCTATAAATTGCAATAAATTATAAAATAAAATTAAAATACAAAAATAACGATGAATAAAGATGTATCACCTTTATTGAAATGAGGAAATATAAATACATAATACAAGAAATAAATGAGAAAATACCCATTTTGCCTTCAGGCATCATCTTGTAGCTTTACCATCAAAATTTAATTTTTTGTAATGTCCTCCCTTTTAAAGAAAATGGTTTCTGTTGTCTTATAGAGCTAGTCTACTATTTTTCTTACTCCGCACCTCCACCTTGCGGAAAATGTTTGTATTAACCAGTTGTAATCCAGGCGCCGCATTGATATTCTTTTATGCGTTGATTATCATCAGCCAACACCATTCTCCCATTAACGCGGAGAAAATTAGAAATAAATATAGATTTTTTTGTCCGTCGTTTGAATCTTCATTCAGCGCCACCAGTTTCTATATTTGTTTTTCTTTAAATTCAAATTAATAGTCTACAAAACGAGACCTTAAGGTCATAATTTTCATAATTATACAAGGGTTGAATCTTTTTTTTTCTCCCCGCCTCCCTCTTTACAAGTTTGGCAAGTAAGTACATTTAAGTATATTTGAAATCTTACTACGAATTTAGTTTCGGGAGGGACCAATCCCTAAGACCCTCTCTCTGGATACGGGCATGTTGTAAACTATAAGCTAACGTTATCAGGGCCAGATTCGGGAAAGGGGCGTGCGGTCCCCTGAGAATAATTAAAAATGATTATTTTCAAATAAAAAATAAAACTAAACTTACAAGTGAAATTTTCAAGCTTTGCGCCCTCCCTTAAATTTTGTTCCTCATCCGCCCTTGCCCCCCCCCC
>QLNU02015270.1:60497166-60521669 GCA_006491805.2 Dysdera silvatica
TTCGTGTAAAATTGTAAACACACTACCTTCTGATACCTTTAAGGTGTCAGCTATCTCACGCAACTTCACTTTACGGTCTTTCAAAATTATTTTGTGGACTTTGTTTTCTGGAACAACTGCCGATTTTGGGCGACCAGGGCATTCAGCATCATCGGTGTTTGTACAACCGCATTTAAATGCAGCATACCAGTCAATAATAGTTGATTTCCATGGTGCAGAGTCCCCATAACGCTTATCAAGCCACTGTTTGGCTTCAACAGTATTTTTCCCCACCAAAAAACAATGTTTAATCAACACACGAAATTCTTTTTTTACCCATTGTTTTTAAAATTACGAAACTGAGGCCACTAAAACCACTGTAACCTGTAAACTAATTATCAGAATGTCATGAAATTTCGACATGTATCGTTTGAAGGATGCTACTATCCAGAAATCATATGGGTCTGTCAACAGTGTTGCCATATATGTGTCAGATCCGAGACTTATTGAGTGATGTGTTAATAATAGATAAAAACTTTTTTTTTCCAAGTTTTAGTTATATATTTGGCAAACATTTTCTTTTAAAAGATATATAGGCTTAATAATTTTATATAAATTATATTAGTTTTGGTGAAAAATGGTAACTTTTGGAAGAAGTTTAGTCAAAAGTACAAGTTTTTCAAATTTTTCAGTAGGTAATGTGGTATGAAAAGCACAGTTCAGGAAAATTATTTTAATAAGTTATTTATTATAACAATGAATTTCAAATTTCCCTGACTTTGGCCTTTGTATTTCAAATTTCCCTGACTTTTTCAGTCCAAAAAAAAAAAAATCCCTAACTTTTCCAGGTTTTTCAGATCTGTACACACCCTGTTAAAAATATATATGTATATATAAAACTCATCCCATACCACTCGACACTTCTTTCTAGACAGAAAGATATACAGCAAAATCAATGAATGATGCACATTAAGGGAACTAGAGTATCTGCTAGAGGCCAAGACCCCTTTCACACAAAAATGCATTTTGTGAATGTGATATGTACATCGGATACATGTGTCCTGATGGTATTTGCATTATTCAACCTTTTCCAAACCTGTTTTTGTTGCCCCATTCCAAATGGGTTTGAATATGTCCAGTTTGAATTCAGTATCATGGTACTGAATCGCTGGCGTCTCACTGCGTGAAAGGCTCCCCTTGCTTTGAAGACAACTCGGTATCCATCATACTGATGTCACATGTGTGTATCTTTTGTGTGAAGAAGCCTTAAGAAACAACAAGCAGTGATACTGGGAATTGGAAAAGTATGTATTAAAAATAATGTCCGCTATTTAGAAGTGTTCACTGAGGAGGCTTTACCATATACATCTCACATATGGACGTAATCATCCGGTGTTTGAGGTCACAAATAGACAATGTATTTAAATTACATAACTTGACAAGTGACTTTGGCAACTATTAGCACACAACCATGTCACACATAGTATCAAAGGTAACATGTAAGTACAGTAGAACCTCCATATAACGAAATGGACGGTTTAAAAATTCATCCTACAGAAAATTCGCTATGTGGAAACGATGTATTCATGAACCAGGGTATTACAATATGATACCGCAATTAAAATCCTATTTTTCAGTTAACGACTGTTTCTCATAAATAACATTCAACCATTTAAAAATAGAAGTTTTCAAGTGTGAAATATACATGCATATAAAAAAAAAAAAAAGAGAGTTGAAAAATTCTTACCTTAAAATGAAAACGTATTTAATGCTTCTTCCATACACATTCATGCTTTTGTAGAAAAATTTCTAACATCCTGCTGCACAACAAATGGTGATTGTGATTCATCATAAAAGTGTTAGCACCCCTGTGGGAAATTTGCAAGGTCTGGATTTCTGGTAATCAAACGAGAAAAAAAAAAAAAAAAAAATCACGCCACAAGTATTACTATTCAAACAATACAGTGCATTCAAAGACAATTGCGGGCCTGTTTCTAGCCTAGCAGTTTCCCACTGCATGGGGCAACCATAAGGTAACAGGTGTGCGTGTGCTTAGGAAAACTCTTTATTAGGGAGTTTAAAATCCCTTAGATGTGCCCCATTCTCTTCGTTTGCCACTTACCTTAAAACCATATTGTGTTCTCATGGTATGAGGGAACCCGATGTCGTTAACGTGACCACTCGACTTTCTGTTTTGGTAGTTAAAAATTTCGTTATATAGAAACACTTTCATATGTAATGACCATGGGGATTTACCAAAACTTCGCTATATGAAGGTTTACCGTAATATTAAAGTAGTGGTATCAACAATGAGTATAATACTGAATAAATTGGCCTATAAAATTAAACTCCAGTGACATTTATGAAAACCGAATGTAATCAGGAGGAGGAAGAGAAGTACAGACCGAATAAGATACAGCTTGGCTAATAAATAAAAAAAAAATGAATATACACTAAAAATGATGCAAATGAATGAAATAAATGAACACAAAAGTTTGAAAAAGAATATATTTAATATGAGGTGTGTTTGTGATCCTTTATATTTATTTACATATACATTTACAACTGAACAAATGACAACGACATCACAGTTTTAAGCAACATGTTGTTCACAACGAAAGCGTTCGTCGTTTACCCTAGAATGATCAGTTTTCATTAACAAAAGCATATCATGCACGCCATGTATTTGAACAATACCATGCTCATGTAATTGCGCAAACGAAGAAACAAAATTTCATGCAGATGTTCTTAAAACGTGTTGTCACACAAATCTTTAA
Organism: Dysdera silvatica; assembly: GCA_006491805.2. Classification (NCBI taxonomy): domain Eukaryota; kingdom Metazoa; phylum Arthropoda; class Arachnida; order Araneae; family Dysderidae; genus Dysdera; species Dysdera silvatica. Next base: position 60,499,923 of record QLNU02015270.1, read on the forward strand.
AAATTCAGGGGAAAAAGTTTTCCTTTGCAACATTTCATATAATAATTGAATGATTATTTTCGCAATCATTACATAATAAATGTTAAAACGGAATCATATAAATATATTCCCCTTAATAAAACCTAGTATATACAGCCACGACTTGGCTAAAATGTAAGTAGTTTAAAAAAATTGAACATGATCACTCTAGGGTCGATACAATGTGTAATTTGACATATAATACACAACAACCAAACCACCTTCGCAGACTGATTGCTGACAATTGCTGGTTGATGATTGTGGCTATAAAAAAAATTCATTAACGTCAACAATGTTTTAAAGTAGAACATTGTATCCGGGAATAAGAGTCTAAAAGCTAATTACAAAATTTAACGCCGTTCATTCTTCAATTGTAAAAGGCACTTTGTCAATCCATTCATTTATTTCGAAGTCATTATCTTCTGTGATCACAGAAACAATTTTCCAGAATCTAACTTTAGAAGCGAGCAGTACTATGAAGAGAAATGACCATGCTGACATATAGTCATAGGCGGCGTACCCAGAAAGTTTATAAGGGAAAGGGTTACAGAGTTGTAACTCCATATATTCATATGTATATACAGTGAAAATCGTTTATAACGACGCCGGTTATAAAGAACAGAATTTTTACAAGAAGTTTGCTATTCTACTCCATACTAAATATATCGGTTATAACGACATCGTATATAACGACGAAACCTGATATAACGACGACGATTTTGTAATCTACGTAGATTCTAACTAGGGAAATTCGTATCGGATATAACGACGCGACTTGACAGTCATAAATCGGAACCACATGGGTTAGTTATTAAAATTTATACGTTATTCTAATCTTGTTTATTTACAAATGTCTGAGAAATTTTTATTACTGCTAAACCTGAATATTAAAGATAGTGAACTTAAAAAGTGATTTATTAATTGAATATCACGAGGGTCATATTCTTAAAGGGCCCATTCTATTTTTTCAGTGTAGAGCCCACAAAACTCTTAAACCGGCACTGTTCGGAAGTCATTAGTATAATATAATAAATATTATTCATTAGATTTGTTTTCTACATTATATACTTTAGTATTTTCTAGAATTTTTGTCAATTTAAAAAAATATAAAGTGCTATGTTTTTAGTGTGGCTATAAATATAATTTTGAAACCAGAAAGTTGAATAATTTTTACTATCAAAATAATTTATAAAACTCTTAGAGTGTATTATACTATAGGCTACTGTGATTTTAAAAAGATATCGTTTATAACGACTATCGGTTATAACGACCAAATTTTCGCGGTCCCTTGAAGGTCGTTATAACCGATTTTCGCTGTATATACAACAGTTCATTGCAATGAGGGGCTTACAATCCCCTCGTATACGCCAGTGCATATAGTGAATTTGCTACCTTAAAATATAGTCACAATTGACTATATTAACCTACAGTAAATTGGTTACATCGACATAGTCTATTGATAACAATGAAAAAAAAAAGTGTATAATACTAAAGACGATAAGATTATAATGCTGGATTTCCTCATTAAAAATAATGTAAATAAATTGGAAACGAATATCTTAAAAGAGAAGTGACGTTATAAACTCTAAAATACAAAATTTAACAAAAGAGCATGCGATAAAAAAATATGTAAAAGTAATTTAAGTACATTCACAATTTTGTCGAATGACTGAAGACAATAAAAAGAGCGACAACGATGTCCTTGTCGGTTTTTCCCAGACAACACTCAAGAAAACGTCCAGTTGATGAATTTTATCACAAGCACAAGTGTTTCGTCGAAGCTTGACAAGAAGAGTTATATCTTTGAAACCGTTGCATTTTGTATAAAAAGTTATATTCATAAAAGAGATCCTAGAACAGTAGTCGCACATTTCTTCATAGTTTTTTGTGGTTTATCCAATTACAATTCTGTAATGGGTTTCACCACAAATGAATCGCACAACATCTTGTACAGAATAGCTATTTTACAATGTAGTGCTAGTATGCATGATTTAAATACAAAGCTGCCATTTTCCCCATTGAAGCAGTTTTGCAGAATAGCCGATTTCCATTAATGTGATGAACATCGACACTTTAAATGCAATACTAAATCTCGGCCATCTGAAAACAGAAATAGTAATCGTTAGAAATGTACATAGAATTGAATGTATCTTCCTTGTATCAGAGCATCAAACTTTCCTGTAAATCGAACACTATTTTTATTAAAATTGTCTTACTAGCAAAACATGAAACATTTTTCTGCGAATACAGCACAAAGTGACTTTTTCTCGTATGCATGTTTACCAACCATGCTGGGGGTTGCACTTAGTGGTCAAAGTATTGGTAAGGTAATCCAAAGGCTACTGGTTAAAGTTTAGTCTGTGTGTGTGTGTTAATTTTCCTTTGTCTCAGCAACTGCAAGCAATCTTCAAATTAAACTAGTGTTTGTGGAATAATTAAGAGTTAAAAGGGTTCTCACTCCCACTGGAGAAAAAAATTCCCTAACTTTTCCAGGTATTTTCTAGACCTTTTCAGCAAAATTCTCTAACCAATCACAAACCTTTCAACTAAATTTCGATTGCAGGGGAAAACGGCTTCATGTTCGTGGGAGATTTAGCTATTCAAAATAGAAGTTAAGAAAGTTTTCCCCCTGACTTTTTCAGGTTTTGACCAAAAAGTCTTGTTATTCCCTGGGATGATTTAAAATTCCCTGACAATTCCAGGTTGTGTGGGAACCCTGAGTTAAGGTCATGCTTCACCAGAATCGACAGTTTCTCCGAGAAATCCAAACCTGTCACTTCGGGAACCAACCCTGGGAATATGGATCGGTAGGAAGAAATGGTAAGCGTTTGGTACCAACGGGATTAAATTGTTCGTACGAGTTTCTTATGGCATAAGGACAGCAAGGGTCATGCTGCGCCGGGACTTACAGTTTTCCGAGGAATCCAAACCTTTTAACGTCCAGGGAATCAACCCCCAGACTACAATGAGCAGTTAGTAAGCGTGTGTTTTTTTTGTACAGTTGGGAATCATACCCGGGACGACAGCATGTTAGATGAAAGCGTTACGACTGCACCACAGCAGGGCCAAGAGGAATAAAACCTACATTTTTTGCAAAGGAGACATATAGCTTTGAAAAATTATAGAATAATCTTAAAAACCATACTTAATTTATAATGTATGATTGGTTCGCCGACTTATTATGGTGAAAGGGAAACAAAGATCCTTCTATGTCAAACAAGATAATAATTACATATATACAGTTTGTATAATCGGGACCGCAGCTGGATGATCTCTGGCAGCACTATTCTCAGATTGCACTTAGTCATGGACGTATTTCACCTGTAAGTTGTTTCAGTCAATTTTATGCCCCACGCTTTGCCTCTCTGGTGTGGGCCTTTCCAGCCACCCCCTAGCTCTGTGTATAATATATGAAAGAAAATGTAATTCAGGGTTCGAAATTAGCGGGTGCACTGTGCACATGAAATTTTATCCATGCATGTAAATTTTTAATTTGGGTGCATGCAGTGCACCTAACTATTCAAAACTATGGCTACTTGCATTTATTTTTCAAGAACAGTGACCTATGGACTAATTTTATATAATTTTCTCAATGTATCTGCGTTTGCTTTGAATTTTTTTTTTTTTTTTTTTGTTTATTACAAATGAATGTTCAATTATTTTGAAAAGTTGCACTTTTTTACCTTACATGTTTTAATGTAATTATTTCACTTACATTTTACCCGTTTTTAATGTTGAGGTTTACTTTCTATTCCGTTCGTTACTTGTACACATAACTAGTATTTAGTGCACGTAAGTCGTAAGACTTGGGTGCACTTGTGCACCTGATTTAAAAAGTTAATTTTGACCCCTGATGTAATTACATTTAAATATATTGATTAAAAAGAGGAAAATATTAATATCGTAAACAGAATGGGAAACTACAGTGACTAGGAGCAGATCTAGGATTTTTTTAAGGGTGGGGGGGGGGCGTTGCCCCAGCACACTCACTGGATCTGCTCTTGGCTATGTCATCTGCATAGATACCAGGGGTGATGACATGATATATTAACGTTTCCAGACTTTTATATGGAATATTTTACTTTTTGTTTTACCCGCCCTATCGTGAAAAAATTCAAACTAATGGTGGTATTTCACTTGAGAATTTATCAGAGAATTCGTTACAGCAAAAAAAAAAAAAAAAAAAAAAAATTAATGCCAAACAAGCTGTATTTTATTTGGAAAATTTTGAAATCGTGTAACAATAAGCTGCTCATACTCAAAATAATATTTTCTTAGCAACAAGAAGTATGTTTGCTCTTTTCAAAAGCTTACTTCACTTCTCAGCAGTAAAATGTAATGTCTATCATTACTACTAGGCTTCAAAGGCACCCTCTACATTTAGTGACATTTAACCCTGAGCACAACCTCTTCCCTCAACCTTTTTTTTAAACAAAAGAACTTGGAAACTTACCGGAAAAGTAATTTTTTCAGTTCAGATATTTTCGACATCGCCTTGAATTACAACTGCAAGGTATCTTTTCATCTTCGAATGGGAATTTGTAGTCGTATGTTAGTTCTTCCCCTTTTAGAATTCTGTATATAACATAGAAACACATACGAATACATTAATGGAACCTACTACTATCAGCAGGACACCTTAGTGGCATTCTTATTAAAATGTTATTAAAGTCATTGCATGCACAGCCTTCCACATCCCAGCAGTTTGACTCAATACGTTCTTATATAACCGTATAAAATGTATGCTCTACAGTTATTTAAACATATTCACACAACAAAGAATTAAGTTTGTATTTTACGATACAAGAAAGATTAAGATCAAGGTATGTTAAAATCTACAGTTTTCCCCCATGGGATTCATATCTAAACAAGGTATCAAATGCTGGAATACATATTGGTAAGGATAAAAAGCAACAACAAAACACAACATTTTGAACAAGACTATATTCTAGCTTTGAACAACAATAACGACTCTTTTTTAAGAAAATGTCGTTTACTGTATCGATTATATTTGTTGGCTCTGACAGTGATGGTCCTTTCAATGATAACAACATCGGGCGTTTTTCTTTTTTCATTAATGTTAACTAAAGTGAACGTGTTCGTTCATAGTTTATAGTTCATAGTTCGTTCATAGTTTCGTAAATAATGGATCCCAGGGTCTCGTTATTATTCTAATATTGAGTCCTTCAATTCTATTCCATGTATTTTATGTGCTGTAGTTCATCAATGGCACCTTTGTTACACAAATTACTATTATAATTATTACACAAATTTTACTCTCAATTATGTTTTATTTATATAGAAATGGTCTTTCTATGTAATGAATGGAAGACTTCAAATCACAGGATTCACAAAAACTTAGATATACATGTAAGTTCTACAGAATTACACAAATTATTATTATTACACAATTTTACTGACAATTATGCCTTATTATGACATGCCAATTTCAAAGGGAACCTAGTACTGAACAAATTCATTGGCTCACTAGTGAATGTTACAGTGATGCCAGATTGGGCTACAAGTAGCGGATTGGGCGATGTTTTAAGTGCCCTCGCTACAAAAATTTCGAATTGGGCGACACGCTACTTTTTGGGCTACTTTTAATTACCTTCAGGCTATAAATCTGAAAAATAGCTACTTTCTTATTTTCATATATAAAATCACAAAATATTATTAGTATTACATAATACAATAAAAATTTTGTTTGTTGAACATTTCTATTCGCAGTGAATGATAGTTTCACTAAAACATAACATGTTCAATTCTTGTTTTGGTATTTTTTAATCTTTAGATGTGGCAACACTGGACTTTTGAGTTCGCACCGCTGACTGTTTTCCTGTCCTAGTTAGTGCATAGTAGTTGAACGGTGTTGTGAAAACGTGAACATTGTAAATTTAATTGTATTGCTGTATAACCCATATTAACATTGTGGCCGCATAACTTGTTTAACATAGTCATAGAAATGTAACTTAAATAATATATGTACATCCGATCAACACCCAGTTCTTTCTGAAGCAAATATGTAAAACTGGTCATTCTATAAACCATGCCCAGCCATAATTTACATTTCACGAAAGAGCATGGTGGCGCCGTTTTCTGGAAGTTTTAAAATAAGCAACTTATAAAGAATTTTGCAATCAACATGACCAGAGATAATAATGCTCAGATTTGATTCGTCAATCCATCGTAAATACCCACACGGGAAAAAGAATAGGAGACTGACAAGATTCTTTGTTTTACAATTTTAAATAGGAGAATAATAAATAATTTTGCACGTATTATATTATTAATTATTTTTACGATATATATAAAAATGTTAATGGATTGGTTAAAAACAATATTGATTAAATTGATTACTGAGCGTGCATCAGCACATGTGATCTTTATTCAAAAGAACTAACCATGCGTTCATCAATTTGGTATTTTATATTGGTCGAAAGTTACTTGAAGGACATGAACATATTTACTTATATACATATTTCATTAGTACAAGGGTATAGTTGCAAAATAATTCATTTTTATGTTTGGGCTACAAATTGTTCAAATCCGCTACTTTTGGAGCAGAGTTTGCTACTTTTTAATCTTCAGATCTGGCAACACTGGAATGTTATATAATTTGGCGTTATTTTCTAGTAGGGTGCTTCTATTAGCAGAACATCACAAACTAAAGGCTACTCGTATTTGTAAGTTTCATTATTATTTATTTATGAGCGTCATTAAATAATTATATGATATTTTGTGACAAAATAGATTGAACTTCATCAGCGTCTGTTTTTACACATAAAAATCATAAAAAAAAAGGCATTACACTTTAGTAAAATATAGAAATATTACACTTACTTTCGAAGTGCAAATATTACAATATGTTTTTTGCTGTCAACAGTTATAACTTTGGAGAAACAATTTGGCTAGAAGAGGGGGAAAAAAAAACAAGGCATCTTAGAAACACATTACGCAATAAAACCAATAAGTCATACTTGACAAAGGTGAATTAAAATTTTTCATTTCATGTGGAAAAAAAAAGATATTTTTTGCAAATGCGTATCTTGTTTTTATGGCGCAAGGACAGCATGGGTCACGCTTCACCACAAGAAACAGAATGCTCACACATTAAAAAAAAAAGGGGGGGCAGATCATACCTCACACGAATGGTTTATGAAACGTGCAGCATTTCCATGCATAGTAGCATCGACTACTTCGTCATCGTCAATTCTGAACATATAGCATCCAATACCCTACAAGAAATGTTAGAAATTAATATAAATGACAGCTACGACAGGAAACCACATCACACCTGCTATTTAAAAAACAAAACAAAACAAACACATCATGTGCATATATTTTTTAAATTCCATTAATTTTTAAGTTTTGAAATCAATGAATACTTCGCAATATGCAATTGGGGCACGGATCTACGGTTTCATGTGTGTTTTCTTGGTACAAAGTTGTTTCCTGGACTAGTATTAAATGCATGGGTGTACCACCCATGATATCATGCAGAAAATCAAGATTTACCATGATTATTATGGCTATCCACTCACTGTTTAAATACATTGCTGATATTATTGCTGGACGTGTTATCGAGTTATTGGTGAATTGGTACCCTAGATGCTAGTATGTGGAAAGCTGCTTGGCTGTGTTGACATGTCTTTTATATAACAGCATTACATAATCCCAATCCTCTGTAGCAATTGGCCATATAGCTACAGCAACGAAGTGCAGATGGAAGTTGACCTGGTATAGTCAAGTTTTACCACCCTTTTTCCAAAGTAAAAAATAAGGAGTTTCTAAGGACTTTACAAGGACCTAAATTATTTTCTAAGGACCAATTGAGTTACGCTAAAAACCATAATATTGAACCTTCACCACATCACTATCGACTAAGTTGGTGGTCCTCAAACTCTTTACTCCTGCATTTTTTTTACACATACATGTGGATTGTCATGCCTCCCCCTTCACAATTACATGCAGATGGCACATGCCCCCTTCCCGTTCGGTCTAGTATATAAATAAAAACATTTTGTTTACTTAGTGCATGTATTTTTGCACACATGTAGAAGCAATTTGTTTCCAATGTAAGGTAGACCTAAAAGGAACTACGAGTCCTTTACACTCACTTAGTTCATTGTGTGTATGTGCATTCTAAATGCACATATAATATTTTGGATATTTGAAGCCAGCTTTAGCAATAGGAGAAGACATACCACTGTCGTTTGGTTTCAATGGCGCCATAAGACAGAGGCTTGGGATGCAGTCTTTCTCAAAATCATCAGCTAACCTTAAAGAGTGACAACTCAGAAGAACCTTCGCATTGTTTCACCGGCAGTACCCCCCAGACTAACACGTGATCATGGTCTTTTGCCTTTATGTGCTGTATTTTAACTTGCCCGTGTCTGCATACATATGCAAACATCTATATATCATTGCTATCAGCATGCAAGGCAGAAAGTCACGATCGAATCGTACTGTCAATCGTATTCTGATCTTGCGAAAAATAAGGAGTTTTAAGGACTGTTGACGAAAGCTAAGCACTTTAAAGGGCCCTAAAAAATGAAAACCAAAATAAGGACCCGTGGAAGCCCTACTGGTGGACGGAGCACCGTCAGGGGCCAGGTATACTGGTATTCCTTATAATCCTTCTTTCCTTATCAGTCGTTAAGATTGAGTAGGAGTATTGAATCAGGTCTCGTTAGAATTTAATGTAGAGCCCAGGACTGAAACACAGAAAGTCTTCATTTCAGTTCATCCTAAGCTGGTGTGTATTATGGTTACACTGAACAATTCATTGCCAAACAGTTTAAAGTCATTGTTTTAAAAAACACCGAAGTTCATGTCATGTGCGGTATAAAAATGTCCAAAGCCATCTAGTTCATGCACACCGTGCATGAACTAGACATATGAAACGATCTTCATTTTGTTGAGTAACATACTATTATCTAAAATTTAGTAGATGTCCCGTTCATTTTTTCCCCCTCAAAATGGGACATACGAAGTATGTCCCATTTTCAGGAAAAAAATAAAAAATGGTCACGTTATCCATAATGATAATGCTCCAGCTCACACGTCGTACCTCATCAAGAGCTTTCTAGCAAAACATAGCTTTACACAGGTTCAGCAATCTCCCTACTCCCCAGACATGGCACTTTTCAACTTTTGGCTATTTCTAAGATTCAAGATGCCACTCAAAGGAAAGTGCTTTCAAGATGCAGAAAACCTCAAAAGAAATGCCATGACATACCTCACGAACATTCCATAAAAGGACTTTGAAGAAAATTTCTAATAGCGGTAACATGAAGTGTAACATGATGAGTAACATGAGTGTGAACTCTTAAGAATACTATTTTGAAAGAGATTAATGTTCAAAGTAAATATGTAACAAAAGCTTTTATTCGATATTTTTTCATCAGACCTTGTATACAGTTACGTGAGCGTACTTTGGTCCAAACATCCTTCAATTTAATTTAATTTATTGGGCTAGTAGCACTAAGAAGTAAGTGACTATGAAATTGTGTGCAAAATATCCATATATCATTATTTTATTAACTTTAAATATTTAAAAAATAATGTGAATACTGTAAGAATATATAAGAAATATGACAAAACTTTTATGATAGTCTGTTTTTCTTACCTTACTCTGATAAAATTGCTCACGCTTATCTGTAAGAACTGAGCGAATGACTTCGCCTGCATATTCAATGACCAGTTCTCCTGGATCGATATTTCTTTTACAAAATAAACCACGTCCATGGATGCTTGACCTTTGTAATAAAATATAACATAAAACTCACAACAAGGAAGTTGCAAAGATCATGCCTTAATTTATAAGAGTCATATAAAATGTAACTTAGGCTAAAAGAGGTCTATAACCTCTGTATGGACAAAATATGTTTGAACTTTGGTCTTCACGATATTTCTCACAACAGGAAAATTAAGAATAAACAGGATAAAAGCTAAGGAGAATTTTTCCTCCCATTAGTCAAAAGTGGCAATTGACTCGGAGTCGCCAATTCAATTGACTAATGCTTAATAAAGACTTTGATAATAAATAAATCATATGGTAATACACGAAACATAAACAATTATGAACATAAAATTACCGAGAGTTCAAATTTATTATTATCGTTTACTCAGCTAGCAAACATGTTCTGTAAGCGTAATGACAGGAAAAAAAAAATGGATTTAATCTCTCAATTAAAAATACATTTCGAAGGGAAAGGACTAGAGATAGGAGTTATTTAAGGTAACTGTTAAAAAACCACCTGTTACCGAGTGATCACTGTTCCAGGAACAGTATGCTTCTCTGAAAACCCTGTTCTCAAATAACAGCCATTACTTCAGATCATCGGTGATTAGGGATAGGAGTTATTTGAAGTAACAGTTAAAAATCACCGGTGATCGAAAAACTACTGCTCTAGGAACATATTCCACCATTTTCATCACACTGGAAACATGCTCAGACTCCGCAAAAACTTCCAGCATATTTAGTCTAGCTGAAGGCAGGGCTCAAGCGCTAATTCCCTGTTTAATATCTGATATTACAAGAGGTTGTATTTAGTTGCAATTATTTATTAATAGACACTAATAATTAAATTAAAGTTTAAATTCAGTTAATTTATTATTTTTTTATTATCTATATTGTGTACAGTAGAACTCAGTCATAATGAGTACTGAAATAACTAGTTCACGGCCATAATGAGCAAATGATTTCAGTCAGTTTGGTTTAAGTTATATGTGGAATATTACGGATATAACGAACAAATTTTCTTAACTCTACTTTCATTTTTCCCTTATATTCACATTTTCAAAATATACTTTAAGTTTCAGTAGCGTTCAGATCATTTAACTTAATATTTTACTTAATTATTGTTCTAATTAATCATTATTTTAACCAATTATTATATTAATATTTTTTTAATTAATTATTGTTTTAATTGATTTATTTTTATTTAATTTACTTAAAGTTTAAATTCAGTTAATATGTGATTATATAGGTATTCCTACTTCAATAGCTATCTAGACGATAATTTCTTGCCATGGAATCAACCCCCTTTGTAATGATGGATAACCCATTCTCTGATCTACCCAAATCTATCAGAGTTAGCGAAAAGGAAATTCAACTTTATGGCAACATGAGTGCCTTGCGAAAGAATTTTCTTAAAGGCTGGTAACATTTTAACCGATGGGAGAAATCGGTTGGAGCCTCTTCACATCAAAAGATTATTGTTCCTAAATGCCAATTCATATTTAATGGAATAGATTTTTTATCCATGTATATTAATTAGTACAAGTATTAATATTTTTACATTACTGAGCTTTACACATGAAAAATTCTGAATACATACATGTGTATAACTACATCAGCTGAGAATACACATTTTTTTTTATCATTATCCTGTTTAATTAGTTCCACATTGTAACCTTCCAGTATGTTTTACCAATTAATTTACAGCAGTGTCAATATTTTTTGCTGTATTTCATTACTTAGAATTAGTTTTTTAAACTTTCTTTGATTTTTAATATCGTGTAATGTTTCAAATATCTAAAATTCAATATTTTAAAGCCTTACTTTTTCTCATTATTTTTGTACTTCATATGTGTGTATTTTTTTCCAAAGGATTTATTATTTTTATAGGGTTGACGCGATGTACTGTTACGGATTGAGCATTGAAATGTGTTATGGTTAAGTTCCTCAGTTCCCATAACCTGTGAAGCAACGTACACGTTCAAATCACCAGTGATTAAAGTCATTGGTGATTGGAAACCGCCATCTGTTTGGAACAGGTTATTCAAAAGTAACAGTTTGGTCCATCACTAGAAAGAACTGGTGAGTAAAACCTACCAAACAGCTATTGATCAATTTTTTCCAATGTAAATACATTTTAATAGTTAAGGTTTTGTTGTAAATTTTTCTTGTTATATTCAACAAATGCTTATGTTCGTTATTTTAAACTTGTCTTATGTGCTTAAAAAATACTTAAGTTTAGAAATAAAGTATTTAAATGATTGAAGTGTAATATTTCAGCTGCTTCAGAATGACTCCCCTCTTAAGGACAAACGTTTCTGCATGGCGAGTGAGCAACCTTTTAAACTACCCTTGAAAGAAAGGATTTTTTTTAAAAAATACTTCCAAGATTTTACATTTGTGCTCATGGTGCAAGGGCAGCCAAGGCGTTGCAGTGGAGTTTCTGGAGGTATTCTAATCCTCTGATGCTTAGAAGATTAAACTCTGAATCTGGTAGAAAATCTCGAAAAGAACTAAGGTACTACCAGTAACCAAAATCTAGATTTTTCGACAAGCGCATTACTACCATAAGGCCAAGATCTTAGGAAACTACTATAAACAAATTTCAACGGGTATCAATATTGGTAAGCAAACCAAGACAGCAGATGCCATTAACCTCAGATGATCTGGTAAAAATGTGGTGCAAGATTTCATGTTTTTCTTTTTTCTTCTAAATGTATTTAACATTGGTTGAAAAGAGAGAGAGAGAGAGTTATTGCTAGTACTAACATTAACTAAGTAAAATATTTCATAAACAGTCACAAACTTCTTACCGATATACACCAACAGTTTCTCTTGCAATAGTCTTCAAGTTTCGAAATCGCATCGCTATGGGTTGGTCTGTACTCATCGTCCTGCGGCCAGAAGATTTATGGGCACCTTCCTCTTCTTCGGGAATGGGATAAAACATTGGTCTGTCCCTGTGTTCCGAGGCGAGGAAACTGAACATGTCATATTCGCGTCGTATGGTGAAAGCTTCAGAACGAGCACAACCACTGGGATTGACAATCCACTGAATACAGAAGACATATTATATAATTAGTAACGAAGAAGCTAAATTAATCTAACGAAATCAGTTAACATAACGTAGTCATCAACACATTACCCTCCATAAGGCATCTTTTTAATAATAATATAATAATGTTTATACACATTAATAATAATAATAATGTTTATGCTACATTAATAGCATAATTTGAATAAATGTAAAAATTCACTAAAGTAAAACGAGTATACTAAGGAAGTGTTCTTTTCTTATTATGTGTTAGGTATCAAGGTCATGCTGCTCCAAGATCTACAATTTTCCAAAGGATCTGCACTTCTGTCATTTAGTCGTTTAGGGAATGAAACCCAGGTCTCTGTATTGGTAGAAAATGGAAAGCACCGCATCGAGGATATAAACCCGGTTTTTCCAGCATGGTCAACAAAAACCAAAACAGGTAAGGTTACTTATTTGCTGGAAGGGATGTACCCATAGGATGAGTTTACTTGTTTCTGCTTTATGGAGCATGGACAAGTATGTTCATGTTGCATTAGAACCTGCAGTGCCCCCAGGAATCTAAATCTGTTGCCTTCGGAACCAAACCACAGACGAGGGTGAGTAGACAAATGGCACACATTCCATGGTACCACTGGTACCTAACACTCAAGTTCGGTAAGTTATCTGAGTTTTACAGAGCAAGGGCCATACGGCATCAGTTCGGTAAGTTATCTAAAAGAGTCTAAACGCAGTAAGTAAGTTATCTAGCAGAGAAAAGTAACATACCTTCTCATCAACATGTGCCGGCTTGTGGAAGTTGAATTTATATTTTGTGCAATTCTCGACCCCTGGCAGTTGTTCCAAAAGATACGTGAGAGCTTTGTTATGGAGCCCCATCATCTGCAGGCCGTCTACATCTATAAAGTTAACACAAAAAAAAGTCATGAAAATATACTTCAACTACTATATACTCTGCAATAGATGTCTTTACAAATAATTCAAATTTCAATGCTGAAACCATGAACATACCTCCTTGTGATATCATAATTTGCTTCTTCTTGAAGGCAATGCGGGCATCTTGGAGCTGATCATATACCTGTTGCCAAGCATCTGCACAGAAAAATATTTAAAACAATCTCATAAAAGTCAGTTTTTAAGAAACTTTCTACAGCTGAAGTTACTATTACTGGGAAATGAGTTTCGGGTATATTTGTACGATGATATTAACTTTTCTATTTCCTATATAATTTCTATTTCCCAAACTTTCATGTGGCACAAGCGGTTCCGGGAAGGTCGGGAGTCCGTCAACGACGACGACCGCTCTGGACGCCCGTCGACATCACAAACGGACGACTCGGTGCAAAAAGTGCGTCAAGTTTTGGACAATGACCGACGATTAAGTGTTCGGGTGATTGCAGAGGAGTGTGGAATACCCAAAACAATCGTTCATCGCATTTTAACGGAGGATCTTCAAATGAGGAAAGTCTGCTCGAAAATGGTGCCAAAAGTCCTGACGAGTGAGATGAAGGAGCAGCGTTTGTTGAAGTGCCAGGAATTGCATGAACGCTACGAAACGGACCCAGAATTTTTGGACAGAGTGATCACAGGGGACGAGACGTGGATTTTTCAGTACGATCCCGAATCAAAGCGCCAGAGCAGCGAGTGGCACACCAAGGAGTCTCCTCGCCCGAAAAAAGCAAGGATGAGCAAATCGCGAATCAAGGCAATGCTCATTGTGTTTTTTGACAGAAAAGGTGTAGTTCACAGTGAATTCGTGCCACAAGGACAAACAGTCAACAAGGAGTTTTACTGTGAAGTGCTCAAACGGTTGCGCAACAGGGTTCGACGCGTCCGAAACGAAATTCGCGACAATTGGATCTTGCACCATGACAACGCGTCAACCCACACCGCGCTCATTGTCTCCGAGTTGCTGGCCAAAATGGGTGTGGCAACGCTGCCCCAGCCGCCGTACAGCCCCGATCTGGCACCAGCGGATTTCTTTTTGTTCCCAAGGATCAAAAGAACCCTGAAAGGAACTCGGCATGGGACGCTGGAGGCGGTAAAAGCAGCCGCGACGACCTCACTGAAGGAGATTCCCGTTGACGACTTCCAGGGCGCCTTCAATGATTGGGTGAAGCGTTGGCAACGGTGCATCGAAGCAGGGGGAGAATACTTTGAAAAGTTCTGAAAAGATTGTAAACTGATATTGAATAAATGATTTTAAAAAAATCATTTCGGGAACTTTTGGGACAAACCCTTTTTGTGCTGAGGATTTTATGTTCTTTGGATGGGTTAGAAAGGAAATATGGTTGTGATGACTACACAGTATTATTATTAGTTTATTCATTACAAAACTAGTATTCAGATTAAAATCTGAGAAACTGAATATTTTATTGATATCTCACAAGCATAGTAAATTTATTAATAATTAATAAATAATTACCATTTATATCGTGCGACTGCACACAGAAGCCATCTTCGCTTTTAATTTCATACAGAATATACGGCTTGTCCTTAGGCCGTTGATTTTCAAGTGAAATCTTTTCCTTCTTGTTGTAAAGACTTAGAAGATATGACTCACTGTCATTAAGCTCATGTTCATGCTGACTAGATTCATCAATCACAATGGAATGACTAATATCAAGTTGTTGTGGAGAAACAGGAATATCTGGAAAAACAAGAAAGACAAAATTAAATAGAAGCAGTTCTCAACCCGTGAGTTCTTTTCCACAATGATCCATGAAATAAAAAATGTTAAACATCCATGAATGGGGTATTTCGAACCACATTTACACCTGTATACCACAACAGTTATTTATGTGTTCATCTGTTCATGTAGAAATAAACTCGTGACTTTATGAGAACATGTTAGATACATCACTATCCCATAAAGCTGGAAATTATGCAAATATATTTGTAATTTAGTTATTTCCCCGCTCCTTAATTTATGGCAGAAGAACAGTTGAGATTGTACTGCGATAGAATCTACAATTTTCTTTGAAGTGGGGTGGGGTGTGTGTGTGGGGTCTTTTCTATTATTTAAGTAGCATGACCAGAAAATCTTTGATATTTCTTTGTTCTATTTAAAGATTTATGTCACAATAGATTACTGGGACATTTGAAAAGAGGCTTAATACAACATCCAAAGCACGATCATCTCTTTTCTGTTTGCAATTAGAACCAAAGCTACAGGGAAACAAGAATGTGATGCATTATTTCCACGATTGTAGTAACACACATTTTGCCATAAATCATTTGTAGATATATTTACACCCCCCAAAAATAGCTTAAAGGAGTTTTTGGAAGAGAGTAGACAGTTTGTAATTTTCAAACTAATGTATTTACATATACAGCCATCCCCCCTCCTCCTCCCGCTTACAACAAAAGTAATGTGTTTAGTAAATCTTTATGTACCTTGAATTTTACGCAAGTCAAATTTGTAAATTGCTTAAGCGTAACTTTGTAAGAAACTGGAATATTTATTATTAGTTACGTCACTGACATATTCGTTGTCGAAATAGGTCGATAAATATCCGGAACTATTGTCAATGTAATTTTTTTATCTTCACACAAATTATTTTCAACTTTTCTTCTAAAACAATTACAGACCTTTGTGTTTTAGATTTATTACTAGCGCATTCAGTTTTGCATTTCAAATCCATTTTAAGGGTATATAAATAAACAATGAACACTAACGGTGATAACTAGCCGTGCAAGGCATGGACTACTACTGCCAACGACGTAATAATAAATACTAGACTCAGCAATCACAAATATTGTTTCAATATAAGAAGTACTGGTCAGGGAAAGGAGAGATTATTCATGTAGTCCTTATTTCTAATTGGCAGGTTTCAGTTTTAATGTTACAGCTTTTGAGCACTTGACCAAACTCACGGACTGTTACTGCATTACTTCCTGTTCCTATTCGTCACCTTTGCTGTGATAAGTAGTACTTACATGCTAGTAGTTATAATTTTCAAGATTTATTTTGTAACTGCGAATTTACGTAAGTCGGTGGTGGGGGGGTTTACTGCATATTTATGATATATTCACACATAATCCAACCTGGTGAGAATTAAGCCCTGTTCAGTGAATCTAAAGGTCTTAACAATAGCCATTGGGTCACCTGATTTGATTGGAAAGCATACGTGAAATCGTGTTTGATAATAATCAAAGGGTCAACACATAACTGCAATAGTCTAAAAATTTACTTACTGGTGCAGGCTGGCTCTGCTTGCACTGGATCAGGTATAGCAGTCGGAATACTGAACTGAACTTGACTTGTGGGAATAGCACTAATCTTTAACCGTAGACATTCAGTTGGTTTTGGTGCTGCAGTTTTACCTTGCTCCTTCAACATCCTATTCTTGAACTGTTGAGCTTTACGTGCTGCAACTTTACGAGTGTGCGCAAACCTTGTTTTTTTCTCTTCTTCAGCTGGCTTATCCACTTTCTTTTTAGCAGCTAATTCAGCAGATAAACTCAGCATTTGCTGAGCAGCTTTCTTCAAAATGTCTACTAAGTTGCCAGAATTATTGCCATTCTGAGAAGAATCGTCTGATGTAATATCCAGTGTCGGCTTTTCGGCATTATTTGCATTGTCTGCTGGCATATTGGGAACATTTTGGGCAACTGGTATAAGTGTTTTTGGAAGAATAGAAAGCGGTTTAGTATTAGTAGAATGAGAATTATTTTGATGATGAGCTGTGCTTTGGAAAGATGGTTCATAAGCATTTGGCCGAATATTCGGCTTGCTCAGATGTACATTGTTAAGGTTAGTTTGAAATAACTGCATGTCACAGGGTATTAAGCTTGAATCACAAATTGTAGTTTCAGAGAAACTCTCTGGAACTGTGCGAGTCAGGTTGGATGGGTTTACAAAACCACTGGATAAAATTGGTTGGTAACAAGTTTGGGATTGATCGTCTATTCCGATAGGCATTTGCAGAACAAGGTTGGAAGATTGATTAAAAGATGACATGGCACTCATCTGCGATTGAACAGCAGCCTCCTCAAGAAACATAACTGGACTGTTTATGCCCGGTATTGAAGTTTGCTGTGGAAAGGTGACTGGAGCGAGGCCACCATTTGCGCAGGCACTTTGCAATGTCAATTGCTGAACATTGAGTGTAGACATCTGCACAGCAGTATTCGATTGCAGTTGCAAAGGTACTTGCATCAGCTGTGGTTGACCAAATGTCAAATTTTGCTGAGGAATAATCTGTGGAGGAAATATCGGGAGGTTCTGGATAACCTGGCCTGGCACGTTAACAGACAACGACATACTAGCACTATTGGTTATGGTAATAGAACCAACGTAAGAGAACTGTGAATTTTGATTCAAATCAATGGTGGGAGAGTAGATTTGAGGAAACCCATTGGTTATCACTGGCATGTTGCTCATGGCAGGGATTCCCTGAGAATTAACTTCCTGAGGAAATATCAACGTCCCATTGCTCATCTGCACAATGTCAGGGTGCTGGTTTCCATAGGCATTACCGTAACCAAGATTCATGGGTTCTTGGAAACTGGAGGATGCTAAGGGTATGGAAACGATATCAACATTGGCTCCACATTGATCAATTGGAATTGAATTGTAGTTATTAAGTCGTATGGGTTCAAACGACTGGCTGATTGGATGAACATTAACCTGTTGATTCACTGGCTGTATATTTAAAGGTTGGGAAATTGCGGATATATGTGAAGAAGGTGGAGCCACTTTTGGATAAATTTGGTTCGTGAGTGTTTTATTACAAGGAAGTGCTTGAGAGACGCTCACTGTTTCTGCAAATATTGGAGCACTCACTTGACTGCAATTATCCGATTGCAAAAGTGCTGGGATAGGGAGTTCCACACGATTACTTGTAGGAGGTGGTAAAATGGAGGATATTATATTGGACTGAAGGGAAATTGGGCTTGAGATTGAAAGTTCTGGCTGATCAGCTGAAGGTGAAGGCAAGATGGACGATCTTGCTTTATTATTGAACGGTTGTGTGGCTGGAGTTGCACATGGTAAGGTTGTTTTCAAATTGCATGCTGCATTTTTATTATTTGAATGGCATATATTGTTCGTAGAGATGACACCTTGTGATTCACTTCTCATGACAAGAGGTGGTTCACATATGGTATCACAAGTACTGACTTCAGGAAGAGTACTATTGTTATCTTTGCACAGATGCATTTCCTCATTATGAAGGTCGTTCACTCTCGAATGACTTATGCCATCTTCTTCAAATGGATGAAGCAATTTCCCACTACTAATCACACCACTATTTCGTTGCTGTAATGAGGAAGGCAACTTTTCCTCCTCTTCATCGTCACTAGAAGAATCGATAACGAAGTCACATAAAGAAATATGTTTTTCAAAACTTTCTTTAGTCCTATACGATCGTTTACACTTCCCACATTTAAATGGACCCAAATCTTGTTGCACACAACCATTTGAAGCTGAGAAACGTTCGCATACATCAACAACATGTGAATTTTTTATGAAACTAGTTAAAGGTTTTGTACAGCCATTCTTGTGTAGACTGTATGCTTTCACTTTGTCCATTACTGTAGTGGCACTGTCAATATCAGTCTTTTCTATTATGCCATTTGCAAAAACATCAGGACTTAAAGAAGCATTATCTGTCAAACCATTGTTGAACATCGCTTTCTTATCTACTTCAATATATTCATCATTAACAGAGCTGTTAATTAGTTTATCATCTAATTTCCTCAATTTTGCACACTTAAATCGTTTATTGGTGTTTCCAATGCAAAAGGAATTTTTGTGATTCAAATTGTCGTAAAATGATGATAAACGTGCTGGAGTGGGTCTGAGAGATCTGGATTCGTGATCTGAGACTTCTCCATTTCCACTATCGCCACTTACATGCTCATTTGCATTCACAGAATCACAACTTAGATGCCCATTTACTTCCAAATGTTTCTCCACGTGGTAAACAGGGAGAACAGTCTCTGTGATCGGAGATGATGGTAAAATGACATCAACAAGACCATTCACTTTATTGGGAAAATGAGAATAGCCTTTAGGGTTAAGTTTATCCGATTCCTTAATACTTCTTAGGCCATTTTCTTTGATAGTCTCTTCATCATTTTGTAAGACAAAATTTTGTTGAAGGGTAATCTTGTTTTTTGTTTTGTCAGGATTAATAGTGTGTTGTGTTACAATCGGACCACTTCTAAAATTTTCTGGAATCTCTGTTTGTTCTGTGGAAGAAAGCTGCTCCTTGAAATGTTCCGATTGGTCATTTTTATTTTTGGAGGAATCACACAATACTGTTGAAACCATGTCACTGCAGAGTGACTGATGTGGTTGGACAGCCAGTGATACCATGTCATGTTTCTTCCGAGAACCATTGATTCTGGGATGGCATTTTATTAAGTTTCTGGTTCTTGTCCCATCTGATAAAATGTCAATTAAATTTACACCACTTTTTGAGCTATTTACATTCTGCGCGCACTGTAATTTTGGCATCACACCTGAGGTGCTGAGGGATCTGTGAGTTCTGTGAGGAAGGTGACTCCTTTTTGAACTACTGTTTTGAAGTGGGTGGTGAGAAATTTCCTCTAAAATGTCTGATAGCAAACTCCCAACAACTTTTCTGTCTTGAAATGCATAGGAAGACTTACTATTTTCCTTTATACTTTTGTTCTGTGTATCTTTAATTGATAAAGGAGAAGGAACCAATCCTGAATCTTTGTTGCACGTTAGATATGTACAAGAAGACAATTGGTTTCCTTCTAACCTACATATCGATGGTATCTGCTCACTTTGGTGAAGTAATGGGCAATTGCCTTCCTCGGTTAGAATAGTGTCATCATGAGAGATAGTTAAATTTTCTGTGCCTTGTAATTCGACTGGCCTTTCTTCAGGTAACACTTCAATTGTGCGACAGGTATAAATAACTCTTTGTGAAGGATTCTTTGTGCTCCAAAATACACGACTGCAACTACATGAGAAAAGATACAAACATTAGACGGATATACATTATAACAAGAGTAATATTTATTTACAATGATAGTACTGGCACAGACTTGGAAACTCTAGCGCCTCCCCCCCAAAAAATCTCCAATTCACTACTGAATATAACCAAAACTTCAAATAAGAATTCTTTTATGGTACAGTATTTTAAGAAGTTTTTGAAGTGTCTCAGTTCAAAAGAATCCTATTTTGAGAAAGATTAGTATTTAAACTACATGTGTGTCTTTTTTCCCTATAGCCAAAGGTTGGATACTTTTTCATCACACCTTGTATAATGAAACTAACCAATCACGAGGTACACTTCCATAGGTGCCAACTTCTAGAAGTGAAAAATCTGTAATCAATTGTGCATGCGTGGGCCGGCACCATTTTTTAATTAAACAAAATCATACATAATTTATGAAAAAAGGGCACAATGAGGAAATTAAGTATTTATTAAATTAATAATAATAGAGGATTAAACTGTATTAAACGCAATATTAATTTTTGGAATTTACAAATGCTGTAGTGCAAGATTTTGCATTTTCGAGAAATTTTTTGTCAAACTGCTCTGAAAGTGAGGTTACGGATATTGGAATTTCCCAGAGGTTAAGAGGTCTGTACCGTGAACAAAGGCACAGTATAAATTTGGTTATAACGTAAAAAAAACAACCTTCATTTAGAAACACTAACGGACATTTTCCGATGCTTTGGCTAGTACTTTTGCCTGCAAAGGCATCTGTTGAAGAAAATTGGGTAACAGGGTTTAGTCAATCTGGACTTACTATCAGCTTGTTTCTACGGTTTCCGATAGACCACTTTTTTTTAAATTTATTTTTTATTAAGCTACTTGCAATTATACTTCGATATTATGTATATACTTATATATTATTAAAGAACAAATTGCTTATCATGAAAAGTCTTCAAGTGCCTTCCCTGATTCGAAGATTGGCAGCCACCATGGACTCCAGTTCCTGATTATTGAAATCATTTTTT
>QLNU02015270.1:60521769-60553213 GCA_006491805.2 Dysdera silvatica
AATCCTTACCCTCCTCCTTTTCAAGTCAAACGCCTGTTCACTTCACATACACCCATTTCTGGTCAATCTTTTCAATATTTCTTTTGCACAAACAACAACAGTATGGATTTATAAAAAGTATGAATTCAACAAAAATTATATAGTGCAATCAACAGCAAATCACAAAGGATATCTATCACTTTGAGTGATAGAAAACGTTTCAAACTTACCGATGACAATATGAGTATTTTGGACCTCTTGTCCATTGAGCCAAGATTTCTTGATCCACTTCGGCTTAATATCTTCCTGGTTAATGTATATACGTTCTCGAACTTGGAAATCATCATCCTTCATGATCTGAAAAGCAAGAGTGAATTTTCTCAATAAACAATTTTGCAATAAAGGTATTAGTTTTGAGGCTTTCCTTTTTCTGTTGAAACTCAATAGCCAATTATTTCTTTTCTGGCCCAAACTTATCTAATCGGGCAATAATTACAATAACAGAATTTTACTTACTGGAGCATCGTTGCAGTATTTGTGCTCTTCGCAAAATACTTTTTTGTCTGTTTGGAAAAGAGCGTTAGCTTTTCTTGCACACAGATAATGAAAATTAGAAGGGCAGCCCCTGACACAACATCCCACAGTTGCTCCATATTTGTCGCAGCTTTCGCATCGCTGCAAAGATAATAATAGAAATGAATACAATTTTCCAGGAAAATACTTTATAAAATCATTACCTTTGAAAAAAAAACAAAAACAGGCCCAAGTGTTCTATACTGTAGGAACAACAAAAGCAATATATTATATATTTATCAACATTTTTTATTATGTGAGAATCAATGTACTAACAGTTTTTTTTACTAGAAGCATCATTGCTTATATATTATTTTTTATTTACTATTCTCTAAAGCAGAACATACTAAAAAGCGTAATGTACATCATAGAAAATGTGTGGCTTTGCTGTAGATTAATTGTGAGGATGAATCAATCTTTTTTTTTTTAAATCAATGTGAAGATGAAATGTAGATTGTTTTTTACCAACACAAAATTTTTAAAAGTTCTCAAAACATTTATGAATGATCACAAAGCTCTGGTTGCAGCTTGTGATAATATTTCA
Organism: Dysdera silvatica; assembly: GCA_006491805.2. Classification (NCBI taxonomy): domain Eukaryota; kingdom Metazoa; phylum Arthropoda; class Arachnida; order Araneae; family Dysderidae; genus Dysdera; species Dysdera silvatica. The sequence goes on from QLNU02015270.1 coordinate 60,522,866, forward strand.
AATGAAAGCTTGAAGGGTAAATTGCTTTCAAAGAGAAACATTTTCAATATGCAGTTGGGTACCTTTTAATGCGGTGGATAAGCTCCTCAGAAAATCACACAAAAAAAAATTAATTTATAATGAAAAATTAGACATACATTCAGTGATTTTCTAAAATCGCATAAAACCAAAGCAAGGAATTAAAATTAACGTATAAACCACATAAAAGAAGTTATAAAAAATAAAACACATAATCGCAGTTTAAATAAATAAAATTAATGATAGCTATTTCGGAAGCATGTTAGGCTTCCTTTTTCAGAAACCTAGTTACACTAACATGGTCCACATGTCTATCGATAACAACATGCTTGTCATAAATTAGTTTGGCTAAACCAGTTGTGGGTCTGTAACCGGGTCCCTTGCTATGGGACGAATGGAGGATTGAACGGAAGCTGATCGTTAACAGTGAAAGAGGAATTTAAAAGAATATGGAAGGCTTCAAAGAAACTGATGGTGAAAAAACTTTCTCTATTAGATGGGCCTTGTCAAAAGAAAATTTATGACCAGCTTTCCAGGCATGTTACGCCAAAGCGGATTTTTCTTGTTGCTGCTTTTCTTTCCCACTTTTACCAATTGCTTAGCGTGATATATCAAAGTCTTATTATAAGTAGTTAGATGTATATATAAGTACACATTTGTACACTGCATGTCTGGCGATAACATATTTGCTGTAATTTGCTTTTTTTTCATGCAGTAGTCTGCCAAATCTCTCATTTCCTGTGTTTTCAATTTCACCACCACTGCTTTACTTTTTTTTTGAACAAGTCTGTCAGTTTGTTTGTGGTTTTACGGCTCAAAGACTACAATGGTCATGCTGAGCTGGGACCTGCCGGTTTCCGAGGAATCTGAACCTCTTGGACCTACAATTTTCCCGAGGAATCTGAACCTCTTAAGGCCTAGGGAACAAAACCCCGGACTATGGTGAGCAGTGTGATCTTTATGAGATCTTTGAGTAAGCATTCTTTGCACTGTTGGGAGTCAAACCTGGATTAACGGCGCACTAGTTACCACACTGCCACCACAGGGCTTTCTATGAGCGATCACCGCACCATCAATAGATGTTTCCAGATCTCAGTAATCTTTTCAACCACTTTAAAAACATTCCTATTTTTCGCCTGAGGCGTGCCATTTATCTCAATATTATCTCATCTGTAATACTGCTTTAGTTCATTAATCTCCAACTAATTACCCTTACCAAGGATCTCAAAGTTTCCGCCTCCCATCTCATCTCGGCAATTTCCCTTTTCATGTCGGTTATCTCCATAACAAACGCTGTAATTTCCTTTCACAACGCAACCATCTCTGCATTAATATCATTCATCGTTGATTTGAGATCCGTAACATGTTTCCATAATTTAGAGTTAGATAACCTCAGACAATATATTTCTTCCTGTAGCAAGCGAAAAAGCTCAGTTATTGATGCTGAGGAATTGCAAACGTTCACTTACTTTTATATCTACTTCTATGTGATTTGAGGGAACATGATCAGGCATTTTGGATGAAATAGCCCTTTTATTTTTTGCGGACCAGGTGGCTCCCCTTTCCCTAATAATTACACACCCACTACATTTTGAGAGCGCTGTCTTTCTACTGACATTTTAAGAGAAACTGGCTCCTTTATCGCCAAACAATAAAAATGAAAGTACCCATGGCAAATTCCACACGGTATAATATCCTCGTCTATTATAGATTCTTCACATGTCACACAATTTCAAACTCAGCAAGTTCTCCAAAAATCAGAAACATTAATTACAAATATCAGTCGAAATGAAATAAATCCCTGTAACTTGACATTTCGTTCGCCTCATTTGCTTAACAAAAACACTGGCCATCATAATTACGCAGTAAAACTAGAAATAAAAATCAGAATAATAAAGAAAAGAAAGAATGTGCAGGGCCTTCTTTCTCCTCCTCCCACAATCCGAGCCTACAGGGATACGCTTGTTTATACTTATCTCTAATTGGCTAAAGTTTCTGACATCATTCCTCAAAATGGCCACACTCACGTGGCCCACATCAGTGCATCCTTTTGAGGTGAGTAACTTTTCCATTAGTGGTTAAAGTCCGATTTAAAAAAAGTGAATAAATTGTGAAAAAAAACGAAGAGAAATGTGTTTTTTTAAAAAAAAGTGAAAATCTGTGAAAAAGAGGGAGATTCTCATGCCTGTATTTGCGTAAATCTCTTGCAGAATATTTTCAATCAGCTGAAGACTTGTTACAGAACATTGCAAAACACTGTTTTAGGGCTACCATTAATATCAACAATGAAATAATGGGAGACCTAAACAGCCGGAAATGAAGTAATCAGAATACAAATGAGAATAAATCGGCGTAAAATGTACCATTAATCTCCCTCGGGAAATGGCAGAATACACATTCTTTAATAATCCATCACTTTCTTGAAACACTTCTGCCGACCACAAAGCGCAGTTCAGATGAATCCAGTCGTCTTGGCCACAGTAAAGCAATCTCCCTTTTTCCTGGGGAAAATGGCCAATGAAATTTTAAATACAATAGATATGGCAAACAAGAAATTAAAATTTTGCAAAGGAAGCTTATAAAACATTCGTTAAAAATTTCTAAAAGGTAGAAAATTTCAATTTTTTAATGAATTTCAACGTTCAATTTTAATTAACACTGAAAAAGTTCACACTATTAGTAAAGCTTGTAGAGTTAAGTCCAAAATTCCAGCGTTTAGTGATTTGTCAATCTAGATTTTTTGGATTCCCTGTCAGCACTCTTAAAGTTAAAAAGCGGGAATAAATAAGGAACAGGAAATTTTTGTTTCTTCTTTTAACAAATACAGAATGCTTCGATTATCAAAATGAGTATAAAATATCTGAATACGATATTTAGGTTGTAGCTGTGCATCTGCGGCCAGCATGGGCTCTTATTCACAAAACACCAAAAAATCTAAAAAATTGGGCTTCCAGGGAGACTGGATTATCAAGTGGTTCCAATTCCTGCCACTCAGATTTACTACAAAAGGGAAACTCGTGAGAAAAGTGCGAAACTTACCTTTTCATTGTCGTCACCTATGGTCCCACATAAAGCACATTTTCGAAGATCTCCCATAGATATACCTATTACATATATGTTAAAAAAAAAATCCATTACAACAAAAAATGCTAGATTCACATATGCTATATGCGTTACAGGCTTTGTTACATATACTGCATGCATCTGATTGCATGTCATATGAATCTATGATGTATGCTGCAGAAAGAACACGCTTACCTTGGACTGTTTTCAAAGCAGCAGGCTGTTGAAAAGGAACAGGTTCAGATGGTTTTAAATATGTTGCATACATATGGTCATCGTTGGGAGGCATGACGGCATGAGGAAGCAAATCGTTTGGAACATGTATCTCATCATTATCCCACAATTTAGAGTCGCGGATTTCAAACCAAGGAAATGCTTTTTCAATAAGCTGAAAGAGAATATATGTTTCATTGATACTATTGTTTCTTTGTGGTTTTATGGCTCAATGACTACAGCGGTCATGCTGCATCAGGACCTACTCTTTTCCGAGGAATCTGAACCTCTTGGACCCACACCCTTGTGCAAATTAATTGTAACAAAGCATTTTTTCCTGTGTTACTCGTAATCGTGTACTCAAAAGAAACATGAAATGTCAGATCAGTTTCATATGTTTTGTCTACTGATACAATCATTACGTCAGCCACTACTGTATTGCATCCAATTTTAGAAACCTGTCTGGCACTGTACTGTTCATTGTCTGATGCAATCATCATGTAAGCAGCTGCAGTATTTCATCAGATTTCATAAAACTGACCAGATGTGATTTGACTGCTGTTCGAGTTGGATGTGACACCTAGAAAAGTATGAAGATCGTAACTCTGCATGAACACACAACTAAAACGTATCGAGAGATTGCATCAGTGGTTGGTGTGAGTTTAGCAACTGTCAGCCGTGTCATCAAGTTGAAGCAAGAAAGAGGATCGGTTTCTCCTAAACGTAAAGGAAATGGTCATAAGAAGAAAACAACTCCTAGAGATGACGTTTATTTGCCTCAACAAAGCAAAAAGGATCCCTGAAAGACGAGTGACGCATTGAAAATGAATTTGAAGGAGAAAGGAATCAAAATCAGTTCTTATACAGTTCGTAGGTACCTTATTGCGATCGGACAAAAAGCCAGAAGGCCTGTCAAGAAACAGTTTTCAACCACAACAATGAAACAAAAGCAGTACAAATGGGCAAAAAAGTATAACGACTGGGCGAAAGACCAGTAGAGAAAAGTCCTCTTCACCAATGAAAGCCATTTCTTTGTACAGGGTCAGCGAAGTCAGCATGTTCGATGGTCACAGGGAAAGAAGCTTCGTGATTGCCACATCAACCAGTCTGCCAGGCACCCGCAAAAGAAGATGTTTTGGGGATGTTTAAGTTACTATGGTGTCAGAAGCCTGCAGCCAATAGAAGGAATGATGCGCTCGTCACAATATATTGAGATCCTACAAAAAAGAGTGATTCCAGAGCTGGAAATGAGGTATCCTGATGGTACTGGGATACTGCAGAAGGACCAAGCCCCCTACCACACATCGAAAATGGTGAAGAAATTCATGACAGAACAGCAAATACAGGTACTTGATTGGCTAGGGAATTCTCCGGAAATAAATCCAACTGAGAATTTGTGGGCTATATGCAAAAGCTGCCTCCATACTATAGACTGTACGACTATGGAGAAGCTCATTCATGCGCTCATTGAAGTGTGGTACAATGATCAGAAAATCAACAGTGACTGTTTGAAACTAGTAGACTCCATGCCAAATTGCTGCTTGAAAATAGAGGTCATATCCGTTACTAATGTATGTATAGGTGAATTTTGTACATGTATATATGAGCTTTGTACACTAAACTACTAAATTCATTGTTTATTTCAACTAATTCGCATAAGGGTGCACAGTTTTACGAGGAATCTGAACTTCTTGGACCTACAGTTTTCTGAGGAATCCAAACCTCTTAAGGCCTAGGGAACCAAACCCTGGACTACAGTGAGCAGTGCAATCTTTATGAGATCTCTGAGTAAGCATCCTTTGCATCGTTGGGAGTCGAACCATGGTTAAAGGAGCACTAGGCAAACACGTTATCACACTGCGCCACCGCAGGGCTTTATTGATACTAAGACAACTGTTAACATCATTACCACACTATAGGTCAAATGTGGTACCGTGGGCCAGGATCCATGGTTTCTTGAATTATTACCAAGGAAACCAAACTTTGGAATATGGATTAAAAAAAATATCGATACCAGCAAGAGTCAAGCCCTATTTTTTCTACATGGTAATCTAGATGCATCATTAATAGGTGCCAACTTCTAGAAGTGAAAAATCTGTAGTCAATCACGCACGCGTGGGCAGGCCACCATTTTTTAATTAAACAAAATCATACATAATTTATGAAAAAAGGACACAATGAGAAAATTAAGTATTTATTAAATTAATAATAATAGAGGATTAAACTGTATTAAACGCAATATTAATTCTTAGAATTTACAAATGCTGTAGTGCAAGATTTTGCATTTTCGAGAAATTTTTTGTCAAATACATTCTCGTAACATTTCACATGTTGTCTGCATTTAACTATTAGTAAATTTTCTAATGTGTCATCAGACATGGTTGACCTGAAGTCAGTTCTAATTTTCTTCACTTGACTGAAGACTCTCTCGCATGCTGTATTACTGTGAGGGATCGTAAGTATTGACAGCATAAGTATTGACTGAGAAGAGGATTACCTTTGAAAAGAAAGATCTGGCAACAAGTTCATCACCTTTCTTTCCATCAGCTTCTCGAGAGTCGATGACCGTAACGACATCATTAACAAAGGCATTCTATTAAAAAGAGTAAAAGCATTAAACACTGATCAGCCAGTAATAAACATGCAAACGCTTTGGCAAACCTTCAACTTTGGATATCCAAATTTCGTGATTGAGGTGATTGTTATATCTGTAGATTCATTGAAAGGGAACTGCAAGCTTAAAAAATGAAGTCAGCTCAACCGATAGTAGTGCTTCTCAACCTTCATGACCTTGCTTGGCGCAGAATGACCCTGCTGTCCTTGCACCATAAAAACACACAGAAAATCAACCTTCATGAGGCCATAGCCTAGTAAATGTTTTTCTCTAAGATGAAGGCCTGGTCTCAAATTTGCTCGGAAATATTTTTCATTTTTTAGAAGTTCACACATTAAACTATAAATATGAATAATTAATCATGGTATAACCATACAGAGTATTAATATTAATATACTCTTATTAATACATATTTTTCAGACACACATCCTTGCTGACTGTCATGTGCAACACAGATGTTATTTTGTTTATTTTTTAGAACAGAGGATGCACTGCATATTATTGTAATCAGCTTGCAAGCATTTTATGACAGGTCATGATGGGTGGTATACATTTTCCTGAATGATAAAGGAGTTCGATGACTGAAAATTCTCGACCATTCATGAACACTCACATATTTAAAAATACATGGCTAGTTCATTGGCAGCTGCTACACAGAGGTTAATTAGGCATTCTGGGTCTGAGCTTTGACTCATTAGCTACTATTATTATCCTCAGAATATTTCCACGATAAAATATTTATTCATAAAAAGTGTTTAGGAAACTAAAATGATAAATTTCGGGAGAATCTCTCACAGCCTGGCAGTTAAGAACTACTAAAGCATAAGACTCCATATTGAAAAATCTGAAACCAACTGAATAAGGGAGGCAGGAAATATGACTCTGACATCACTTGAAAGAAGGTTCATGGCTCACCAACAGTGGGAAATCAATTTATGGAACTGTTTGGTATCGGAGCCATTTTAAAACAAGGCAAAGAATATTGAATGTGTTAATCTAAATCACAAAATTAACCTAATCTGTCTCAAAGACACTACAGAAGGATTAAAACATCGAGAAACTATTACAAAGGAAAACTGGTACTTTAAACAGGGTGTCTACTCAAATTCTGTTTCAAACTTCTCTGACTTTTCCAGGTTTCCAGACCAAATCTTAATCGATTTCCAGTCACTAATTACAGTAAACAACAAACAAGGCATAAAAATTTGTGTAATGAAAAGTTACAAGACCACAAAATCCACTAACATAAACCCCAAAGCCATTTATAACTCAATTAAAGTGAATTTACAAATTCAAAAGCTGTATTAAAGAGTGTATTTCTTTACACTAAAAACTTGCATTAATTAAATATTTACAGCAACATTTCCATTTGGCCCTTTTCAAGTTCATTATAAAAGAGTTTAACTATATAATCGCAAAGCTGATGCTTCATCTTCTATTTCATTTAAAATGTGTATGACTATAAGGCAAAGGAGGTTGGTATGATCAAAATCTCTTACAGATTAGAAAATTTAACAAAAACACTTATTTTTTCAAGTTTTAATTATATTTTCTCCTGAGAAATATCTAGGCTTAATAATTTTATATAAATTATATTAGTTTTGGTGCAAAATAGTAATTTTTGGAAGAAGTTTAGTCAAAAGTATAAGTTTTTCAAAATTTTCAGTATGCAATGTGGTATGAAAAGCACAGTTCAGGAAAATTATTTTAATAAGTTATTTATTATAACAATGAATTTCAAATCTCTCTAATTTAGGCCCTTATATTGTATATTTCCTTGACTTTTAAAAGATTTTCAGATCCGTAGACACCCTGTTTAAGAAACTGAAATTAATTATACAAAATTTTGAATAGAAATATTTTTTCATTACACATTTTTCTTTGTTTGAGTTTTCTGGCGCAAGCACAGCAAAGGCCATGCTGCACCAGGCCCTACAGTTTTCCGAGAAATCCAAACCATTCAAGGCCTAGGGAAGCAATTCCTGGACTACGGTGATCAGACACTTTCTTATTGCACTTATTACATTTCTTTCCATCCATTCTTATTACACTTATCGGAGCATGTATTTATAATACATAAGTTCAATTTCAGTTTCGATAATTTAAATTTTGTTTGAGAATTTTATGGCGCAAGGACAAAAATGGTCACAGACATCCTAGGATCTAGTTCACTGAGGAATTCAAACCTCTTAGGGCCTAGAAAACTAACTCCGAGACTACAGTGAGCAGTTGATAATTTAAACTCTACCATCAATAATACAAATATAATTGGAAATATATAAAAACTTACCACACTTTTATACTTTCGACAAGAAAGCTTCCTTTTAATGGTCATCAGGTCTACAAGTTCTGGGACAGGAAAAGAAGAAGAGACTGAGCCACAGATTTCACTTATTATTAACAAATTAAAAATGATGACACTACTTGTGCTCATGGTACAAAAATTGGAGGACTGCTAATACCATGCCTGCACAAAACCTCCAGTGTGTGGGGGGGGGTGAATATGAACCCCTTGCTTACCTAGAAATTCAAACCCTGGATTACGAAAAAAAGAAAGACAGTGGGCTAAGTGCTTGTTAGAATCAAACCAGGGTAATTCTATAATATGAAAAGAAAAGGTGACAGAGAGGACTAGGGATCGACCGATGACAAAATCTGGTCGATGCCGATTTTTTACCGATTGTTCAATTTCATACCATCGTCGATTGAAAAAACAATATTTTTTTTTTTATATTCCATCGGCCAATGTTTTCAATTATTATTAACTAGTAAAATTTTTAAAGATTACATTATGATATGAACATCAATATTTATGAAGGAAAATTAGCATTGAGAAGTGTCATCATTTGAAAGCACTTGAAAAGACGAAAACGGCACAAAAATTTGTCAATCAATTACACCACTGCTTTTGGTTACAAAACAGGGAATCATTTCACTGTTATATACCCCTCCCCCACCCCATAAAACCTCAACATACTTAATGACACAGGAAACATCTTCATAGTAGATGGGTAGATGCATCAGTGTACAGCAGGGACGTTCATAAGGGGCATAATAAGCCCCATCAACACTTCCTTACATACGTCAATGGACGAAATTGGGATAATATGGAAATGAATTTCTAAAAATATGATGCGTGTAAAGTACTTGGAGGGACCTTCATCCAGTAGGACAGAAAATGACTGAATATGATGCCAATATATACATTTTTATTAAAAATTGAAGATGTATAAAAATGTTTTCTTTATTGCACTTTAAGTGCAATTTTATTGAGATTCTTATTTTACCTGTAAGAATACATCTAACAATTGTTTACACGTGTTTAAGCTCAAACTGGAGCCTTTTTGTAAAAAAGAAAAAGGGGCATCATTCCAGCTCAGTCAGAGGGTCTCTAGTTGAAGCAGAGTGGCCTAAGTTGCTCGACTACCAGGACACAAGAATTATACCTTTTCTTCATATTTAAAATTTGTAAGATTTTATTACCCTTCTCAGAATTAACACAATTGCTAACTGGGATATACAGTATGAAAATTGTTTGTTTGTGGTTTTATGGATCAAGGACTACAATGGTCGTGCTGCGCCGGGACCTACTGTTTTCTGGGAAATCCAAGCCTCTTAAGGCCTAGGGAACCAAACCTCAGACTAGAGTGAGCAGTGCAATCTTCATGAGATCTCTGAGTAAGCGTTCCTTGCACCGTTGGGTGTCAAACCTGAGTTAACAGTGCACTAGGTGAACAAGTTACCACACTGCGCCACTGTAGGGCCGCAATACGAAAAAAAGACCCGTGTCCAGGCACTGTGGCTTAATTCCCAGCCCTAATGGAGCATCTTGTTTAAAAAAAAAAAAAAAATGATGGGTGTCAAAAATTATCAGCCATCTCAATTAACTATAAAAATTACAAAAACATAATTTATAGGTTCTTGTGTACACCAGTTGGTAATGTTAACCCTGAAAAGGGTAATGATATCTTGCAAAACTATGTTTTGAGTGTTCTGTCTGCAATCACGACTTGTCCTGTTACTCTGATCATGTAAATTTACATAAAAGCCATAATTTTCAGGAATATATGTACATTGTTACAACAGAGTTATCTATAGTTCAGTTTTTCTAAACCTTTTTTTCATAAATATAAGTTAAAGACTACTTTATAGAATGTTACATGGTGTACGTTATCATACACATAGTCACTATTTTAAAAATTTCAACAAAAACAAATTACCATGCTGTTTTCTAGTTTTGTTTATGATATTCCGTACTTGGAAACGTTCAACTGATTCATTAACAGATGTACATGACTGTTGGCTGCTTGAATCATCATCGAGTGTTTTAACTTTCGACAATTCGGTCGAGGGGTTGTGGCTTGATGAACTCCAGGTTGCAGCAACAGTTAAACATGAACCTTTCAACATTTCATTATTGTTGTTCGTTTTGCATGAAGAACTAATCCCTGTGGTAATAAAAGTGTTCCTACTTTGGTCGCTTTGTGTAATCTCATTTTTATCCATGTCCCCTTCGCTATTGTCACATTCAATTCCACTGTCGATAACAGAGCTTTTACTAGAAATGGGGGAACTAAATTCCAAGCAGTGGTTTGTTGCAGAAGCGAAGGGTCTCTCGAAAGCATCGGCCTTGTGCAATGCTGTTTCGATGGTAAGGCCGCCATCACACATTCCGTTTGGCAAACACGATTCCACTTTTGGAAGTTCTGGTTCGTGGATAGATTGGTTGTCACTTTCGACGCCACGATTGCTGGGACATATGTTTAGTAAAGAGTTTGAAGAGCAACTAGTTTCCAGTCTTTCACTTTCTGTCTAAAATAACAAACATGTCAAAATAAGACACATAAAATCAAACATTTAACGAAGTTTACACTTAACAGGCACTCCTCAAACACTGTTGCATTTTTTTTTCTTTTAAATGGTCAAATAAAAATTCCGCAACAAGAAACTCTTTCATAACCCTTTTTTTATGATCCCCTTGTTTTATAGATACATTTTTCTGCCTTGTGAGTGTTCGCGAATGTGGGGTTTTACTGCATTTAGGGAGTCAATAGTCTCCCCTTGCTGAGTTTATAACTAAAAGAAACACAAGATGTGCAAAATATATTTAATATGTAAAATATAATTTCTGGTCTGTAAATAAAAGTTCTTAAATATATTTAATGTGTTTTACTGAGGCATAGATCAGAACGTAGCTTTGTAATATTTTAAAAATGAAATTTCCTTGTTAGCCAAGTGTTTCGCAACATAATTATGAGATTTTTAAAAATTAATATAGTAATAAGATACACACTTTTCGGGAAACTAAATGCTTCATGCATTTGGCATTCAACAGAGTATTCATAACACTTTTCAACCCTGAATCAAAAGCATTTCCAACTGCCAGCTTCCACATTGGAGGGAAATTGATGGTGCAATTGAAGCAGTTATATATAATGGTCTCCGGAAGAGCAGACAGGATTTGATACTCCTCATCTAAGAAAGAAAATAAGAACAGTTTGTATCCTTTCGGCAAATCATGTAAATATACAAAACACACCATAATTGATTTCCCTCTTCATTTAAAATGGAAAGTGCACGAAAGTGAGCCTCACCTGTCATTCTTTCACACTTTGCATGAACCCAAACGTCGCACTTTGAACACTGCATCATCTGAAAAAATCAATGCAAACTGCTATTGAGTACAAAACATGGCTTTGATATACGTTAACAACCATCATCTATCCATCATATGATGATCTAAGGGCCCTACACACAAATAGTACAATGAAAGTAACTATAGCAACCATTCGGCAACCTATTAATTGTGACCTTGATTTCAGACTTCCAAATCCCCCATTTTGAATATTTTCAATATTGAGGCCATAATTTTATAACTCTTAAAAAAAAAAAGAACATTGTCGCAGAACTATTAGTATAAAACTATCAATCAACATTTTATAATAAAAGTACAGTAGGTACTCGACTACTAAATTCGCACCGTGGGTTTCAGCGCAAGTCGAATAAAGCTTAATGTATATGAACTGTACTACTTACTATACATACACATGGCTTCCCTAAACAAAGTCACATGCTTGACCAAAACCTTATCGATATAACGCATTCTTTCTTTCCTCCCACCAACAACTACAAATCCAGATACATGATTTCATTGGTCAGGGGCATCACTATGTCATAGCTGGAGCTAAAAATTTACGCCATGCATGCGCCGCCAACGGCAGATGAATTTTTCCTTTTTTTAAACTGATATTTGCATTTATTTACATGTATTTATTATTAAATACGCACATATGCACAAAAATTTAAATAAATATGCAGAAAAAAAAAATAGGTATTCAAAAATTTTTTTGAAAATTATTATTTTAAAAAGCACTGGGAATTTTAGATGAAATCTCCAAAAATAGGAAGAAATCGTTTTTTGACAAGAAGATTGGAAGATCGATAAAAAATCGGAAGCCTTCAAGGTAAATCGGAAGGATTGGCACCTGTGCATATACCTGATTTTAAAGATTTAATGCCTAAGAGTTAGTACATATAGTAGTATGTACATACTTTGCAAAAAAAAAAAAAAGTACAAGGGCGCATTACCTCATTTTAAAAATTTAATGCTTAAGATTCAATACATTACTGTACATACAATATGTTTTACACCTCTTTCTGAAAATATTTTGTTAACAGCATCTGCACCGTAGTTGCTTTTTTTTTTCGTTATATAAATTAGTTTGTAACATGCTACAGAATTATTGGCTGCTCTAAATACTTTTTCGAATCTTTCAGAATTTTCATCCTGAGCCTGAAAACCAGCCAAACCTTTGTCTATCAAAACAAAGCAACTAGTCATTTGTTTAGTTTAAATCATTTCGATGGCTCGACTTCTTGTTTGTCCTCTGAATGATCTTCATTTATCGCCATTACAGGTTGTTATTCAATTCCACTGCATGACTTTGCAGCAATTCAGTAAAATCCTCTTCATCTAGATTCAAGTTCAATTTTGTACTCATTTCAATGAGATGATTAAGCACATCTTCTCAGCCAGATTTTGCAGCATTGCCTACAAATTTGGGTGTAAGTTTCTTCCAGACCCCATTCATTGTTAGTTGTTCTAATTTCGTTCCAAGCTTTACCGCTCCAAGCTTTTTAAATATCATGTTCTTTCCAGAACTGCTTCAACGTTTTGTCCTTCGTAACGATTTATTGTTTTCTCCTTCGGTGGTCATTAATGCTTGTGTAAATGTCTGCAGGTAATATTTTTTAAAAGTCTGTATGAAACCTTGAACCATGGGTTGTATGGGGGCAGTTGTGATTGGGGGTAAAAACATTGCCTTTATATTTTCCCTATGTTGATGATCACAAATAGCTATCGGATGACCTGGAGTATTGTCGAGTACAAGTAATATTTTAAATGAAAGGTTGTTTACTTTGCAAACAGTTTTCTGTATCGGGCACAAAATGATGGCAAAACCACTGTCGAAAAATTTCTTGTCATCCATGCCTTTGGATTATATTTCCATACAACAGGTAGCGATGTTTTTGAAATATTCTTAAGGGCCCTGGGGTTTTTGCTATGAAAAACTAACAATGGTTTTAATTTGCAGTCTCCAGCAGCATTTCCACCAAGCAAAAGTGTAAGCCTGTCTTTGGCTATTTTAAATCCTGTAATAGCTTTTCCATCTTGCGATATGGCATGTATGGCGATATATGCAATATTTGGCATTTTCTTCAAATACATTCCTGTTTCATCTACATTGAAAGCTTGTGCCAGAAGGTATTCCTCCTTTTCAATTATTTCTGCCAAAAGGTTAGGAAATTCTGCAGCTGTGCTAAAACCATAGATCTGATCAAACCTTGTGTTATTCCTTGCTATTATAAGTTAAGAATTTATACACTGGTGTGCAAAAATTAAGGACGGGACAGTTTTTTGCATGTAATGTTGCACCCCAGTGTTTCAAATGGGTACAAAGCATACCATAATATTTCCAAGATGTAAGATTAAGGAAAATGTGGACGATACTGACCAAGAAAGGAATCCAAAGGATACAAAGGACTTTTATTCAAAAATGGGCTTTCAGCACAGGAGGACAGAAGACAGAAACGTCCATGTGACAAGCAGCAGGCAAGAAAAACATAGTTTTCAGTAGGGGATATGATCACCCCTGACTGCGATGCAGGATGTACACAGCCTGTTCATGCTCAGTATGAGGTTGTCGACAAGCTCTTGAGGCATCATAGCCCATTCCTCTTGTAATGCCGATCACAGCTGAGGAATTGTTGCTGGTGGATGACAATGTGCTGCCAGGCATCTCCCGAGAACATTCCACACGTGTTCTATTAGATTCAGGTCCGGAGACCGTGCGGGCCATTCCATACGATGAATATCTTCACTCTCTGACAGCTCAGCGACAGCAGCTGTACGATGAGGTGTAGCGTTGTCATCCATGATGAGGAATTCAGGGCCCACAGCACCCCGGAAAATATGGGTATAAGGCAGGAGAACTTCGATACAATAGTGGTCACCAGTGACTGAACCCTCTTGGAAGATGTGGAGCTTCGTACGGCCATCAAGCATTATGCCTCCCCAAGCCGGAACTCCTCCACCTCCAAATCGGTCCCTTTCGACCATGTTGGAGGGGTGATAGTGTGTTCTCCGCTCTCTTCAGATGTCCCGAATTGCTAGTGAGGCTAAATCAGCTCTTATCCGTGCACGGCGCTCAACCTCATTGGTGAGCTCCCCATTCCTTGTGTTCCTGGCACCACAGAAAACACAGTCCCCGATAAATATTAATGGTACACACTGTACTGGTCGCCGAGTGAATAAACCGCCTGTGTGCAGTCTCCTAGCCACGGTAAAATGCAATAGCAGCTGTCCAGTAGTGTATTTCATGTGGCTTGTGATTTCACCCGCTGTCAGCCGTCGATCTCTCACCGTCTGTAGAACAAGATACCGATCCTCCCTTGCCGTGATTGCTCATGGACAACCACCATTAAACTTTCGAACAGCTGTTCCTGTCGTTCGAAATGCCGTCCATGCTCGTGACACGATGCTGTGTGCGATTACGAACTCCTCGGCTACACTCGTCACACTTCGATCTTCTTCCAACTTTCCAATGATTCGACCTCGAGTAAATTCATCCAGATGTTGTCTACGGGGCTGTCTGTTGAATATCTCGCACTGCTACAGCAACTTGCCGTCGTTCAAACCGATATACACTGTGCAATAGCTTCCACTGTAATGCTGCGTGAACACTGCGCATATACCCTACTCACAAGCCTATATTGCATCATGACACATATATGCAAGTCCCCTATCGTATCGGACCCTAAGCAGTGTCCTGATTGGTCTTTCGGTCGGTTATGCGTGTTCGTTCTGCTGTTACGTTACTTTTTCCATCTTATCCTTAATTTTTGCACACCAATGTAATTTCCACCAGACAACAGTAAGGCCAAACAATCCATATAAATGTAACGTTAGAAAAAAATTAATGGTAAAAGTATCAAAACAATGAGATGCTAACTCCTTAAATATACCTTTGTAAGCGGTTTGAGTATATGCAAAGTTTACACACATACACATATGAATGTATTAGAATAAATATGAAGAACTATCACATTCAATTTCCTTCTACCTACTGCTGGATGAGGGTCGTGCCATATTTCCTCAACTCACGGGTAACTGATCTTCACATTTCTAAAGCCAATTCACTTGTCAGCTCCCATTTGTTTTTGTACGTACATGTCGCAATTCATGTCCTAGATGCATTCTTTACACACTTTTAAAAATTAAATTATTTTTATTACGATATATATAAAAGACAATTACCTCTGAGTCATAATCGTCATCTTCATAACATTTGTGACACAGGGGACAGAAGTTGCCTACAAAGTGAAGTGGAGGAAAAAAATCATTTGAAAATCCATGCAATGAAAGCAATAATATACATACTTGGATACAAATTATCTGGCACTATGACACATTGTATGTCACATGTTATATTACATACAGAGGGTTCTACAACATACGGCCCGAACGACAGCCGTTTGGAATAAAAAAAAAATGTAGACTTTTTTTTCCCTTCCAGAAATAGGAAAAAATCATGGGAACAGCATGGGCGATCCCTTTCCATATCGCAAGTGGACAAACAAACTAAAAGAGACCCTAAAGGGCAGCTTGCTTGCTTTTTTTTTTTTAAATGGAACTCTTTGAAACCACTGGCCCGCAAGATCTGTGAAAATTTAATGGCCCGCTATCCCAAAAGGGTGGACAACCCTGATATATAGTATGTCATGTTTAGAAATTAGGAAAGAAATAGAATGCTTAAATTGTTTTCCATATGAAAGAAATTTGTGAAACATGGTCTGAGTTTTTTATGTTGCATTTATTATTTTTAAGTGCCAGTGTTTTTCAATCTTTTACACTTCACTTGCTACTTTCACTATAACTAGCAGTCGATCATAATGAAGTAAAAAAAAAAATGTATTACGCTAATACCAAAGGTAATGCAAGTAATTAATGAGGTTACGTACATGTTAATAATGAGGATCTCGAGTCTGACACTATGAAGGAAAAACGGGTTATTGTAACATATAAAGTATATTGCAGTGTATCAGCATGTATTCTGTATCTCTCCACTCTCAGTGTTAATATAACCCTCATGCGCGAGTTCTTCAAATTCCTATTAGAAGAACTTTGGTGTTATCAACTGGAACAGGCTACACTCGAGAGATAAGTTGGACCAATTCAATGATGACGATATCACTACCAATTCATTCATTAAATCCAATGTAGTCATAATCTCAAAACTACATGCAGGGCATAAATTTCATTCTAAACTTACATGGTTGAGAAAATGGGCACCAAAATGAAGGCGACTACACTTGCAGTCTCTCTTCATTAGTGTCCGATCAGGACTGGCTTTTCTCAAAAAGGAAAAACAAAAACCACTTTTTATTCCCAACCGGATCTCTTTCTGGGTCTCAAGTGAATCGACTTAGGAATGCTTCTCAATGTCACAGACACTCCACAATTACCGTTCACACTAAGAACCATTCTCAGACTAAGTAACAGGAAAATAAAATATGCCACACACACATATGCTCTGAAAATTTGAACCAACAATCATTGAATTACTGTTCAATGTTTTGACCACTAAGTCATAGAATAAACTGTCCCGATTGTGGAGTATCATATTTAAGTACGTTAATATTCGCCATACAAGCATCAATAACCTTATAAAAACCTTATATAAGCATCAATAACCTTAAACTCTCATTATCACATAAATAGTTTTCTCTTTATAGAGCGTATGTAAAATAACTTTGTGGTAAAATAAATATCTTAAATGTTATTGAATATTAGAACGTTGAAAATGTATTCAATAACATTGAAGACTTTTTCTTTGTAGTTTTCTATTTATTTTTAGTTTATTTTTTTGCTTTTTTATGTATGCGATATTCTTTCATACGCTAAGTTGGTGTTTTAATACATTTTTCCATAGATGTGCTTGAATCGTTGATACTTTCAGAGCATAATTTTCTTTTAGTTCCTTCTAAATGAGCAACCACAGTATAGCTTCTGATGAATAGCTCAGTGAGTTCACTTTAATAAATAGTGAACTGTATTGAATAGTTTATTTAAGAATAACGTAACTTCAATGTTCCGGTATAACAAAACAATAAATTCATTGGTGAATAAAGAATAACATTCGAATTTAAGCGGAATAGAAAAACTACGTGCGTACCCGTCAAAACTTGAATGAATACTAATAAATGGAGAAAAGCACCCTCTGATATCATGTGCCTTTTAGTTTACCAATAACAACCAAAATGAAAAAGTAAAAAATATAAGCACAATTGACATTTCTTCATGTAGCTATTATTGATTCCACCAGAATATAGTGGCAACAATCATTTTTCATTGGTTTCAATACAAATAATTGCATTATTGACTATAACATTATTAATATATCATACACTACAGTATTAACTACAATAAAGTGGCAACAACAGCCTCCTACCATCATTGAGACGTGATGAAATATACAGTAATGCCGATTTCTAATCGACCTTCGGGGGAAAAAAAAAACCATTTTCAACGTTAAAAGCAAATAAATATGGGTTCATTTACCTTTGTCTCTTAACCGTGTGCATCCATGACATAACAATAAATCGAAATTCCATCCAACAGACGAACCTGGACTTGGAGTTGTGGTTCCACAGCTTTTACACTTGACACATTTAGGACAAATCTGAAAAATTGCATAAGCAAGAATGCTACTTAAGAAAGCAGCTAACTATACAGTAACCAAAACTTTGAATGGCAATATAGCAGAAGCCCCATTTTTCAATTACATCCACGCTTAGCATATTTGGCACTCGTTCTGATCTTTTGGTACTTTTTAGCTCAATGTACTTCACACATGTGGCATATACTGTACACCCACATTTTATTTTCATCACATTTTCTAAAGTCCAGCTCCATTGCTCACATAATATATGATAGCGTAAACCTGTTAGCATGCTTTTCGACTGGGATTTTTTCTTCAATGAAAACCATTCATAAAGGGTGGAGAACGGCATATATTATAGAACTTTTTCTAAATATGCAACTAATGTACACAGAGATGCACAGCTTTTGTTTTGTTTTAACTGAATTCATATTAATAGCTGGACACATAATTACATTCACAAAATCTGGCAATCAATCTAACACATTGGTAACATTTGGTAATGAAAATGAACCCAACAAGATATAATACAGAACATTCAGTACTATATGATTACACTATAAAAACAACATAATTACAGTTAAAACTTTATTCAATGACTTACGGCCATTTCGAGAGCATGCCAGCTTTCTTCCTCAAAGCCAACATAACACTGACAGGTGCCATGTGCAGAAAGTCTTCTGATGCCAAAGCATCGGTCATAAATCAATTCAAGGAGAATAAAATCAAGTTTATGCAGTGGTATTATTTTGGCTCCGAGGAAAAAAGCTGGCATGTTCTCGAAATGGCCATAAGCCGTTAAATAAAGTTTTAACTATGATTAATTTTTTTTTGTGTAATTATTTACACATAGCGTGTTGTACATTGTTCTAGTACAGTACCATATGTTTAAAAAATAGAGCCAAAGCAGGGGTTGAAATTAACTTTTTAAATCAGGTGCACTAAATACTAGTTAGGTACACACATAGGAATACACAGCAAGTTCATAAGGGGGGTATAGGCCCAAAAGGGGAGTTAGAAAGCTACAACTCGTATATTTCTATATTAAATACACAAAATTTCATTGCAATGGGGGGGGTTACAAACCCCATCAACACCCCCCCCCTGTGTATGCCAGTGAATACACAAGTAACTAGCAGAATAAAAATTAAACCTCAACATTAAAAATGGGAAAAATGTAAGTATAGAAATTATTATTAAACATATAAGCTGAAAAAATGCCACTTTTCAAAATAATTGAACATTCATTTGTAATAAAAAAAAAATACAAAGCAAATGCAGATATATGGAGAAAATTATTCCATACCTCACTGTTCTTAAAAAATAAACATAATGGTACCAGCTTAGTTTTGCCTTCAGCTGACCAACAAACTTTGAAATCTGATAAAACTGGGTCATCAATAAAGTTTTCAAATCTTATTATACATAATTCAACTATATGTGTTGCTTCTTTTATTACTTCAGCATTTATTTATAATGGAGAAGCTTGCATCATATTGAAAGGAACGGGTTTTCTTGTCTGTAATTTAATTTCTGACAAATTCATACCGTAGAGTATTTTGGATGAAAACATAATTTACAAGTTCTCAATGTAATCTAATTCTGCAAATTTTTCGAGAGCATTTTCATTTTTCAATTTTTTAAATGTAAGTAGAATGGCTTGCATTTTTGATCTTGCACAGGTCAAGTTTGTACAATTGCTTTGGAGAATTTTACTTAAACTGGAGAGTAAGTTCAGAAGTACCAAAAAACAAAAAGAAAACAGCATAAATTCTAATGATTTCATATTTTTAATGGCATCTGCAGTCTTTGAACTGTATTTTTTAGACTTTGATTGAGAAAGTGATTCTAAATGAATATCAGCTCCATAACATTTCTGAAACAACAATAGCAGCATGCTCGTGATAAGCTATCCACCGTATTCCACCAACTTTTATAGGTTTTAGTATTTTTATGTTCAGTGCTTCTCCCGCAGTTTGTAATTCTGATCAGTTTTTTGCAGAATATTTATAAATTACATGCAAATCATTTAAAGGTTCTTCAAATTTAAAGTAATAAGCTGTTTTTTCAATAACATCTTTAACGGCTGATTCTAATCTGTGAGCACAACAATGAATGCCTAAAAGATAAGGTCGAACATCCCTTTTCAATTTTTGGAAAGCTTCGTTCTTTTCTCCGAAATTGGTCGATGTACCATCAAGAGCACAAGCCCCAAATTTACTTTTAGCATCTTCCTTATCCTTATACTTTGCCAACAGACAGATGTTAAAGGTTTTTTGTAAATATCATCAGGGCCCCCATCAGCATAATGGGGGGGGGAAGGGGCAACAGAGCTTTAAAATAGGGGCAACAACGCCCTTTTAAGAAGGGATTGTTTAATCAAGCAGGGAAAATGAAAAAGGAGAATGGATGGGGTATTTATGGACCGTGAATGGTAAAATTAAATTGTGAAAAAATAAACATAGTGATATAATAATAATAATAGTAATGAAAAAGTATAGTGATCTTGATAGCTTATATCAATATCATGTATAGAATTCCCTGCTAGAATTTGTCGCCATTACTACTTTTCACTTGACTGCTGACAAACTGAAGTCTGTGTGAAAGTGCAAAAAACGCCATAGGGGAAGCTCCTTCTCCTCTCCCTAGATGTTAGTGTTTGTTTATAAGTTAAATAAATCCAACGAAAGCAGATTACTAATGCCAGACCTGAGGTCACCAGCCACTTCACTAGTCAGAGTCACAGATGACTCACACAAAGTGGGAATCTGTTTACAGTTTGTGTTGTAAGTAAGATGGCTTATGCAGCTGGGGCTGCTGCTTGCTGCCTGAGCTGTTATGTGAAATGTACAGGATAAGACTTCAAGTTGAAATAATGTTTATTATTTTTAGTTAACAAAATTAAATATGAGCTCTTCTGGAATTATCCCTGCTTATTTCCTTCTTTAATGACTATTGAATCCCTTCACATTCACTTTTATCTGGCATGGGATATTTTGGAATGATGCATCTCTGCTATGTGCTAATATTAAGATAAAAATTTCACATTTTTTCCAACAGTTAGTTGATCTAGCTAATTTATCGCATGTGCATGTTTCTTCCCGAAGGCAGGTGTCCAGAAGGGCAGAAGGTGAAGTCCAGGAACTCACCTGTCTCCAGACCCTCATGATTAGAGGGGGAAATTCTATTTTTAGATGCAGAGAAAGGATAACACAGGTTGAAGTTCATTGCTGGCTCCGTGCCAAGCGCTATTGTAGGTGAAATCAGAGATCCTTATCCGAGGGAGGGTTAGTTAATGGAAATGGAAAAAAATTCTCAAAATGCAATTTTTTTTTTTTTAGGTAGTAGCAATAAAATTAACATAGTTTTGAATAGTTAGGTGCACTGAGTGCACCCAAATTAACAAATTACGTGCATGCATATTTCAGGTGCACCCGGAATCGAATCTCTGATTATAGTAGGCATAAAAAAACGACATATGTTCTATGGACGACCATTGACATCAAACCCAGGTAAATTGTATGATTGGCAAACGTCATCACAGGAAGCAAATATCGCTTATACAAGATCTTACTTGCTCAATACTTGGAGGTAAATATAGAAACACATCTCACGGTACTTTAAAATTTTCATTTATTGGTTAGGAATTTAGTTTTAGAATTCCTTTCTCGCCCCTCTTGCACGCAACTTAATCGCCACATGGCAAGAATTAATACAATTGAGAGTTTAAAAAAAAAAGAACAATGAACAAACACAGGATGCATCCACTAATATAAGTATCATAAAAAATACCAACCCAGATCTTTTTCTTTTTTGAAGGTTTTGAGGGATAAAACGAGCCTAAACAATCAATATGATATGCATTTTGGCACTCGTTGCATTTCAAAAGCTGTTAAAAAAGTAAAAAACAATTAAAAATAAATGAAAGCAGACGGAAATAAAAGAGAGAAGCAAAGCCAAAAATAACACTAAATTTTAAATCACATTAAAAACACAGAGCATTTTTTTAAATAATAGTCCATTTTTATGTATAGATCAGAACTACACTGTTTTCATACAGCAATGATTCTTAACCATCTCAATTTACAACACAACGAATAACATGCAAAATTGTCATGTCTCATCATACAGGGGTGGACTGGGTCCTCTCAAAGGGCACATACCTTGGATTATCGAAAGGTACGAGTCCTGTAGCCCATGAGGGGGGCCAGTTGCCCAGCCCACTCCTGACATCAGTTTCTTAAGGAGAGGCTTTATTATTTGAATTAGAAATATATATACAATATGGTCGATTACAACATGTACAGACTTTAAGGCATGGTAGGTTATACCAAAATTGTTTACTTTGATTTTAACTTTCACTTCTTTTCTACCCTCCCCAAACCATTGCAGTTCTTTTTTCTCCCTTTAGTTCCTGGGAAAGAGTTGGGGGTGACGGGGTCCTCCAATAAGACCTTCATTTCACCTGTCCTGGACTTCTACAAGCATACACGTATGCAGAAAGTTTGTAAGTGGGGCGTTACAGAGCTACAACTCACATATTCCTATGTTAAATATACAAAATTTCATTGCAATGGGGGTTACAACCCCATGAACACTATCTGTGTATGCCAATGTCTACAAGTCTATCTCTGCCCATGATTTGCCCCTTTCTTTAATTTTGTCTCTTACGGTTCTCTGTCATGGATTTTTCGGTCTAGTCCTCTTTCTCTTTTCTGGGGGGTTCCCATGTAGGCCTTGTCTAGAAACGTTGTCCAGTTTTTTCGCTAGTATATATTCTAGCCCGTTATATTTGCTTTGCTTTATTATTTCTGCTACATATTTTTGTAGTAGATATTGTAAAGACTTGCAGCTCATCTGTTCAAAGTTACTGTCCTATGGAATAAAAGCTTTAATGGTCTTGTTTAAGGTGGGGGGGAGGAAGGAACAGCCTGTTCATAATGAAGTAAAATTAGAATCTTCAGGTTAAAATTTTGCTTGAATCATGAAACAGGTTTGGCGAAGCATTAGGCAAGAATTTTAGAGAGAGTTTTAATAATCCATGCTGTAAATCATCTATTATCATGACATTTAGTCTCATAAATCGAAATATGGGGATGATTCGAAGAACTTCTCTTCATGAATCTGTAGTCAGTCCCTGTTAAATAAAATTCTACCAATCCAAAGTAATTAGTTCCAACGTTAATTCCCAATTATCAAGATGTTTGCATTTTAATACATATGCTGTCTGAACTTTGATCTAAAAATTCATTATTTTATTTCTATTATTGAAATACAGCCAGTCAAACTCGTTTTTTTTTTTAATTCGGTTATATACAAGTTTTTCCATATCCCCTGAACTTCGTAACATTCCCCAGCCAGTATGTACATATCAAAGTTTAGATAATAAATTGCTCGCGAAGAAAAAATGATTTCACAGTGCCCAGTGAAAACCGAACCTACGACCTCTAGTTATCTGGCAACGGGCTCTTCCAACTAAGCTACAGACGATTTAGAGAACATACAAAGCTTCACTATAGACAAGTTTGTTTTTTTTAAATGGGGCAGTGTCTGGATTGCTTATTAAACCAAAGTAATTCCACATCAAAGAAGCGAACGTCCAAAAAGCAAGTTAGCATGATATTAAAGAAGAGAAAAAAATTCCCTGTACTTTAATATCACGCCAATCTCTTTCCTTGTTGTCGAATTGATTTGGATTAAAAAGCAGTACAGGAACTGCTTTATTTAAAAATCTTGTCTATAGTGAAGTTTTATATGCACTCGCAGAAGAAGGATGATAAGTCATCTGTAGTTCAGTTGGAGGAGCCATTGGCTGGATACCAAGAGGTCATGGGCTTGGTTCCCACCGGACACTATGAGATCATTCTTCTCTTCAAAAGCAATTTATCATCTAATATTGCCACATCATCGGTTATGATGAGGAAATAGAATTTCCTGTATTTTAAAATCAAAGTTTACGTATATTGAATATTTTCAAGGTTCCATTCAGCTTTGTTTTCTGCAGACTATAACATTACATTTCCCCTAGCATCCTTTATGTCAAAAACGCTCATCAAATAGAGACCAGAGATTTCATAAAGTAGAAAAATGACCAATTTGCTATTCTATTTTGAAGAGTAAAAAAAAAAAAAAAAAGAAAAGATAATAATTTAACACTTACTTTAAGTTTTAGTCCACAAACTGTACACGTTTGACATTTTGGACAACACCAATCATCAATGTTTTTAGGCAGTTCTTGTTCACCAGTGCAAAACAGATGGTACGGTTCACAGCACACAACGCAATAAATAAACTGTTTAAAATCAAATAATAATAAAAAAACGTCATGTCACAAAACATGATATACATAGCTATAAGATAAAGGTGAACATTAACTTAGTAAATATACAGCTTTCAGAAATACAACGAACTTACGTTATAGCAACCTTGAAGGGATTTCTACCACGGGGACATTGTATCGAATTTATAGCAATACAGATTTACACTTACAGGAGAACTGCTGGGGTCTCCTAATTACCTGCCATATTATAATGAGTCACTAAAAGGAGAGTCTGCTGTATGATTATGAATATTTTACCCATTTAGAAAAATTTGGTTGTTTTGTGTTTCATGAAGTACGGAGAACTAATGTCACGCTGTACCAGGAGTTTTATGTACTAATAAGCAGTATATAACTTGACCTTTTTTTTTTTATGCAATAATGAGTTAGCAACAACTGATTTCTGATCTGATGAACTGCAAAAGTTTTACAATCGATTCACAGAATTAGTTCAACGATTTGCTTGCTCTTTTTGGCATATAGCATAAAAAGCCAACCAGCTCTGATTATAAAAAAAATCTTAACCACCAGTTTTCGTGTGAACTGGTAAATACTGCCTCCAGTTCGCCAACTACTTGTTCTATGGCTCCACAAGGAATTAATATTTGCATTTTTATGGTGCAAAGGACAGCAAAGGTGACGGTGCAAAGGATAGCAAAGGTGACGGTACAAAGAATAGCAAAGGTGACAGTGAAAAGGATAGCAAAGGTGACGGTGAAAAGGACAGCAAAGATGGTGGTGAAGAGGATAGCAAAGGGGGACGGTGCAAAAGACAGCAAAGATGACAGTGAAAAAGGATAGAAAAGATGACGCCACACTGGGATATACAGTTATCCGAAGAATCCATACCTTTGCTATCAAGAAAATCACACCTCAGATAATATAAGAATGCCATTAATTTTGAACTCAGGGGTTGGTCGTCTTTATTCAGTATAATGTCATTAAAAAAAAGAAAAAAAAGATTAGAGACCCACTTAAACACTTACGTTTTCTTTACCTGCACTTCCACACAAAAAGCACACTGTACGAAGAGGCAATGGCTGTGATGTTATCAATGCAAACCCAATATTGAAGATTTTTTCAGTATTCCGGCCAACCTAAAGAGGTATTTTTGTCTTTAATATGAATAAAAATAATAAGCCAGAGAAAATGAAAGAAATAACTAAAAAATCTAACAAAAGAATACAACTGACCGGGATTTACTATAGCTAGTAAAATTTCGTCACTGATCTAACGTATAAGGAAGGATTCTGCAACGTTTCGAGGCCTACTATTCCCTCTATCAGACCGAATTGGAATAGAGAACAACTTTGCTTGATAAAGGAAACAGTAGTTTTCGAAACATTATGGAATCTTTTCTTACATGTTGAACTGGTGACGAAACTTTACGAGTTATAAAAAATCTAGTTACACATTTAAGATGGCGATTAATACAAAAGTGATAAACACATTATGCAAGTGGCACGGAAAGGAAATGTGAAAAAATAAATAAATAAAACTGCATAGTGCACAAATCCAGCCTTTTGACAAAATAAAGCATCACAACAAAATTCAGAACAGAAACATACCCAATGCCAAAACAGATGCAGAATATGAGTATCAGATTAGTACAATGCATGATTAGTAGGTTATAGATCTAAATGACAGAAAACCTATGCTTAGGATTGAAAGATGCAAAAATTCCCCTTACCCAGTAATCTGCGACAATTACATGTTTCTTATCCCTTTCCTCATCTTCACTTCCGTCGCTTTCACTCCGATTTACATAGTCCTGTGTATACAGGGGGTTCATTTTTAGTGCAAACAGTTAGCAAAGCCAGAGTAAGCACAGAAAAAAAAGTTGGGGAGCATATGCAACTCGAGAAAACATGATGCAACATACCTTTCCTTTTTCTTGAAGGGCTTGCCTACCAGGAGTCTTCTTAGATCGTCCACATGGTACTTTTCCTGGACAAGAACTACCCGAAGACTCAAAATCGTCAGCATCTACTGCGCAGGCATTTAGAGGAAGGTCTACAGAGTTCACAAAATTCGTTTGACTGGAGGCGGCATCAAAGTCCACAGCAAAACCATTGTTAAAAGTTGTTTCAAACAAGAAAGAAGGCTCTGATGTGTCATTTCTAAGTTCGGAAGAATCTTTATCTATGCTATCTATGTTGGAACAGTGGGAGGAACTGTTATTGTTACTGCTATTACTGTGCTTAGAATGACTGCTATCATTGCTGCTACTGCTGTTACTGTCACTGCTACTGCTGCTGCTCCCAGAGCTGGAGCTACTCGAGGAAGAGCTGCAGCTGGATCCACAACTGCTGTTATCCGGGCTAAGTGAAGGGGAGCAAGATGAATTTAACAAGGAAGGGCTAATTCCAAGAACACTGTCTTCACTTCGACTGTCAGCATTCATATGATCAAAGGACGATGATGTTGGCTCTTCATTGCATTTGTTTGCTGCAGCGGCGGCAGCTGCTGCCACCATCTTTTTTTCAGATGCAGGCATCATAGGTTTTAGACATCTTCTGTGCCTAACATACAAGGAGGAGAAAAAAATCAATAAAAATACTCAATAATATGTTAATCCTTTGCACTCCCAACCATCTTGTAATATGAGTAATCAGTCACTACATTGGTGCAGCATCAGCACCTGTGAACTCACTCACATTTAAAAAAAAATTCCCTAATTTTTCAAGGTTTTCCCCCAACCTTTCAAACAAAATTCCTTCGTCAACTATAAACAAAACCATCAATTGAACTTCAGTTGTGAGGAAAATGGCTTCACGTTTACCGGAACGTTAGCTATTCAAAACGGAAGTCAGGAAAGTTTTCTCCCTCGTCTTTTTCAGGTGTGATTAAAAAGTTTTGTTTTCCCCTAACAACCCCAGGTTTTCCGTATGTGTTGGAAACCTGAGTGGAGTGCAAAGGGTTAAATACTAATTTCAGAACATATTAGTCTGCATTGCATAGTATACTTTTTCTTTTTGAAATGTCACATGACCTTGTAGGTAAATTAACAGGGACTGGTTAAGAATTTTGGGCAAGGAACATTTAGTAATATGATTTTCAAATCGTGGTTCTCCCAAAGATTAGATTGTGGATTATAGCATAGGAAACAAGCTATGTATTATAATATATAAATAATTTCAGGAGCACAAAATAAACGAACATAAGTCAGATAATCCTGTTTTTAAATATTTTTACGCTTATTTTATGCTTCCCTTTTCAACATAGCACCCCTGTGGTTATGTTCATCACTTCAGGTTCTACTGTGTCCGAGTTTGATTCCCATGTAAGCTTGATTGGATGTAATTGTATTGTAGAGTGCTATCAGTCACTACTACTATAGTGCACCTAAGTCAAAATGACTGACAAATACCTTCCTTCAACCGTCAGTTTAAATTATCAGATAACAGCCCCCACCAACAAAAAAAAGGTTTGATAAGCAAAAATGATGGGCATTGAGCAGGGTTGGTAATTTGACATCAAAAACTAATTTTTGATATGGTTTTATTTGGTTAAAACCATCAAAATCTCAAAATTTTTGGGCAAAAGGATTTAATTTGAAATTAGTGAACCCTGAATGTTGTATTATCAATATCCAGTATTCAAATAACATTAGCAACATGTTAATTAAATGTTATAATTACAACACAAATGCATTTTTTTGGAAACACTTCTTTTTTCTAAAAATACAGTAAAAATGGAGAAAAACTAGTTACTGTTGAAATTGAATCAGGATACCAAAATTATTCTGAGTTTGATAAAAAAAAAAAAAAAATAAGGTTTCCTGAATTTTTTATTCATTAAGTAGATTGCACAATTTGTTTCAATATTCTGGTTTGGTACATCCATACAGCATTCGGTACTGTGTTATAAAGTACATTCCGCAGTTCAGAATAAATGATTCCAAAACTGGAAAACTTTCTTTCAATAGAAGCTGAACTGGCAAAGTTGAGACAAAAGCATTATTGCTAGTTCGGCAAATGCAAACACTACATTATTCAATAAACTCGGTTATTCCAAACTCAAGGATATTATTCCTGATTGCAATTATTTTGGAATTTACTCCATTCCATGCCAGTGTAATCGTGTTTATATTGGTCAAACACGTCGGGCCCTTCGATTTCGTCTTAAAGAGCATGAAGCCTACGTGCGTAAACAACAACTGGAAAAATCTGCTTTGGCCAAACACGCCTGGGAAGCTGGCCACAAATTTTCTTTCGACAAGGCCCATCTAATAGAGAAAGTTTCTTCACCAGCCGACCTCAATTTCTTTGAAGCCTTCCATATTCTTTCGCATTCCTCTTCTACTGTTAACGATCAGCTTCCGTTCAATTCCATGTCCTCTATTTGGAGAAACTTCATTCGTCCCATAGCAAAAGACGCGGCTACGGACCCACAACTGGTTTACCCGAACTAATTTTGGACTAGCAATTTGGCATCGATAGTTTTTCTAGCACGTGTGCCACATTAGTGTAACTAGGGTTCTGAAGAAGGAAGCCTAAACGCGCTTCCGAAATAGCTATAAACCATCGTATTTATTTTAACTGTGTTAATGTGTTTTATTTTATTTAATATTTTGCGCAGTGTGTCGTTTCATCTTTACTATAAATTCGCTATTACACGCTATACGACTTGTGTGATTTCGCCACGTGTTTGGAAGTATTTTAGCCTTTTTGTTTGCCCAGCAATATAAGTTTAACTAATGAGATCGGTAATATTCGTTTGTCCCCGGATATGACTCTGTTCGTCGTGTTTTAACAAGTTTATTTCTCTTTTCGTCTCTGCTGCTGTCACCACGTGTTTGAAAGTATTTTCGCCTTTTCGTACGCCCAGCCATGCAAGTTTAAATAATGAGATCGGTAATATTCATTCGTCGCCGGATATGACTCTGTTCGCCGTGTTTTAATAAGTTTAATTCTCTTTTCGTCGCTGCTGCTGACGGATTACGCTTTCCACGTTTTCTACGCGGTGCCGGACTCAAACGTGTTGCCTGTAACCTGGTTGACCTTTCAAGATATTTCTTCAGCACGGTCAGTAATTTACAATTATTTTTCACTGCCTTTATCATGTCGCTCTCCGTTTCATCGTGGTTACAGGATCTAAACAGATTTTCTAAACTCCGAATTCGAAGATGTAAACAACTTCAACATCTTAAATTTCTTAAAAATTGTCGCAACCATAAGGTCATTCCTCAGTTTATATCGCTGAAATGCAATTTAATTCCTAATTCTCGTTTGAATAAGACTCTATTTTCTTGCAAACTAAGCATTCTGCGTACCATTATCAAGCAAGTCCGGGCAAATTTGGCTCGCATCGAAGAAGAACTGTACCCGCTCCATCTCAAACTGTCTGCAGGTGTATCTAATTTTAATTCTTTTGATCAGAAAAGCTTTGAAAAATGTTTGGTTATTTCCGCGCACCTTCATTCCAGACATTCAATCAAATTTTCGAAGCTTATTGATACTCCACCGACCACCCAACCACCAGTAATTCAGAAGGCGGTTCTTAACCTTTCTAAGGTCCCACTTTCCGAAAAACAACTGAACCTGCTGTCTTTGAACTCCAATTTTTGCATTTCAAAACCCGTTCATCCTAAAAGATTTATCGCTCCTGTGGAGCGTGCTCTACAGTTCAGCAAAATCAACTGCGGCCAAAAAGAGGTACTGAGGCATCTGGTGGCGGAAGCTTTGTCCTCTAACTCCAAGCCGAAACCCAACATTCCTATCTCGGACCAACGTGTGATCAGGGATTTGTATTCAAACGATAATTTGATTATCACTAAAGCAGACAAAGGCGGGCAGATAGTAGTTATGGACAAAGAGAAATACATTGAAGGAGTCGACAACCTCATCAGTGAAGGTCCTTATAAAGTGCTCAAGAAAAACACATCTTCCGATCAACTC
>QLNU02015270.1:60553313-60572047 GCA_006491805.2 Dysdera silvatica
AACACATTATGCAAGTGGCACGGAAAGGAAATGTGAAAAAATAAATAAATAAAACTGCATAGTGCACAAATCCAGCCTTTTGACAAAATAAAGCATCACAACAAAATTCAGAACAGAAACATACCCAATGCCAAAACAGATGCAGAATATGAGTATCAGATTAGTACAATGCATGATTAGTAGGTTATAGATCTAAATGACAGAAAACCTATGCTTAGGATTGAAAGATGCAAAAATTCCCCTTACCCAGTAATCTGCGACAATTACATGTTTCTTATCCCTTTCCTCATCTTCACTTCCGTCGCTTTCACTCCGATTTACATAGTCCTGTGTATACAGGGGGTTCATTTTTAGTGCAAACAGTTAGCAAAGCCAGAGTAAGCACAGAAAAAAAAGTTGGGGAGCATATGCAACTCGAGAAAACATGATGCAACATACCTTTCCTTTTTCTTGAAGGGCTTGCCTACCAGGAGTCTTCTTAGATCGTCCACATGGTACTTTTCCTGGACAAGAACTACCCGAAGACTCAAAATCGTCAGCATCTACTGCGCAGGCATTTAGAGGAAGGTCTACAGAGTTCACAAAATTCGTTTGACTGGAGGCGGCATCAAAGTCCACAGCAAAACCATTGTTAAAAGTTGTTTCAAACAAGAAAGAAGGCTCTGATGTGTCATTTCTAAGTTCGGAAGAATCTTTATCTATGCTATCTATGTTGGAACAGTGGGAGGAACTGTTATTGTTACTGCTATTACTGTGCTTAGAATGACTGCTATCATTGCTGCTACTGCTGTTACTGTCACTGCTACTGCTGCTGCTCCCAGAGCTGGAGCTACTCGAGGAAGAGCTGCAGCTGGATCCACAACTGCTGTTATCCGGGCTAAGTGAAGGGGAGCAAGATGAATTTAACAAGGAAGGGCTAATTCCAAGAACACTGTCTTCACTTCGACTGTCAGCATTCATATGATCAAAGGACGATGATGTTGGCTCTTCATTGCATTTGTTTGCTGCAGCGGCGGCAGCTGCTGCCACCATCTTTTTTTCAGATGCAGGCATCATAGGTTTTAGACATCTTCTGTGCCTAACATACAAGGAGGAGAAAAAAATCAATAAAAATACTCAATAATATGTTAATCCTTTGCACTCCCAACCATCTTGTAATATGAGTAATCAGTCACTACATTGGTGCAGCATCAGCACCTGTGAACTCACTCACATTTAAAAAAAAATTCCCTAATTTTTCAAGGTTTTCCCCCAACCTTTCAAACAAAATTCCTTCGTCAACTATAAACAAAACCATCAATTGAACTTCAGTTGTGAGGAAAATGGCTTCACGTTTACCGGAACGTTAGCTATTCAAAACGGAAGTCAGGAAAGTTTTCTCCCTCGTCTTTTTCAGGTGTGATTAAAAAGTTTTGTTTTCCCCTAACAACCCCAGGTTTTCCGTATGTGTTGGAAACCTGAGTGGAGTGCAAAGGGTTAAATACTAATTTCAGAACATATTAGTCTGCATTGCATAGTATACTTTTTCTTTTTGAAATGTCACATGACCTTGTAGGTAAATTAACAGGGACTGGTTAAGAATTTTGGGCAAGGAACATTTAGTAATATGATTTTCAAATCGTGGTTCTCCCAAAGATTAGATTGTGGATTATAGCATAGGAAACAAGCTATGTATTATAATATATAAATAATTTCAGGAGCACAAAATAAACGAACATAAGTCAGATAATCCTGTTTTTAAATATTTTTACGCTTATTTTATGCTTCCCTTTTCAACATAGCACCCCTGTGGTTATGTTCATCACTTCAGGTTCTACTGTGTCCGAGTTTGATTCCCATGTAAGCTTGATTGGATGTAATTGTATCGTAGAGTGCTATCAGTCGACTACTACTATAGTGCACCTACGTCAAAATGACTGACAAATATCTTCCTTCAACCGCCAGTTTAAATTGTCAGATAACACCCCACCAAAAAAAAAAAGGTTTGAATAAGCAAAATGATGGGCATTGAGCAGGGTTGGTAATTTGACATCAAAAACTAATTTTTGATATGGTTTTATTTGGTTAAAACCATCAAAATCTCAAAATTTTTGGGCAAAAGGATTTAATTTGAAATTAGTGAACCCTGAATGTTGTATTATCAATATCCAGTATTCAAATAACATTAGCAACATGTTAATTAAATGTTATAATTACAACACAAATGCATTTTTTTGGAAACACTTCTTTTTTCTAAAAATACAGTAAAAATGGAGAAAAACTAGTTACTGTTGAAATTGAATCAGGATACCAAAATTATTCTGAGTTTGATAAAAAAAAAAAAAAAATAAGGTTTCCTGAATTTTTTATTCATTAAGTAGATTGCACAATTTGTTTCAATACTCTGGTTTGGTACATCCATACAGCATTCGGTAGTGTGTTATAAAGTACATTCCGCAGTTCAGAATAAATGATTCCAAAACTGGAAAACTTTCTTTCAATAGAAGCTGAACTGGCAAAGTTGAGACAAAAGCATTATTGCTAGTTCGGCAAATGCAAACACTACATTATTCTTTTGAAACCTTTGCACTTTGAAATGTTTTCCCACCTTGCAACAAGGCTTGTGCATTTTGCATTGGCACTGAAGTAAGAGACGGAGACTAAAGTTTTTAGGCTTCAAATACCATCAAAAGTAGTAAACAATACTTCACGTTGTAATAGATATCGTCTTTTCCCTTAATGGTCTGATTCTGCGACACGGAAAATGAGTTAAAATTTCAGCAATTTCAACAGCAAACTAGGCCACAAGCAATTCTAGAAATCTGCCAATTGAATATGATTGGATATTTAAATTTAAGTGCATACTTACATGCATGCTTGTTTGATTAGATTGGGGCCTCCAAATTTTTTCTTATCCCTGCAAAAGAAAGCACACTTACACAACAACATTACAATTGCCTCATGATGCATGGACACAAAAATTATACTGTATCAAAAAAGGGTAATTTTTTAATGTAATAGCGTGACATGTTTGTACATTAAAAACAAAACACAATCAAATTAAATGTGATTGATCCAGTAAAGTAACTTGTTTGTGTTTTTATGGGGTAAGGATAGCAAAGGTCATGCCATGTTAGGGACCTACACTTCTCCAAGGATGCTGAACATCTGCCGACAAGGGAACCAAGCTCTGGACCATCGTGGTCAGGAAAAACAACACACACATTCTACAATATCACTGTGAGTCGAATCTGGGACGGTCAATGATATCATAGACGAGTGCATTGTTACTGTAGGGTGCAGTGAAATATCTCCATGGTACTTGAACCTCTTAAGGTCTAGAGTAATGATTCTCAAATTCTTTCCCACTATGCCATGCTTTACACACGCATGCAGACATCGTAGACACACGCATACATGCACATGTTGTGTCCCCACTTCCTGCTTGACATGGTACACGAATAAAAATTATGTTTCTTAGTGTATGCACTTTTGCACATATACGTTGAAGAGCAATTGAATCAGAGGTAGCTGGTATTTTACAAATTTGTCGCTGTGGACAGGTGTGTAAATGGAAAGGTAAACGTAAGCAAGAATCTGACAATATAAGGAGTAAGGCTGATGGTGTCAGTAATAGGCGAAAACAGCTTAGGAAAGATGAATGATCTAAGTACCTTTGATTGCGGCAAATGATCGGGGCTCGAAGACTGGGTCACTCCCCCTCGGAAGTGATAAAGCCACTGGGAGTTGCTCTTGCTACTGTGTCAAGAGTGTATCATGAGTACATCAATTCCAGTACAATCATCCCTGCCAGAACCAACTGACATGGACAACGGCATGTGGATAAGTGGTGTCGTTGTTGGCTAGCTAGTATTGTAACAGCAGATAGACCACAGTGCAACAGACCACTCTACAATTTAATGCTGGTGCACAATAACGCGTAAGCAGCCATACCATCCAAAACCATCTCCTCACTATGGGGCATGGAAGCCATTGCCACATGAGGTTATCACTGCTGGCTGCACATCACCAGGTGAAAAGATCAGCATGGGCATACCATTGGACCCTAGGAATGTGGAAAAATGTTGCTTGGTCTGATGAGTCCAGATCCACATTGGTACATGACAATGGAAGGGTAAGAGTATGATGCAAATTACATGGATTCTTTTCGCCAACAGGGTACCCCCAAAACTGGTGAAGGTAGCATTCTCATCTGACACTGTTTACGAGGACTGAAATAGGACCTCTGCTACATGTGACATCATCCTTACAGATCAATGTTACTGGGATATCCTTGATGACCATGTGCTCCTGCATGTTCATTTTCAACATCCCACTGGAGGCCTCTTCTTTTAACAAGAAAATGCACAGTGCCATTGCTTCTGAATTGTTGGATGAACACACTACAGACATGAACTTGCTTCCCTGGCTGCAAGGTCATCTGACCTCAATCCCATTGAGAGACATATTAGAACCTCTGACCCCCCCCAACCTTTCATCAAATTTTCATAAACTGTGGAAGATTCTTCAGAGGTCATGGATTCGAACGGCTTCCTAACATTTCCAGTGCTGTTGAGTCCATAACGAGATAAATCATCACAGTGATCAGGGCGAAAGGTGATGCCACACGATACTAGACAGATGTCTCTAATTCAATTGCTCTTCAGTGTATGTGTTTGAACTCAACTAATAACTTTACTGATAAGTGATACATGTAGTCACGAGAAAGGTAACCAATAATAAACAATCACATTGGCATAAACAACAACATATGCATAGAAACACCACAAACTACTCACAAACAATACGAGCATCGTCCACAGTCATCAGCTAAGCATCCTTTACATTGCTTGCACCTCACTTTTCTGAATTTTGGAACTTTAGAAACACATTTAGCTGGAAGTTTTAATGGCACTGTAGATGTCTTTGTAAGTCGCTGCTTATAAGAATACTTGAGCTGGTTTTTGATCAGAAGTTTACGTGTTAATTCCATTGGCTTCTTAAATGAATGTTTACGAAAACGCTTAAAAGATTTTTTTAGGAGAAGTTTCTTCTTCTTTTGTTTTTTTTTAATGGTAAGGGATGTTTTCTTTGCGATTCCGATGGAAACTTTCATTTTGGAGGCTTCGGTGGTAACAGTTGTGCATGACTTGGTTAATTTACTGGGTTTTGTTTCAGTCTTCGATGTATCTGTTGGGGGAAAAATATTTAAAATGTAATGAAAAGTTAATCAACCAGTTAAAAAGCACATAATTTAATATGATTAACTGGCTTTTAGTTCACTCCCATAGGCCCTTATGAATACAAAGAGTTCAGCTTCATGAAAGAAGAAACGTTCGTCGAAATGCTTCCTACTGCTTCTGTAACAGCATGAAAACACATGAAGAAGTTAGAGTCATGACAAATGTTCCTTACTGCCATACTTCTATGGTAGGGTGCAAAGACATGAGGAGGTTAGAATTATAATTCACATGTTGCTTACTACCATGCTTTAGTGATAAGAGTACAAATACATGTGGAGGTTAGAATCATAATTCCTATGTTCCTTACTGCCATGCTTTTTTGACAGAGTACAAAGACATGAGGTTAGAATTATAATTCACATACTCTTTACTGCCATGCTTTTGTGGTGGACTTACATACATGGAAAGTTTAGAGTCATGTTTACATATCTTAAAAATCCGAAAGTGTCAGCTGTGATTTCTACAAGTACTTTTTTTTCTGCAAAATTTAAATGTGGATTCAGTGTTCTCTAACCTCACACAGTTCCATGGGAAAATGAGGCCTAACAAAGGAATTTTAGTGTAAAGTATTGATATCCAAATAAGTTATTTTGCAATTGTTAGAAATTTGACTGTAGGAACGGGTGAGAGATTTGACTCTGGACTCACCACTTAACGGGTTATAAGTTTCCCAAATTCATGGGTCCAAAGGGTGGTTCAAATTGAATGTGCTTCCTTAGGTACATAAACACACTACATGCTTATAAAAATAATGAACATTGAAGAAAGATACTTGCTTACAACTTTATATATTAAGTATTGCATATTTTTCTTAACATATACAACATAAACTTTTAAGTATTTCAGTTTGTTATTCTTTTATTTATAATCTACAGTGAAACTGCAAACTTTTTTTTCCAGAGGTTTTAGCAGAGTCCAAATTAAATGTGTATACGATACTTTTAGTTTTATACATGAAGCGACCCATCATTTTTTTACATTCTAAACTGTTCAATAGTCTATTTGAGATAGAATTGGCGGTTTTACAATGACTTCTGAAACAGATTCAGCCTCTGCATGGGTAAGACATATGTTTGATTTACTCAGCCTTCTCTCTCTCTCTCTATTTTTAACTCTTCAATTATCTTCAGCATACACACATTCAGCATTTTTCTCTTCCATTCTTTCTTCTACAGTATTAGCAGCTGATAAGTATAGAGTTCTATAGTCATATATTGTCCTGTCACTACTAGGCCTGCTGTGTGTGCAGAAGGGGACCTCCTTGGCTCTTTGGGGTCTCGTCCTCTCCTCAACTTCATCCCATGTTTTGTCTCTCCTACTGCATTGTCATGTCTGCTCACTTGCTCTAACTTTTTACCTCATGAAAATTGTTTAAACACGTTTTCACACACCTGTACTCATCTTACATTTTGGGCTTTGTCTAAGCTCTGAAGAAATAAGTACTTTCCTGACATGTAGCCAACTTTCCCTTCTCCATCTCCAATTTGTGATTGTAAGGTATTGTTAATTTTTACTATTTTGTGGATTGGACACGACTCTCTTCTAGGAATAGAGTATCATACACAGACAAACAACAGCAATCTCCAAACCTGATAGATTCACCTAAAATCAATATTACTACAATCTAGCGAAAGAATCTGCTAAAAAAAATTTTTTTTACTAAGATTCAAATCTAGCTAAACAAGTCCACAAAACGATGGTTGCAACTTCTGTAAAGTTGTGAAGATTTTGCATTTAAATTGATGCATCTATGCACTTTCAAGATATTCTAGCCAGAACGTTCATATTTGTATTTTTTATTTTCATATCTCCACACTGCTACCATAAATGAGCAGCCATGTTCAGTGATTAAGTCATTGAGCGACAAAGCAGACCGCTAATATAGACCAGACCCATCTAGTGAAACCACACCGGAACTCCAGAATGTGCAGTTTGTTATCGGAAAATTGACCAATAGTACCATCAGAATTCACGGCAGCTGACATCACAAACAAGCTAGTCCATTACAGCAGAGGAGAGGATATCATTACAGAACTGGTTTTTAGCAAACATTTGTCTGTGCCAAAAACCAATTATGAAATGACGTCCTCCCCTTTAATGAACTAACCCCTTTGTGACGTCAGCTCCCGTGAATTCTAATGGTACCATTGATCAGCTTTCTGC
This sequence comes from Dysdera silvatica, assembly GCA_006491805.2. Taxonomy (NCBI): domain Eukaryota; kingdom Metazoa; phylum Arthropoda; class Arachnida; order Araneae; family Dysderidae; genus Dysdera; species Dysdera silvatica. The sequence continues at coordinate 60,560,699 of QLNU02015270.1, forward strand.
AAACAAACTATAAACCTTTTAGCTTAATGGTTATTAATGGCTTTTAGGCTACTCATACTTAACAATATGTTTTAATGCTGATTAACTAATCCATAGTCCACCTTTCAAAGGTCTGGGTTGGTTGTTTTAAAGTTTCGTGTTCCAATAATGAGGCCCCTCCCTCCAATGAAGTGACTTTTGACTAACAGCACGTTAGATGTTTTTCATACCCATGTTTAAACAACTCAAGGTACATAAATATATGGAAATAAAAAAGTGACACAGTCCCAGCCCGATGTAATAATATGTTACACTACACACAATACTATTCAAATCTGAACAAGGATTGTAAGGCAGTTGTTTTAATTATGGCCACCAGGATAACCATTTTTCAGATGAACTGTTCTGCTGTTTCAATACATTATATTTGGGTTTGATTCAGTAAAGCTTAGACATGAGGTTCAATAAGACTTAAGACATTAGGTTCAGTAAGACTTAGACATAAGGTCTAGTAAGACAAAACGGTTGCTGAGATGAAGACACACAACCTTCAGTAAGATATCCCTATTTGGAAATTGCACCTGAATACCACAGTGACTGACTTTAAAAAATCCCCCCCCCCCTTTTTTTAAATTTAGCATCATTTGCCAATTAAAACTTAATACTCGCTCCATGCAATAAATGTAATATTCAATGGCAAAAATAATTTCGTTTTTTAAAATATTTACGCAACAAATAAAATCATAGTTATGCCAAAAAGTAAATTAAGCTACTTGTCTTTAAAGTTTTTTAAATATTGTTTTTTCCTCTCCACAAGATTTGGTTTATTTTGCACATTTCTATTTGATTATGGAAATTACAATAAAAGCATGGAAAAGTGCATGTGATAGATACTGTTATATATCGTCTTGTATGGATATACTTTTTTCAGGGTTCTTGCTCCCCTTGATAGGGGGCAAATTCCCTAGCATTTCAAGGTTTTCCCATGACTCTCCAACAAAATTCTCTGACTGATCGCAAACAAAACTTTGAACTAAACCAGTTTCGGGAAAAATAACTCAAATTTACGTGAAATTTGATTATCCATAACAGGAATTGGGAAGAGTTTCCTTTGATCTTTCCACATACGAGGGTTGGAACTTTAATAGTGGCAACTATTTATTTATAATTGATACAAAATAGATTTATGTTAATAAGTTTTACTGTCCCTCAATGTAGTCACTATAATTGTGTACAATCCGTTGCCAGCGATGTAGAAATTGTAGGATACCTTTAGCAACGCCTGTTGTGTAGGTAGTTCTACTACTGACCGGTACTACTCTGGACCGGTCTACTGCCTGAAGAATCTCTGGAACAGTTCTGAAGCGAATGCCATGAAGGTTCCTTGATCTAAGGAATCAAGTCATACTCCCCGGACTTGAGTCCTTGTGACTATGACTTGATTTCTAAGATGAAGGAACCACTTCGTGGCATTCGCTTCAGAACTGTTCCAGAGATTCTTCAGGCAGTAGACCGGTCCATTCGAACTATCAACACAACAGGCGTTGGTAAAGATATCGTACAAATTCCAGATCGATAGCAACGGGTTGTGCACTATGCAGGTGACTACATTTAGGGGCAGTAAAACTTGGTAACATGCATCCATTTTGTGTCAACTGTAAACAAATAGTTGTGACTATTAAAGTTCCAACCCTCGTATAACCAAAAAATCTTGCTTTCCTCTGATAATTTCAAGTTTTCTAGGTACATTGGATCCCCATCTTCGCATTCTATAGCAGTGGTCACCACCCTTTCGGACCTCATGGACCACTAAATTCATAATTTTAAATCCCGCAGACCACATTTCGTGAATTTAGTGCAATATAAAGGCAAAAATTGTCATTCAGAATATGAGAATTTCTTAGAATATTATTTTTGTTTTATTAATAAAACATTAAAAATGCAAATAATGTCCAGCTTTTTCTGCAGACCACCAAAATTTTCTCGCGGACCACTGATTAGCGACTGCTGTTCTATAGCACGAAGACAACTAAGATCATGCCAAGACATCCAGTTTTTCAAGCGATTCAACACCTGTATTTCATGGGGAATCCTACCTTTGGATGTAAATTGATAAACAAATACGAAAAGCTTGGAACTAACAAAATTCAAACGTGGGTTTCACATAGCATACAAATGTGTTATCTTTCTGCCGTTATACAGCAATTGTTTGTTTGTGGTTTTATGGCTCAAGGACTACAGTGATCATGCTGTGCCGGAACCTACTGTTTTCCGAGGAATCCGAATCTCTTACCTAGGGAACTAAACCCTGGATTACAGTGAGCAGTGCGATCTTTATGAGATCTCTGAGTAAGCGTTCTGTACACTGTTAGTGTGTTGTTAATCCTGGTCCGACTCCTAAGTGAATGTGTTACCACACTGTGCCACTGTAGGGCCATTACACAGCAATATGACTTTGTATAAGTGCACATGAGAATTTTTATCAATGAAAGGTATGAAATATGCAATAAATTGCTTCTTGAAGATTTTATATCGATAAATAATAGTAATATTTTACCCAATATTTCACTTTTTATAGGAACGTTCAATTTATGGATATGTGCATTAGTTTTATAAAGCTGCTGCGATTAATCACATTTTGCAAATGAGATGATACGAACGATGTTTAAAAAACAATGAATTAACAGTTGATTTAGTATTTTTACAACACTCCACCCTTCTGCCATGTTCGTAAAAAATAAAAGGTTCGTAGCTGAAGTTGGTATTTTTACAACTGTGGAGGAAAAACATACAGCTACAAAATCAGTGTGCTCTCAAATTCGAGATGGAAAGTTTATTACTTACGTGAGTATTTGTTTTAAAAAGGATACAGGTTTTATAAAATGTATATTTTTCAATTAAATTTTAGTCTTTTTCCAACCACATGCTCATTTTCATCCTCAAAAGAAGCCATTTTCTGGACCATACAGCACACCAAGTTATTCTTTACCAACACAGAAATTCTTTATTATATTGTTTCTTTATAATATTCTTTACCAACATTTAGAACGGCTTTTTCAGAAATCCAATAGCCTTATAGTTAATAATGCTTCTGATTCTGCCTTTACGGATGAGTTTTTCTCAAAAGTTTACTCATTATTGGTTAGTTTTACACTTCATTTAAACTGGATTTTCTGATGATTCAGCCCTTCTTTTGGTCCATAACATTAATTTTCAAGTTATGTTCATCTCACGCGAACATGTAACTTGCTTACATCTAGTAGCACCAAACTAAGCTTTTTTGACAACTTAATACATTTTTTTTATCATACTCAAGATTATCTTAATCTATAGTAAAAGGAGGATTCACACAGTTTCTTTCCGAAATAGAGTCTCATGTTGATCTCCAACATAACGATTTTTTTTTCATCTTAAAAGAAATACATTAGAACAGTTTTTCTTAAACTTTGGTTGCTTAAGGATTACTTCAAATGTTCTTTTATGTTGTCGGAACAACCAGGAGAAAAGTTTGCTGACCTTCACCAGTGTTCATTCTAGATATATTTTGCGGGGATGAGCTGAGCGTCCTGCTAGCCCTTTTATGAAAATACATGGCACTCCGCCCGCCCTCGTATAAAAATATATGCTCTGACATGTACCTTGTAATTAACGTTTGGGCCCCACTGGAAATCTGCTCTTTTCCCGAAAAACACCACTAAAGATATATCTTTGGTTCTATATGTCTCATCTACTTATAACAGACCCCCATATATAAAACGAATGGTTTTTGTGGACTTCCATACAATTTCCTATAATTATAATGCTATCAGAAATAACAAACCCTAGATATAGCCAACAAACGTTTGGTAATTTGAGCTACGCTATAGTGGTGTTTGACTGTAGTTTAAATGATGTGGTTAGTCGAGTCTCATTTTCCGTCGAGAAAAAATAAAATGGTTTGTTAAAAAAATTTAATTAGTGATCTAGTTAGTGTTAATCAGTATTAATTAAAGCACAAAGTTTTTTTGATAAACTGCCCTACAAAAATAACGAAGTGTCTTTTTTTTCAATCCAGAGTGCCGTGCCCTTTTCTGATCCTAGAACGAACACTGCCCTCACTACAGAAAAATTGAAATACATATCGCCTAAAAGAATATGTAGGCCATTTAATACACCTTCGAGACTGTACTCTGAGAAACACTATCCTAGACATAATTTAAAGCACTAATTTTAAGAATCAACATATGCTTAGCATTTTTGGGAGATTAACCATAAATTTCGATTTGTAGAGGTCACCACTATTTTCATGTCATTGTCAATCTCGATTGCTTGCTTCACAAGCTTTTTTAAATATTCATCATATAGCCTCAATGCTCCTACTTCCATTCTGTTTTTGGACTCGCATGAATGAATTGGAGGGCTCCCAACCGACTTTTCACAAGAAACTAAGAAAATAAGGACCAATAAAGAACAGATTTTTTTTTTAAAAAAAAGGACCAGTAAAGAAGTATTACATAAGCACCTTTGTGGGGGGTGTTGTACTTATTTTCCTATGTTAGCCAATGTTAATTTTTGCTTACCCGGGGGAGGAGGTGATTTGAAATGGCCGCCAAATACATAATACTTGAACACTCCGTAAGGACCTAATACAGTGATCTGCCACAATTTTTTTTTAAATAATTGTCACTCAAAATGTAAAGAGTTCCTCGATATCCTTTTTCAGATTTTTTTTTTTTAAATATTGGTCCTTTTTCATAGGGAGCAATTATAAAAAATTATATTTTATACTACATCGCCCCCCAGCCACTGAAAAAAAAAGCATATAATGAGCAAGAACTGATAAAGTAAACAGTGATTATTTTACTTAAAGCAGAACCCAAGTATTTATTAGGCAACCTCAATAATTGTTTAAATTCGAAATAAAAATAAACTTCAATTCATTAAACTGTGATTATATATATATATAAATTATGGAACAATTTTTTTAACTGATAAAATAAATAGCTTTGTTAAAAAATGGGACATGTATCGAAGAATTGTTGGTTTAGAGGTTGCAAAAGGCACTGTAACAATAAAACAGCCATGACAGTTAATTTCAATATTCTTTAAAAAAAAAAATCATTTTACCATAAAGAATGAAATAAGAAATTGGAAAAAAGTTTGTTCCTGTAGCAGAATTCTTATAGCATACTTGCCAGCTTTAAAAAATGTGTATCAATAAAATTACGCACCTCATAATGTTATCTTCAGTAACACCAAAAAATTAGAATACCATTTATTTACTAACATTTTGGAAAAGCTGAAACATTAAAAACTTTCAATTTTAATAAATCAAATCATTTAAAATTTGTTATAACAATTTCAATCTCGTCACTTGGGTCGATTTCAAGGTCATTTGAAGGACAGACTTTTTTAAAAAGGGAAACCTATATTTATTTTTGTTCCTCGTAAGAAAAATAAGCAACTTTTGTAGAAAACATTTTTTCGATTTAATACTTAGTTTCTGAGATGTTTAAAAAGTATGCTTGAAAAAAGGACATTCATGCCATACCTATGCACATCAAGCAGACGATGCGACATCACACAGCTTCACCACTTCTAACCAAATCAGAATTCAACGATGTAAACCTTATCACACCGCAATTGCTTTCAGAAATGCCTTTGTAACTATATGAACATCGCAGATTATTTACACTTAATGAACTAATTTCCAATTAAAGCGTCTGTTAAACATGAAAAAAAAAGAGAGAGAAATGGGGACCAAATGATAAAAAAGAGGACTAATACACACTTAAAATGAAAATAAGGACCTGTATGTAAAAAATGGACCAACCAGGTGCCCTGGAATTGTCTTCAACGTTTCCTTCATCCAAACATGTGGTTTTTACTATATGAACAGAGGATGTGATATCTGCCAGTTTTGAAAACTAAAATTGCATTTTTAAAAGAAGATTAACAACCCTAGAAACACTTGTAAAATGATGCCAACTCCCATCTATAATTATTAACGCTATCAATTACTGGACTTTTTGTGATCGCTTTTTAAGTTTTGCATACATATTTTTCCTAAATACCCTTCTACTTTATCAAAATTTACATAATAAAAATAAGGATGTTTACAAGGAAAATAGGGTTATGGGTGGGGACATGAAAAATCAGTGCTTATGAATGATACACTTAAAAAAATGCTATCTCGCACACACACATTAAACAATTTTAAATTCCTAATATAAAACACTGCATTAAACACAGCATTTCATCATTACATTTGTTTAATGTTTTATAGAGTAATGATATAAGACCATGCTATGCTGAGATCTACAGTTTTTCGAGGAATCTAAAGCTCTTATGGCCTATGGATTGTTTGTGGTTTTGTGGCTCAAGGACTACAATGTTCGTACTGCACCAGGACCTACTGTTTTCCGAGGAATGCGAACCTCTTAAGGCCTAGGGAACCAAACCCCTGACTACAGTGAGCAGTGCGATCTTTATGAGATCTCTGAGTAAGTCTTCATTGCATTGTTGGGAGTCGAACCTGGATTAATGGTGCACTAGGCAAACTTGTTACCATACTGCACCACTGTAGAACCTGACATATAGAACCAAATCCCACAGGGCAAAAGCAGAGTTCATATTCTACAGTATCACTGGAATGGAAGCTGGGTTAATGAATTAATAAACACATTACTACTAAACGCTTGCAAGGCAAGAACATTATCGTAAAAGTGGTAATATTTGCACTGTGGACATGGGGAAAAGCGTGGTGGTTTCTGATTTAACTCTTTAAGGATTCTGGATGGTTGAAAAACCGGGTATATTTCGGGCTTTGTTTTGTGTGCAAAAATAATGGACTCATCGGGATCTCCTCTGCTTAACCCTGCTGATTTTGAGTTATTTGAATACAATGGCCCTCAGGCAGAACACCATGTAGCATTTCGAAACCGCAAACTGACAATAACAAGTCCGGGTTCAATTTCAAAATAAATGGTGGGTATACAAAAGACAAAACTTCGTTCTTATCTACTTTCATGAGTCAGCAAACTAGCATAGCGCACAATTAAACTATATTCCCACCATATTCCCTGTTGCTCTAGAATGCCAGCTTACAAAAAAGAAATTGTTCTTCATTACTTATATTATTATTACATTGTATTTCCAGTTCCTAACAACAACTTCCTCACGCTGTCCGACTAGGCACTTAAAATCTTTAACTGCAAAATAAAATCTTGAGCGTACCAGGTTCTTAAATGCCTTAAAGCAGCGGTTCTTCAACTGCGGTCTGCAGACTTCTAGGGGTCCGCAGGACCCTCTCAGTATTCCACAAAGGTTCGGAAAAATACTAAAGTCAGAGCATTTACCTTTGAATGGTAAGAATAAATTATGAGGGGACGAAAAATTCCTTCCTTAAATGGTGAAAATTAGTGATGAAACACTAGAAATAAATATGTATGATGCAAATTCTGGGCTTTAAACTTTGAGTTAATTCTTGGGGGTCTGCGAGGGTGAGTGATCTCTGAAGGGGGTCCGCGGTCTAGGAAAGTTAAAGAACCGCTGCCTTAAAGGGTTAAGGAGGAAACATTGAAACATCACATATACATAAATTTCTTTCAAAGAAATTCATATTTCAAGCTTCTCTTCAATACTTTTCTTTCTTTTTTTTTTCCATCGATTACTTGAGTTTCTATAACTAGGACATTCATTTACGCTTAGGACAGTGCATTAAATATTTTGATGATGAAAGCAAATTAGAAAAAAATAGCTTGATATATACTCTTAGAATAAGTAAAGTGTATGGGGAAAACTGGGATAAGAGATAAAGCATACATTATACGTATTTTTTTTTACACTGGCCATTAGGTTAAATCAGATAACAATTTCTGTATTGACCAGACACCACTCGGTAGAACAAAGCAGTTAGTAGTCTTGCGATAAATTGCATATGAGGAACGCGATTTCCAGAGTTTAAGGGATGGTTTATTTCTTTATTCAAATAACATTCATGTACAAGCGAAGTTTGCATATTACAAATATGTATGTATTTTTATGCTGCAGGGAGTATGTATTTTTATCCAACAGTGGATCCATTAATCTTTGAGGGGAAGGGCAAATTGATTCCAATTTCAATTTTTAGCCAAGCATCCAGTATTTTTCATTTTTTATGATATAATTCCGGCTCAAGGGGAGGCGGCAATCATCCTCCATGGATTCGCCATTGACGAGAGCTAAGATAATGATATGTCACGAACTACAGTTTTTAACAGAGCCTAAACCTCTTCTACATAGAAAATCAAATAGCAAACTGTAGAAAGGAACTAGCAAGCACTGAATACTCATTGGAATCCATCAGAAATTATTCATTGGTAACCAAATGCATTATCATGATGACATCACAGGACATATTACAAATATATGCTTGGGAGTTTTAAGGTGCAAGGACGACAAGGGTCATGTTACACTGGGATCTACAGTTTTCTGAGAAATCTGAATGTTTTATAGCCAAGGAAACCACCCCTCCCAGACTCCATCGTTGAAAAGTTATGTTTTTATTAATATATATATATTTATTTATTAATCGAAAAGTTATTTTTTTTTCATTTTTCAATAAAGTTGCGAGTCCAACCCAGAATTATCGGGGTGTTAGGCAAGTCTGTCACAGCTGAACAACCGCAAGGCCACAAACATATATTTCAGGAGAAATAATTTTATTAACAACATAAGTAAATGTTCACTAGATTGATACAAGATACAAATATTTGTTTGTTTGTTTTGTGGTTTTACGGCTCAAAGACTACAATGGTCATGCTGCGCCGGGACCTACTGTTTTCCGAGGAATCCGAACCTCTTATGGCCTAGGGAACCAAACCCCGGACTACAGTGAGCAGTGCGATCTTTATGAGATCTCTGAGTAAGCGTTCTTTGCACTGCTGGGAGTCGAACCCGGATTAGCGGCGCACTAGGAGAACGCGTTACCACACTGCGCCACAAGATACAAATAAATAGAAATAACTAAAAAATTGCCTGCCCCTTTCCCTGCTATAATAACCACACCGGCACCATGGTTGGCCACAATTTAACACATGAAGTGTTTAGAGCTCAATAGGGAAAAATCTATTGGGCCAAACTGAACCAAATTTGGTGTAGATACTCCTAGGACCATGGGATTATAATTTAAAAAAAAAAAAACCCTTCAGGAAATTTCCTAAATGTGTAGTGATGTTACTTTTTAATAATGGGGTTTTCGGAGAAATAATAATCCGCTGAGTTAGCATAGAACAGTGGTTTTATCAAACAAATCGAAGCACATTTTCAACCTTTTCATCAATTGATGTCAGTGTATAAAATTTGTATAATTTAGCTAGCACCCGGGCATGGAATTGCTTGGTACATCACCAATTTCCTTGGTGTAAAATTGTACCTCCTTTTTATTCTGTTTATTGCTATTTGTTTTAGAAATCAAAATCCTATGGTGGTGCAAATTCGTCCAATAGATTTTTGCTATGAGGCTCTGAAGGTTAACCTTTAGCTTACGGGACTGGAGAGAAAACAGAAATACGTTGTTCGAACAGGAAGTGATTTTCATGCTTCACCATACAAATCAACAGTGACGTGAAAGTGTCACTACATGGAAGTAAGGAGGGAGGTGTAATGCAGCTTAAAGTACAGATAAACAATGCCAAATAACTTTAATTGGATATGTATGTTAGTGAAGATAAGAAACCCACCGAAAATTAAATAGCAGATTTAGTTAGCTTTCATACAAAGCAGTGAAGAAGAAAGAGAGGGAAAAGGTCCCATTTATTTTTAACAAGCCTTTATTTCGCAACACTTTTCATTACCACCCCACGATCAAACCATTTGTACTACTAAACTGACCATAGACCTGGGAAGAATACGAAAGGGGGGGGGATTGCTGGGATAGGGCTTATCCCAGCCACATTATTTTGGTTGGTAAATCTGCTGGGATGTACCCTGTCCCACTCATAAGCTAAAGATTAAATTATGGCCACTCTGAACATGTAGAAGCAAGCCACAATCACCCAAGCAGTAAAAAGAAAATATAAAAGCACATACACAAAATTAGTCTGCATTTTCCTTGAATATTCTGTTTTAAAATAAGTATACATAACCCAAAATGCAAAAGCAACTTACTAAAATGAGCATTTGAGCAACGAAGCAAAAGAATACACGAGAAGGCTATTAAACTTTCATTATAAGCTTTTATTATATTTAAGTCTAACAAGCAATGCACTCGGCAGATTTTTGTTTACTGATGGTTTTTTTTTTATAAAATTACATAAAAGCATACCTAGAAGATAAAAATTTATTGAAGGTTGAAAAAAAAAAAGGCCTAAGCAAAGAAAACAAAGCATTCTTTCCTATCACTGAAAAAATTATATGACAGCCTATTAAATTAAACTGTTTTATTAACTACCGTTTTGTTATAACGGATCTTAACACGGATGAGCTATGTTCATGTGAAAGGCACATTAACTTTTTCATAAGTATGGCTTTTTATATTTAAAGCATACTGTATATTGGAAGTAAACGTATCTGTAGATGTTAACTATATCACAAAATAAACACAATAAATATATATAGCCAAACTCCGTTACGACGACATTCAAGGGACTACTGTAAATGTGAAGATATAATAGATAAATAATTTTACAAGGTTGGTACATAGTAATATAAATTTTGTAAATGGCTATATTGATGCACATATGTGCATGTATTTTAACGTCTGCCCTATTTATTTTGGAATATTATATATATATATACACACATACAGAGGGTGTTTACACATCTTTAGAACGATTTCAATAGATGATTAAAAAATGAAAATATTTTGTAAAAAATGGATCTGACAACACGTTATTATTCAAATTAAGATTATCGTCTGCTACTTTCAAATTCATTTTTCATTCAAAATGGCGCCTGTAAACAAGCTGTGGATTGAAGGATACGTTTTTGTTCTTTCCGAAGAGAAATATTCTTATTCCACTATTAAAAACGTTGTGAAACTCATGGTATAAAGATTTCTAAGTGCAAAATAAGCAACATTATTAATCGAAAAGGGAAAGGCCGTCAATCAAAAAAGAATATCCGAACAAGGTATGTACTGTTGCAAATATTTCTAAAGTGAGATCACTGATAAGAAGAGAAAATCCCCCGATGCAGAAATCAATTGCAAACTCTTTAAGAACTTCTGTAGCAACAGCAAATAAAATAATAAACCAAGATTTACAACTTAAAAAAGCTAAAAAACATAATCTTCACCGTCTTTTGTCGAGACATGTGGTTCAACGCAAGACAAGTTGCAGAATCCTGTATGAAAATTACTTATCAGGAGATAAATGGAAATAAGTTGTTACCCTTGATAAAGTATGGATT
>QLNU02015270.1:60572147-60614115 GCA_006491805.2 Dysdera silvatica
CAACCTATTTTCCTGTTTCATTTAGCTGGCCTACCTGACAATGTTTCCACAGCCTTATAGGACACAATTACGAATTTTAATTTTACATTATTGATCAGTTCAATTTGCAACATACTCAACCCATTTTCATTTAGCCTGTTTTACTTCAATAATGATGTTCTCACTGCTTGTTTGCTCTCTAATTAAAAGTTAAAATTCACGGTCGCCACTGGCCCCAGGGCAACTAAATATCGGGGAATGGTGATTAAAAATACGACTTCAGTCACCATCATACTCGTCACTTTATTGTTTCCCAATGCAATCCTGTCTGTTTTGACTCTGCAGCAAGGTTACATTCTGAAACCGCAAACTACTTACTATTTTTTTATGAAAAATGTTGATCAAACAAACCCTCCTAAGGCTTCAGTATTTAAATGTTTTGTGGCCACGAGAAAGTGGCTATAACTTAAATGAAGTGGCCTCTAATAAAAAGGGCCCTGCTGGCCAATGGCCACTAATCAAATGCCTGAGTTTTAAGTTTTCTCTCTAATCCAAGCATGTCTTTTCAATATCTTCTAGTTATTGCGATTATGTATTGACTAATATTCCTTTGGTTTGTTTTCAGTTCCAGTATGAACATGTATATATACACACACATATATATGTATGAAAAGGAGAATATGTGATGGCACTTAATATTTAAAGTGGGGGTATACAACAAAAATGATCTGGGTATAAGACAAAGCCAGCAGTCACACTACCACTACATTCCTTGAAAACATAAAAACTGATACAGGTATTGCACATATAGCTTTTCAACATATTCCTGCAAAGTCCCCTGTTGCTTCTTCTATGGACTATTGTGCCTTTGGTCTGCTGAAAAAAGCTCCCTCTAAGCGCAAACCCACTACCATCGATGGACTTATGGAAAGTTGTGGAACAGGGATGGCAAGCAGTACCTCTGGAAATTGTTGCGAAAAGAATCATGCAGACTTATAGTTCAAAAACAAGGTTATCAGATGGAATATTTAAAAAAATAATCTTTACATTTTAAACATAAAAAAAAATGACTCTGAAATCGTTCTAAAAACGTGTAAACACCCTCTGTATATATCATCATTAACATCGGCAACCATTTTCAATTCACTGCAGGATGGAGGTCTCTGTGATCACACATACATGCAGAACGGTGAAAGAAATACAGAGCAAGCGACCTTAAGCTCGAAACGATGGTCAGACGGGTTGGCAAGCTGGAACTATAGTTTAACAAAGAATCCAAACTTTGGTCATCACAGACAAAGTTCTGCAATAAGGCAGGACTCGTTGGGTCACCCCCCTCTAGCGGGAGGAGTGCCACCTGATGCTACTTTGCAGTGGCTTGGTTGTGTCGGCATTTTGGGCAAGAATGGATGCCAAGACATAACATTCAAACCAGACGTCATGCTGCCCAAATAATGAAAAGACTTAATTATTAAATTATACAAGATTGTAGAATAAATGTGCACGCAAAGCCAAAAAAAAAAAAAGAAAATGCAGAAATGTTCACCGTAAGTACTTTATCACGAAAAGAAATGGGCAATTTAATTTTAGTTTCATGCAAAAGCAGAGCGAGACTAGGGCAAGGGGAAAAAGATTTTAATTGCATTTAAGATATTTGAGTGGAATAAGTTGATATCCTCTAGCAATTAATTACAAAATGCAGTGTTGAGAGGGGATGTAAAATTCTTTATGAGAAAGGAGAGCTGAAAAAAAAATATGTAAGCATAAAACCAACCCACATTAAAATATACACTGATAATTAATTTTGATGCAACATTCGAGTGTTTTTGGAAATTTTATGACCATGAAAAAACGTTATTCCTATGGAGCTGGTGAAGAGATATAAAGTTTTTATTTTATATGTCTGTAACGACACGTTAACAGATGCTCATGAAAATAGTTAAAATGTAATAGTTGTCACAACAGAGTTTGACTGTGTATATATATACAGTCCAACTTCAATTTAACGATATCCTCGATTCAATGATTGTTTTCATTGGTCAGGATTGAGTTACATTGAGTCCAGCGTCATATTTTTATTGATTTAACCATAACTTTCTATCATTAGCCTATAGCTGGAAATAGATCGTTTGTTTGTGGTTTTACGGCTCAAAGACTACAATGGTCATGCTGCGCCGGGACCTACTGTTTTCCCAGAAATCCGAACCTCTTATGGCCTAGGGAACGAAACATAAGACTACAGTGAGCAGCAATCTTTATGAGATCTCTGAATAAGCATTCTTTGTACACTGTTGGGTGTCGAACCAGGATTAACACCACACTAGGTGAACGCGTTACCAAACTGTGCCACCATACGGGCATTGAAAATAGAATTTCAGTTAGAAAATCAACTGTCGTTAGAAAGTCAACTTCAATTTAGTTCACTCCATTAACGCAAACACTGGTTTACAGTGTGTAAAGAATTTACTGCGTTTTGACGTCAACGATTTTTTCAGTGCATTCGAGAATATCAAGAAGACAATGTTAAATACAAACTCCCAAGAAAAACAAGCAATTACGTGCATGCACATGCACATTTGTGTCTTGTGTTCATTAGAATTAACATGCATTATTCAGAACATTAGTAAGCATTTTTACAATTTTTCTCTTCTATAATTTCTTATTTCAGTTCCAATTAATAGTGCACCCATAATTTTTGCTTGTGGGGGGGAAGGAGCCGAAAATATAAAAAACATTATTTTTTTATTATAATAGTTGTTACTTTTAAAGTATTTTACATGTAAATTTTCAACCCAAAGAATAACCAGGAATTCCCCCAGCCCCAACCACCATGGGTGTGTCATTAGTTCCTATAATTGTGTTACCAAGATTTAACGATCATTTTCACTGGCCCTGTGAAAATCGCTAAATTGAGGTCAGACTGTATATATAGACACGCATGCAATGAAACCTTGTAAATCTGAACGAACTGAATCCAATGTTTGGAATAACAAAATATTTGGATTATTTATGCACACATATATATACACCGACTTGACTCGTTCTTTTCCTATTGCTGACTAACCTATGAACAAAACTATATTTTTACTTTATATTGTTGGCCAAGTACATCAGGTTAGCATAAGCACAATTTATGTGTTAAACGAAAAATGCACTACGGGCTCTTGAGTATCTTCAATAATCGACTAAATTGCATACGCAATTATTTTCAATAATCGACTAAAATTAAAAATAAATTGCAATTATCTTCAATAATCGACTAAATTGCATAGGTAGTTAAAACCTCGTTTGAATGACCTGAGCGTTTAGAGTGGCAGATTTTATCACATGTTAATATTATGAAGATGTGTGTATATACACACACATGCTTGTAACGCCAAATTTAAAACCCAATGACGACCAATGATTATTTACACGAATGTTGTATGAATAATACTAATAGGTGTTTGGACACTGAAGTTACATGCCATATAATTACAGTGAAAATCGTTTATAATGAAACTGGTTATAACAATCAACTGCATTATAATCACAGAGAATTTTTACAAGAAGTTTGGTTTGCTATTCTACTCCATACTAAATATATCGGTTATAACGACATCGTACTATAACGACAGCGATTTTGTAGTCTACGTAGATTCTAAGTAGGGAAATTCGTATCGGATATAACGACGCGACTTGACAGTCATAAAGCAGAACCACGTGGGATTGTTATTAAAATTTAAGTGTTATTCTAACATTGTTTGTTTATAAATGTCTGATAAATAAATAAATATTATTCATTAGATTTGTTTTCGACATTATATACCTCTTTAGAGCTTTTAAGAATTTTTTCAATTTAAAAAAAAAAAGTGTTATGTAGTTAGTGTGGCTATAAATATAATTTAACATAAACGGAAAGTAAATTCATTATAATTAAGTATATTTTTATTTACCTTTGAAATTAAAATTTTAATACATTTTGCTTATAGAATAATTTATAAAAACTCTAGAGGTATTATACTATCTTTGGCACAGTATAGCCCAGATGCTCTTGCGCCATAAAAATCCAAACAAACAAGTATTTTGCTATAGGCTACTATGATTTTAAAAAGATATCGTTTATAACGACTATCGGTTATAACGACCGAATTTGCACGGTCCCTTGAAGGTCGTTATAACCGATTTTCACTGTATGTATAGTGGTATTGTCCCAAACTCAACAATCACCGAGGACCAAACAACAGGAACCTCTGAAGTCATCAATTACAGCTGAGTGTAACAGAAGTATTATAGCAAATAGAATTTTTAAAAAATGCTTTTGCATTGTCTTTCGATCAAACCTTCATAAGTTCAGAATGCTTATCACAAATATAAGCTTGCTGGCAAGTATTTTGAGACAATGTCTCATCGTCAAAAAAATCTAACACATAAATCCAAAGGTTTATCCACAGATAAGACAAATCTGCGATTTTTGAGCTAAAAATATTTTAACAAAGTCACCCAAGTTCACTCTCCGAACCTTTCTTTACTTATTATTTTAGTAAGTTTTTTGTTTGATTAATGTAGCTGAATTGAAATTGATTGATGTAAGTCCATTTAACTTGCCCAAAAAAAGCATGAGTAGGATGTAGAGCACAGCAAGGAAGTATTAGAGATGACTGAAAAGCATGTCTTGTATGACAATTACTGTCTCTTTAAAAAAAAAAACACACCACACTGTGTTACGAATCATTGGAAACTGTTCAGACACTCAACCAGCTGCATGTTTCTATTATCTGTTGAAATTACGAACTTCTGTACACAATTGTGAACAGAAACAATTGTACACAATTGAAATGGCTATTAAAATAATGAGTTCATTAAGACTTATACAGTTCATGAACAATTTACTCAGTCCACCCAGAATTGCACTTTCATTCCATGTGTTCAAGGCTTACCTGTTTCCGTTGCCAAAAGTTTCTGTTTCTCTTCTTGGGGCAAGGCGCTCAAATTGAAATGCTTCTTTGGAGACGATGGCTGCGTGAACGTTGCTTTGGGCAACCCCAATACGACAGCTGCTCTTCTACAAACATGTTTTATTCTCGGTCCTCTCGGCTTATTGCCTGTTGCTTTAAGTAGTATCGCTTTGACTTCCTCCATCTGAGGTAAGGTAGCCTCATCCTCTCCAGCATTGTACGATGAATTTGCATTGTCATCAGCAGCAGGTAAAGGAGCCATGACTTCTAGTTGAGCGTATGACTTGGGTTCATCAGTCGGGGAAGAAGAGATTGCCGTTTTTCTGCCTTCACATAATGGCACATTAATTTCACCAAGTGTGGACAGTGGGACGTTGGAGATATTGTCTGCTTTAGAAAGCAGAAGTGCTGCACCATCAGTTGTAGCTGCTGAAGCTGAAATAGAAGAACAATTTCAGCCCAAAACAGCTATTAATCTTACGACACTATGGGCAGTCATTTTTGACACCCATGCTTGAGTTTAAACTAGAGCTTTTAAAGCATTAAAGTATAGGAGAAAGAGGGATGCCGTCCTTGGCACAGAGTTGAACTAAGGTCCCTCCGTTAGATCCATAGTACCTTAACGCTTAACGGACGGGTCACGTAAATTTACGTTTTTCCATTCTGACTTCCCAAGACGGGCTACATAGAATTACTAGACATGTAAATAAACAACTTTGCAATGCTTTAAAACCATACATACATATTTATTTAATTCTCTTAAAAAATGCCAGGAAACCGAGGAAGACAGAAAAAACAACCCATTTGTTAAGTGTTAACCGCTAGGTCACCAAGAACAGGAATGATGCTTCCCTTCTCCATATGCGAGGCTTTAAGATATTATTACCCTTCACAGGGATAACACAATTACCAAATAATGGTCAACACACAACCACTGGGGCAAGTTTCCTGTAATTTTTCTTGGGAAATTTAATTACAGGAAATAATTAAGTAATTAGTAAAATATTACCTATAATCAAATTCCTCACAAAAGATTAAAAAAAACAAAAAAAAACTCGCCCGTTGGTGACTTTGTATGTTAACCATTATTTGGCAATTGTGTTATCCCTGAGAAGGGTAATAATATCTTACATATGGAGAAAAGTAGCGTCATTCCTGTTCTTGGTGGCCTAGTAGTTTAGGCATTAAGGATCTAACAGAAAGGCCCTTGTTCGACTCTAGGCCAAGGATGACTTATCTCTTTCTCCTATACTGCTTTTGTTCAGGCTCAAGCGTGGTTGTTAAAAATTATTACCTATAATTAAATTCCTCATGAAAAATTACAAAAAAAAAAATCTCGCCCCGGTGGCTTTGTGTGTTGACCATTATTTGGCAATTGTGTTATCCCTGTGAAGGGTAATAATATCTTACAACTTTATTATTTAAAATGGATTAATGACATTTTTTGATCAGCGTTCCAACTCACCTTGGAGAAGGAAAATAAATTACCTGACTTATCACAAACAAGATTTTGATTTTGAGGAATTTTTTTCATGTTGGCGTGCAATTTAGCCATTCAGATCAGATGTTAGGAAGGTTTTCCCAGGTCTGACCAAAAAATCTCATTTTTTTCTGACTTTTAGGAAAAATTACTGCAAATTCCATAACAATTCCAGATTCTTGAGGTGTGTGGGAACCTCGTTTGTGTCCATTCTCAAACAATGAAGAGACAAATTACTTACCATTGTCTCTGGTATTAACGAAGTTTTCATCACTCAATAATGTACTTGACATTGTCGATATTCGCTCATTATCTTCCTCGGCAGAAAGTGGAACTTGATCTCTTATCTTACCACAAATTGATGTTTGTTCAGTGCTCTCCATGTTCTTGGCACTATTTGTGGCATCGTGCGAAGAATCTAACATGAGAACTGAAGATGAATCCTGATTCGGTGATTCCTGTGTTTTAAAAGCTTCACTGCCTTTCAATGCAGAATCAATGGACTTTCCACCAGAAACGAGTGGTCCAAAATTTTGACTACTTTGGTTAGTCTGTTCCGAACAGACTTCGAGAATGGGAACATTGTTTTTCGACACTTCAAGATCCTTTGCAACTTTAGAACTACTTGGCGCAAAGTCAACGAGGTTCACCATCCTTGAAAGTGCATTGTTATCTGGGGGATAAAAAAGCCAGGCAATTAAATATGCAAATCATACATAAAATACACAATTCACAAGGTTTTAACTGAAAACAGAATACACTCTTTTGCAAAAAAAAACAAAAAAAGAAGCCCCATGAAGTAATCCTTTTTTATTGAAATTAAATAAATGTACATCCAGCACATACACGGGTAAGGATATGGTAAACAATTCAAGGCCGTGGGACCCATCAATGTTTAGGAATTGCACATTAAATGTTCAAATCAATAGTTGGTGAAACCCTCTCTGGCAGTGATGCATCTTTCTATACGTTTGGATATGGAGTAAGAATGGTTCCTAATGTCATGCTGCGACATGTTTTGTCAGGCATTTCTCATTTGTTGTTCCAGATCTGCAACATCGTGTGGTGCCCAAACCTGGCTGCCTACTATGTCCCATATTCGTAAGTGTTCAATTGGCGAAAGGTCTAGTGACCTTGCTTGACAAGGACGAGAATCAACAGCACAAAGGCAGCCCACAAATATGCAAGTCGTATGGGGCCTGACATTATCTTGTTAGATAACGGCCCTAGACTGTCATATCATGAAGGGTAACGCAAACGGCTGCAGGATGTCATCAACATATCGTTGAGCTGTTAAATTTATACACAGGATGACTAGGGGTGTCCTGCTGTCGTATGAGATAGCACCCCACATTATCGCACTAGGGGTAATGGCTGTATGCCTCTGTTAAACAAAGGGTGGTTGGAACCGCTGGCCCTGGCACATCCACACATGAATTCAATGGTCGTCTGCTCCAAAACTGAAGTGAGATTCATCACTGAACGCCATGCGATGCCAATCTTCTGGCAGCTACGATACCACTCCAGACGACTCTGTCGATGGTGTGGGGTTAAAAACAGACGTCTTAAAGACCATTGTGAGGGTAACCCCACCTCAGCCAAGTGTTGTAAGATGGTAGAAGGTGCCACGGGTGGTATGGAATAGACTGTAGCACGTTGGATGGCGGACAATGATGCCATTGAGTTAGCTTGGACCTGACGAACAACCAACTGATCATGCCTTGCGTTCATGAACCTTGGCCTTCCAGAGCTTTTATTCTGCCGATGAGTTCCTCGCAGAAACCATTGCTGCCAACACCCTTGAACAGCAGTGTCCGTACGGTGCAGGTGGCAGCCTATTGCTCAGTAGGACCAGCCAGCTTCAAGCATCCCGACTATGCGACCACATTCAAGGTCATCCAATTGGCTATGAAGTCTTCGACAACATCATAAAGGCATTAGTAATGCCCCATTACTAGTTGCATCTCCAGGAAACTGCAATGCCGACAAGAAAAAAGGAACCATCCCAATTTTTTACCTCTTTTATAATATGCCAGCTGAGCAGTAGAAATGTGCGCTATAATCGAAGTTAACACTCATTGGCTTTGAAAATTTAATCATTTGCATACTTGGTCTAAAAGAATTTGCATGCTAAATTTCGTGATGATCGGATAATTTTTTAGGGGTGTTTTTTTTTTTTTTTTTTTCTTTTGCAAAAGAGTGTATCTCGGTACAGTAGAACTTCTTTAATCTGGCATTCTTTAGTTTGGCACATTCTATAATCCTACACCAATCAAGCTGCTCGTGTTCGTTTTTTTTTGGGTGAACTCTGGCTTTTGTTGATCTTGACCGGAAGTTGGATGAAGGAGGAGACATGGCTAAAGTCTGGTGGAAACAGGCTTCTGATGCATTAAATATACTTATAAAATTTGTCCAATCCAACAAAACAAAAGATATAACTCTGCAGAAATAATAAATTTGTGTATAATCTGTAACGATGTTTTGAAGGAAAGATCCGAATCACAAAGGCAACATGTTATCAGAGACTTTTTTAAACAGTAAAGCTTATATGTATTTTTTTCTTGCTATACAGCAACTTATTACAATTTGTTTTAAATATCATTGTACTGTATTAATTTTCTTTGGTATTCTCATTAAAACCATATTGACATCTGATAATCCGGCACGGCCATTGTCCCGAAAGTACCGGATTAAAGAGCTCCTACTGTAGTTTCCATTATTTTGGGGTTATTTCACTTCCTGAATATTCTAAACTCACACGTCTAAGGTAACATTTTATAAGATATTTGAACTTTCAAACGATTTGAAAACACAAATGAAGGATCCAGAGTAATTTTTGTTGTTTATGTTTTAAGGCACGAGAACAGCTAAGGTAATGTTCCGGGACTTAAAATTTTCTGAGGAATCTGAATCCTTGTTGCTCAGAGAACCAAATCCTCATCTAGGGTTGGGGGGAATCAATAGGAAAATAAATAGGCTAACTTTTCATTTGAAAACCAAAAAAGTTTCCCCATGGAATACAGAAACCATTATTCCACGGGCACACCAAACGTGAGTGTTTTCTATAGTATATTTTATGAATTATACAAGTAAACTTTTTTGCTTAAAGTTTTGTCGTTGAAATGTAAACCGTTCATAAATCATAAGATTCAATACTAACGGGCTGCACATTTTTTTTTTTCCCGAGCTACTGGTCAAAGTCTAATAAATTTATGGATTGGAATTACACTACATACAATTGTTGTTCATGGTTAATGGGTACGAAACGGTAAGTGTAAAATCTACTCCAACTTGAATTAAGAGTTATAATCATACTTTTGTTTGTGATTTTACAGAGTAAGGACAGCAAGGGTTATGCTGTGTCAGGACCTACAGTTTTCCGGGGGATCCAAACGTCTATTGCCATGGGAGATCAAACCCTGGACTACAACAGGCAGAAAAACAGCACATATCCTACCATTAGGAGTAAAACTCGGGTTAATGGCAGGGCAGATGAATGTGTTACACCTACGCCAACACTCTTGAGTCGAATCGAGACTAGTAGCGTGCTAAAGTGAATGTGTTGCTACTACAGGGTCACTTTCTGCTAGTTATGAAATTACTCAGCAAATCCGAATCTCTAGTACTTACCGTCAAGCAGAGCATCGTGAGGCGGAGCTTCCAATCTAGGCACATACTTCAGTAGTTGTTCCCTCAGGAATGCGGACACAGAAAAATTTAGCATGCATGCTTTTAACCAGCATGCTCGGCAACGAAATCTTGAGTTTGATGCTTTAGCGTTCCGAACTGTTTTAGCACTAGAACTGCAATTTCCTGTAATAATAAAGTGCAGCAAGTGTAAGTATTAAGAAGTGTGAGAGAAGGCATCTACAGATTAAATAGGAAGGGGGGAGAAGAATCACAGAGGAAGAAATTTGTAAAATAAACCACTAAAATGGGGCCTATCAAAATGTATTATAAATGTTCTATGGCCCTTGGGATATTCATTAGGGCTTGTTCATTTTACGTTCCAAGACTATACTATGGGTCAGTGATACAGGATGGAACTGAGAGTGTAATGTGACCATGAAACATTTACACAACCATACTTACGGGGAGTCTAACCCCAGCCCATTTGGCCCAAAAGTGACAATTACAACTACTAGAGTTCATATCCACAAGAAATTGCCGATTCTACAATAAACCAATTTCAATGGACGTTGCCAAAAATGAGAACATTTTACAGTGGAAGTGGATGTCATCTCCAGAAGAAGCAACAATAACTTTTTCAATTAAAATCATATTTCTTATCAGGATTATATTAAAGAGAAAAGGTTATTTGAAATTTTGTAAAATACACACATATTTTTAATGATAAAAATAAAGTGATGTACATGAACAGAAAGAAGGTATTTATCAAGGATGACTGAGCAAACGCAACAAGTGTAAATTTTAAATTAAGAAATGGAAAAGGAACGGGAAGAAGAAAAAAAGGTTAAGGTAGAAATAAAGGTAATGGTAAGAAACAGAAATAAACATAATAGCGATGACAGTAAATGATAGAAAAACTGAGTAAATTTGGAAGAACTTGAAAAGACAAATTGAATTTGGGAACCCATGGAAGAGAACGTTTTCAAGGGAGGCTCTGCCATGCATAAAGATATCAACAACAATGACATAAAAGTTCCATTGTTTTTTGGAAAAGCCGGATCCATTCACGGCTACCTCCTGGATCGAGAGTGCTCGATTATTTTATGCCTTTTTCCACAACATACCGATACCAATTTATATGCTAAAATCTGTGAAGCAGCTACAGCTATAAAAGATAGCAGATAGTTTATTGGTTTAATAGTTTTACGGCTCAAAGACTACAGTGGTCATGCTGCGCCGGGACCTACTGTTTTCCGAGGAATCCGAACCTCTTAAGGCCTGGGGAACCAAACCCCGGACTACAGTGAGCAGTGCGATCTTTATGAGATCTCTGAGTAAGCGTTCTTTTTGCACTGCTGGGAGTCGAACCCGGATGCTGGCATTTTTCGTGAGCAGCGTTACCACACTATACCGCTTAGGGCCAATAGCAGATAGAGCCCCTTAGAATCAGTGTTTGAAATTCGGAATTTCATAGTGGTTTATTGGTTATGAGCATGGTAAAAATGCCACGACTGAGGGATTACTGGTAAACAAACCCTATTTTAGGAAATGCTCATATAAAACACTTTATGCTAAAACATAGGTTCTACGAACTTATGCAGTATTTTTACGTCTCTAATCGTGCAGAAGAATAAAAAACGTATGATGTTCATTATAATTTGCCACAGAAAATAGAACCTCTGATGACGATTCTTCGTCAGAAATTTGTCCACCACTTTGCACCATACCAGCTGATAGCTATCAATGAGGCAATGATAAAATATAAGGGACGTTCGGGAATAGTGCAGTATATGCCGATGAAACCTGTGAAAAGAGGAATTAAAGTATGGATGTTGTGTTCTTCCTATTTGGGGTACGTTTTAGATTTCTACGTTTATTGTGGGAAAAGGACAACAGTCCACGATCAGGCAAAGGTCTTGGGTATAACGTAGTAATGCGACTGATAAAATGCTTAGGTCGTAGCTGTTATGAACTTTTTTGATAGTTTTTTTTCTAGTGTTCAGGGTTCATACTTTGTGGGTAAAAAAAATTTCACGACTTTTCCATGACTGTAAACTAAAAACATTTCGGGGCCGTAGAAACAATTCATGTTCACTTAAAATATAATTTTGACTCCCAGTATTAAATTAAATTCACAAATAAAAATGAAATATTAATTTTGACATGTATTCCACTGCAAAATATATAAAATAATGACCAAAATCATCGAATAATTATCAATTATCCATTACATTAAAGATTAATATCTACACCTTGTAATATATGAAAGCATTGCTTAAAATAATATTCACCACACTAATGTTTGTACTAGGCATCTTTTAGTTTTGCAATTTTCATCGATCTGCATTTGCACATTCAAAATTTGAATCTTCCTTTTGGATACAATTCTATATAAACCATTTGATTTTGAAATTGATGTGAAGTAACAGTTAGTTTCTGATTTAACTGCAAAACTTTCTGCAGATTTTTCAAGTTCTAAAACATCAGATTCTAAATGTTTCAGCTATTTCCTGAACTCAGTGTTTGAAAAATACCGGGCGGTTACTACGCCACACGTGCGAGATAAAATGTCCGAATCCGAAGTGTGTGGTCACGTATAGAGATGTCAACATGAGAAAGTAGTCATCAGTAAAAAAGTCAAGAATTTTCAGTACAAAAGCAAAGAATTTTCAGTAAAAAAGTTAAGAATTTTCAGCAGTTTTCAGTAAACCCATCCTCTTTTATTTCCTGCAAAAAGATTTTTTATAAGCAAAGCACCTGCGTTGTTACAGAGCAATATGTGTATAAAATTTAAAGTTCTATACAAATTTTTTACTATTTCAATTTTCCATGAAGGCTCAATGATACTAGTTATGGCACACAAACTTAAAATTAAGCAATGGCTGGTTTTTGCCAAATGTGGTGATGTGAAAACAGTTTGGCGAAAAAACCCTTCGTACTGAAGTCCTTTGTAAAGAAATTGCCTTCAACCCCCATGGTGTTCCCTCAGTCCTCTCACAAAAAGGTCCAAGCCCAGTTTGCTATTCATAAAAATAAAGGGTAGTAAAAGAAGTGGGGGGGGGGAGGAAATTCTCGGGTCAGTCCATTTGAAAACTTAACTTTTTTGGCCATATTCTACAACAGGGGTCTCCAATCTTTTCAGTCCAAGGGCCAATTTTGCTTATTCTTGTTGGCCCGCGGGCCGTAGTTTGGAGACCCCTGATCTACAACACTGACACTCTTTCAATGTTGCCTAATCTTCCATAGCATAGTTTCTCTTTTCACTTAAGTCCACGATCAATTTCCTGATGTTATGAGCAGGTTTACGCATAAATTTTATTACATCATTAATTTATATTATTCATGGTGACACAATGAAGAGAATGTGATTTCACCAAATGCGCAGTTTTCCATTACCCTAACGATGTACATAATATGGCATTTCCTACTAATTAGCTAATTCTTAATAATGATCTTTATGCAGCTCTTTTAGTTCCAGAGTTACGGACAATAATTTCATTTTTCTACTGAGGGTACATTGCAGCTGATTCTATCCGATCGGACATGGTCACTTTACTATACCTAGCTTCCATAGCTCCACGAATACAGAAGTTATTCGGGTGAAAGTAAACTTCACCTGCACCCTGAACACACCATCATATACTCCCGACCCTCAGAACTTTTTATGAATTTTGAAGCACAAAAATAAGATACACATAATCCACTTGATTAGTTTTGCTGTTAGACAATTACTGTACACTAAATTTAAGTACTATTTTACAGGTTGTATTTGTTATAACCGATAATTAGATATAATATAGAAATATTATAATTCAGATAGATCTGAAGTGGTTGCGGGACTGGGGTCAGGGGAAAAAAAATTGGAAATTGGTCTGGAATGAATAATGCCTAAACCAAAGCTAATGGTTATACTTTTTTTTTTTAATATTAATTTCATTTTTGATCGTGCAATTTAACACTCTTTCTTTGTTGTATTTATTACTACTATTTAAAACCACAAGAAAAATTAACAATTTAAGAACTCACCCTCTTTTGGACAAAAGTACTGTTTTGGTGTTTCGATAAAATTGCCAAAGAATTTACTACAAGCATCGCATGCAAGTTGTCCATAATATTTTTGCACTTGAGAGATGGTTGCTGAAAGGTCACACACACAACAAGTTTTAGTCCCTGGCACATTGAATTTCGGAACAGCTGAAAAACAGAAACTTACGTGAGTCAAACCAAATATAAAATTAGAAATCCCAATAGCAATGCTTTGTACAACCTATTTAATTTTCGATACTACATTATATTATCCCAAACACGGCTCAATTTAAAAGCGGTAGAATTGATGAGTTAGCCTCCACACAGGGGCAAAATCTGCCCCCCCCTCACCCCATGGAGAAAAAAGATTCCGTTCATTACTTCATGGCATCGTGGTGTGCATTTGATGGACAGCAAAGGCCAATACATGACAATTCTGCATGCCCCACAATAATACACGATATAAAAGGGCTGCCCAAATGAAAAGTGGACATGTGTGATAACGTCAGAAGTACAGCAGCGATAGCAGCACCACCATTCAAGGTTATAAAGGTAGGAGGAGTGCATTGCAGACTGTGTATAACTGATTAACCAGTTCGCATGAGAGCATTTAAAGTGAATGTAAAGTCATGCTAAAGGTGGATGCGTCCAGAACAGAACGCACAATAGTATGGTTTTTAGTGGTAGAAGTTGAACGTAATGCGGTAACATATCGTCAAATGGTGGCTGTTTATGGCGAGCACTGTCTAGGACGAACGGCTGTGAAGAAAAGGTGTAAAAGTTTTTGTGAAGGGCGGACATCAGTATTGGATCTGCCAAGACCAGGGCAAACAAACACCGTGATCTCCGATGAATCCATTGCTGCTGTTGATGAAATATTAGAGGTAATCGAAGAGTTACGACTCGTGACATCTCTGCAGCACTCTGAGTAAAGGAACGGTGCAATCAATCATACACCAATATCTGCAGTACAGTAAAGTGAGTGCACAGTGGATACCAAAACACCTTACCCCTGATCACAAGAAGCAACGAATGAGCCTCAGTCTGCAGCATTTGATCCGTTATAACGAAGATCCCGCATTTCTGAAGTGCATCGTTGCGGGTGACAAATCATGGTGTCACCACTACACACCCAAATCGAAGAGAATGAGTATGCAGTGGAAACACCCATCATCTCCTTCACCGAGAAAATCAAAAGCGATGCCGGCTATACAAAAAGTGATGTTAACGTTTTTTCGTCGATTACCATGAACCACTTTTGATTGATTTCCTGCCACAACAGTGCACTATCAATTCATCAGAATACTGCAGCACTCTCTCGCAACTATGCAAAGCAATCAAAAGCAAATGGTCAGGCCTTCTCTCACAGCAAGTAAGTGATCCTTCTTCATGATAACGCCCGCCCACACATCTCCCGTGAAACCCAAACACAAATTCCGTTGGAAAGTATTGGAACACTCAGCGTAAAGTCCAGATTTGTCCCCCTGTGACTATCACATATTTGGACCGCTTAAAAAATCTTTACAATGGAAACATTTTCATTAGGACGACGAAGTGAAGGACGCAGTGCAGGACTTCCTCAAAAAAACAACCTCGATCATTCTACAGTAATGGCATTGACCTACTGACGAAACGATGAGAAGAGTGTTACATCGCTAATGGCGATTTCTTTTAAATTTCCAATAAAGGTATTACTTTTATCACCTTGTCCACTTTTCAGTTGGGCAACCCTTATGCAAGTGTTCATTTCTATTTCATGGAATGTGCCTCTTTTTTAGTCAAATTATCAGCCATCACTTTCATGAAGTTCATCATAAAGTAAAAATTGTAGTTTCAACGGAAAATAGCACAAGCATTCAACAAACGTTTAAAAAATATTGTTAGTGGGAAAAGAGGATGCAAGTGTATTTGAGTTTAAGTATTAGTAAGTTTATATAAAATTTTCTTTCTCTTGTAAAATTTCAGTTACTAGACTGTGGGGCTTTTTTCCCCGTACCCCTTGATCAGGACACCACCATAACTCTTCCTGTGACTAGCACTATGCAGCAGGTAAACAGTGGTTAAATATAGATAGCATGAAAAGAAGTACAATACAACGAACTCAAACCCTACCCATTGAAAGTTTCCCCATTCCAACATGGCTATCACCTGAGATAACAAGTGCTTTACATACAGCTCACCTCTCCCTCCAAAATGGAATTACGGATAACTAGTTTAACTTTTTTCAGAGTCAAATGATTGCTCCTGATGGGCACAACCATTTATTTGACTTCAGAAAGAGCGAACCTGCCCAACACTAAATGGAATACAAGACTATGTGACATGTGAATAGTTTTAACTGTAGTACACCACAATAACACATTTAGCACTTGCTAAACACATCAGGGTTTAAGCTGCAGTCTCGTTTTTCGCAAAATGCGACGAGTTGCTCGAAAATGCGAAGAAAAAATTATTGCCCATCGCGAAAATGCGACAGGCATTTTTAACCACAGTTTATTCTCTGAAAACAGGATTCCTCGATTCCAGAATATCCGTTTTGCACTTCAGCGATCTTTTCTTGTTCCTTTTTGTTTCCTCTTCAAAATTCTTAACAGCACCTGTTAAGCATCGTTGATATAAATAATTTCATTGATACGATTTTTCGAGCAACGAAAGCAACTAATATTTTTTAGCATTTTGCTACAACTTTTTTGCCCCATTTTAGCATTTTTGCGACAGCATGTTTTGAGCCAGCTTAAACCCTGAAACATGTCATAATTTAGAAAACAAATAGAAGAATGGACTCGATAAAGGACTATAACTGGATTTAAAGTGGGAATGACATGTAAGTAACTGATGAAAACACATTTAAAGAGCAAACCAGAATTACGACTTACGAGATTTCTTAAGCTCAATAGGAGGCGCATTTTTCCATTCTAGACTTGTTGGGCTGCATAAAACTTGAGGCTTATCTGAAAAAGCACCAGTTTTGGAAGTCTGCAATTGTTCGTTTAGTAATGCTATACTTTGTGGTTGTCTTAACTTCATCAGTGTACGTTTCTTTAATTGTAATCTAGCCTTTCGGATAAGGTTTTTTGTCCTCTTCCTATCACATGCCCGTTGTTCTTGTTCGCTTTTCCACTGTGACAAGGGGGAAGTCTTCACTTTCATAGTTTGCGGGCTTTCTGATTTGATGACAGGCGGGGGTGGCGGTGGTACTGTATTGGTTGTTTGATTTAAACGGCCTTCCCACTGTGATCTGAGGATTTTTTCGATCTTTGCAGCTATCCTTTCCAGAGGATCAATGGCCCTCTTCTCTGGTACATTCCACTTTTCCTCTTTAACGATAACTGCCTCATCTGGTTTCTGCACAAAACTCTTTCGCCCATCACCATTTTTCAGTCGCCGTTCTTTTGGCTTTTCCGCCATCTTGTCTGCATATTTACTTACCATGTCTGGTTTGATAAATTCACTACTCGAAGCTGAGCAGACACTGTTCCTCAGGACGCCATCAGAACAGTTCTTCTGCAAACTCAAAGGAGAACTCTTCTGGGACAAGTCTAGTTTTGCACTAGATTTCCAATGACGCTTTCCTTCAGTAAGCAGCAACTGATTTGGAGCAGGTAAGCTATGTCCTCTGTTCCCCTTTTTGCTAGGATTAGAGTTTACGGTATGGTTACCTTTGCTGGCAGCTGAATTAGATGGCAAAGCACACTTGCCGGAATTTGCACTCGTGTTCCGTTTCGGTGGGACATCTAGGTCCTCTTCTTGGAGATACCTTTTTTGGGGAAATATTCTACGAGAGGATCTGGCACTAACAATGGGTAAGGTGAATTTCTTACGTCCTAGAACCATGGAGTGACGTTTAAGTGATGTTGGTTGTATGTCGTTTATGAGAGGGGAATTTTGATTCAAGACTTTTAAATTTCCGACTTCAATGGATAAAGGCTTCAAATGAGAAGAGTCCGCTGCTGGAAGCAATGGTTTAGAACTTGATTTGGTTTTAAAACTATCGTCACACTCGGACATTTCATCCTTTGAAGAATCCTTGCTTTTTCGTTTCGAAGATTTGTATCTTCTACGAAGTTTCTTTTTTACAGACCTACCAGTTCGATTTTGTTCTTGGTGGGTTTTGGCTTGGCTGTCGTAACTTTGTTTGGCCTTCTGCAACAACCGTTTCATGATCATGGTTTCGACACTGTTTTTGAAATCCCGCTTGGGATCAGTACACGCCGTTGGTTCACAGCACACAGGTAAGTTTTCAACCTTCTCTGAACTACAGCTATCGTTGATGTTCAATCGAGGTTCACACTGTTCTGAGTTCGCATTTGAATCACCTAAGCAAAGGACAGAGCTATTAACTTTTGAATCAGGCGGCTGCTTTTTGAAAGACATTGAAGATCGACAGTTCTCTTTGCCTGCTATAAAACCACTCTTAAAATGCTGACATAGACTATCTGTTAGCAACTTTGTGACGGACTTACTGAGCAAGTCCTGCAATTTATTCTTCTTGTAATAGTTCGAATAAGTCAATTTTCTAGATTCGAAAACAGTAGCCAGCTTTTGATTTTTTGTGGTCCGATTTTTTTTAAAAGAATTGAATTTTTTGTTCTTGATTGCAAAGCTTACACTCTTTGATTTGGGCACTGAGGTAACCTTCACACCCTGGACATGGTCACCATTGGAACTATTTCTTTTCTGGTCCTGTAATGTTCAAAGATATGAATGAGTATATACAAACGATAATCATTAAGACAGTGTTTATTCTAGGTTATTTTGAGGGACAAAGTGCCCTGCATGCCCTTTTATGAAAACATGTGGCGTCCTGACATGCTCCCCATAATTAACGTTTGCGTCCTACTGGGAATCTGCCCTTTTCCCAAAAAAAAACAGGGCCAAAAATATATCTTTGGTCCTGTATGTCTCACTCGCCTATAACAAATGTTTTTTTTGGTCCTATCCTATTTCCCATACTTATAATGCCACCAGATATAACGATATAATCCCCGGATAAACCAACAAAAAGTTTAATCTCTTCAGGTTCGCTATAGCAGGATTCAACTGTAGTTTAAATGAAGTGGTTAGTCAAGTCTTGTTTTCTGTCGAAAAAAAAAAAAGAATAGTTTTTTAAAAAAAAATTTTAAATAGTAATCAACTCAGTGTTAATTATTATTAATTACACAGCACTATGCCCTTTTCTGATCCTAGAATGAACACTGATTAAAACACATTTAATTTTTCAACACATTTATACATTTTTTTATGCATTCTCTCAACCCTCTTTTCACACGAATCATCATTGCATGCACATTTAAAAACAGACCACAACATAAAAATTAGACTGTCAAATTCATAGAACATACAAAACAGAATAAATCACTGGGTATCCAGTAAATACATGGCAGTTACAACCTATGTTCATTATCCAAGACTGACTGACATATATGTGCAAATAATCCAGCACTACCATTTCCATTCAATGTTAATACCATGGATAATTCAAAAATCCAGTTTATTTCAACGATTTTGCATGAAAAGCCAAGTAATTAAAAACAAAATCTAAATAAACCAAATCCATCTGAATAGTAAAATCTGTATAAGTTTCATTGCATTTTATGATACAAGGTAACGAGTGTTATGATGTGAGACATACGGACCTCTGTTGCCTAAGAGCCAAATACGACTATGGTGGACAGAAAAGATGGCACATATTCCACAATACTATTGGAAACAAACTATACTCAACAGCATAACAAGCTAACGTGTTAGCACTATGGCACAGTAGTGCAAAAAAGTGTACAGCTTTATATCTAAAAGCTGCTCAATGCATTATTTACTTACAGACTCAACAAGATTTTCAAACCATGGTGACTTCAAATGCAATTATACCTACTAGGAATTAATTCCAGCGCTGTAATTCTAACTAACATGATACTGGAATGCTTAAACAGAAAATAAGTAAATAACAGGCAACTGGCTCCATATGTATTTATAAAGTTTTTCTACGAGGCGATGTCATCCAGACAGTAACGATCTTTCGCATATTCCCGCCATGCAAGCAATCGGTTTTCCCTGGATCAAGTTCCTCTGATTTCCTCGACTTGTTTTCTCAGTACTCTGTAAGCACTGGTTGTAAAAGTTTATTTTTATGGATTTTGTGCCTGTTTAAAATGAACTGTGTGATCAAAAATCTTCCTGACTGCAATATGAGGAGTGTTCGTTCACTGGCATATGCAAAATGGGGTCAATGGGAGTCATAGTTCACCTTTGCCAAACAATTTTGTATATATACATATAAATGAATAGAGTTGTAGCTCTGTACCCCCCATCTCCTAAGAACTTCTGCATATGCCTATGGGAATGTTAGTCTATTCTCGAATGCTCAGGAATTGAAACCTGCAGAAATTCATTGTTAACTAAAGGAAGTGTATGGTGATAAAGTAATGAACAAAATAAACATGAGAAAGTGGTGTGAAATCTTTGATAATGAGCGAATTAATCTACATGATGAAACTCAACCCGGATGACCATTACCCCTCACAGATAACTTAAAGGACAGAGTAAATGACAAAACCTTGGAGGACAGACACATAACTCTCGATTATTTGCATGTTGCTTTTTCAAACACTTCTCATTCTTTGCCTGGAGAAAGTGGGTGAGTTCTGGGACTGAAAAAGTTTGGAAAGTGATAACATCAAGACTGCAGTGAACAACTGGCTTAATGGACCAACAGGAACCAAGTATATTTGTTTGTTTTTTGGTTTTACGGCTCAAAGACTACAGTGGTCATTCTGCGCCGGGACCTACAGTTTTCCGAGAAATCCGAACCTCTTAAGGCCTGGGGAACAGAAACCTGGATTACAACAAGAAGTGTGATCTTTATGAGATCTCTGAGTAAGCATTCTTTGTACCGTTGGGAGTCGAACCCGAGTTAACGGCGAATGCGTTACCACACTGCGCCACCACAGAGTGAGCCAAGTACGAAGAGGAGATTCTAAAGCTCATAGACAGATGTGACAAATGCGTAAATGAACGAGGAAATCATGCAGAGAAGTAAAGTAATGTTCACTTACATAAAGGAAATCAATTATTTGAACAAATGTATTTTTTTAAATTTATTATAGCCAAACGATAGTTACTTTCTGAGTGATCCTTATACTATGTAATTGAATGCACATTGCAGCCTTCGTTTGCAACCCCATTTTAAAACCAGTTATTTGAATTTTAATGGCTTAAAAACAAAAGCAAAAGCCATGGTGCATTACATTTTTACAAAGAACAACAGATTTCCTGAAAAAATAACTAAAAAAACGGGATTACTCATAAAAGTGTTTATCGAACTTCACATTACGTAAAAGAACTTCAATCTTTTACATCAACTAAGGTCTCAAATGTTAGATTACCTAATGGTCTCAAAATGTTCACACTGCAACTCCCTCCATATGTGCTTTTCCATAAATATCAGCACATACTAAAAAAAATATTTGTTTCTCTGGCATAAGGACATAAAACCATCCATGCTAGGACCTACAGTTTTTGCGAGGAAGTCAAATCTCGACCACTTAGGCCAGGGGTGGGGAACCTTTTCATGTTGGAAGATGGCATTAAGTTAGTTATACCGTAATCGAAGAAGACTGCATTCAAGAAATTTCAATTAGATATAAGGGTATAGCAATTCAAAAATTATGGGTGGCTAAAGTAGTTATTTTAAGAACACATGATTTGACGTTAAACGGAACAATGTAATTTGCTGCCCAATTGGGGGGTCACTTGAGTCCCCTTTCCTACGTCACTGATCAGATATATGGCAGAACACCGATTATTCGAACTCGATTTAACTGCAATGGCCAATTGTACTTGTTATTATTTGAGTAAGTACCCATTCAATCCTTTCAGTAAAAACGTTCATATTCACTTTCTAATGTACTCCAGCCTTAAAGGAGAAAGCAACACAATTAATAGATATTAGACATATAAAAAGACGTATGTATATACAGGGTGTTTCAAAAAGAACTACCTGACTTTGAAATTACGCAAGTCTGAAACAGCGATAGATAGAAGAGTGAAATAAGTGTTATGTTTAATGTGCAGACTGTAAAAATCTAATACACAGGTTTGCAAGATCAGTTACACCATAAGCCAATAAGTGGCACTGCAGTTGCGGCGCATACTTTCAATACTGCTCAGAACTACAGATTATTCGGTTTTCTGTCTGTTCCGCTGCCAAAACGTGACAGGAGGTTTAGCATAGTGAAGGTGGAAAGAAATCTCGATGAAAGCATGCATTCCTTGGAGCAACGTGTATTTAATGTACGGAAACATTACTAATTAGATCGCAGTTCCATGATAACAAGGTGCAGTTTTTAATGAAGATTTAAAGTTGCAAAAGGTCCTACTCCGAGAACAATTCAAAATTTGTTTGCCAAGTTTTAATGGACAGACAGCGTTGTAGATGATTTAGTTGGAAATGTGGGATGCAGCCATGACAAATGAAAACGTAAAAGCAGTTGCAAAGGTAATCACACATGGTCCCCAGAAATCCATCCGAAGAGAAGCTGCTGAGACTAAATTGTCAGCATCCACTACATACACACTATTGTGAAACACCCTGCACCTGTATCTGTACAAAATTCAATGTCATCAGATACTCATGGTTACAGATGTGTGACAGAGGTTCCACTTCACAAGTAAGATGCTCCGGATGATTGATGAGAGTCAAATTGATGTCGACCGTATATGGTTTACCAACGGTATGCATTTTTACTTGGATGGATTTGTTAATAACCAAAACTGGCGATTTTGGGATACCAAAAACACTCATGTGTGTGTGTTGCACAATCACCGCATTCTAAAAAAAAAATAACCGTTTGGGCTGCGATGTCCAGTAAAGACATCATAGGGCCTTTTTTCATGAAGGAAATGATTAATCCGTCACGGTACATTGACATTTCCTGACTTCGTCACCACACTTCAAGTGTGGGAGGATGAACAACCAGACATTTCCTGGTTCATGCAAGATGATGATGTCCAACAACACCGTACTTCCATCGTGTTCACATTCCTTGATGAATGCTTCAGTGATAGAGTGACTATCTAAATGCTAAACTACTATTCCCAAGACACTAGAATTGGCACAAACTGGGCCCCATACTAGCCTAACCTCAATCCGCATGACTTCTTTATGTGGGGCCACTTGAAGGATACCATTTTCAGTAAGCATCCCCAAACACTGGAACAACTGGAGCAGTTCAGCTGTGAGGAATGAACATCCATTTCAGTAGAAACATCGCAGAAGGTGGCTTCAAATTTCACTGATCGTTTGTGCAATGTCACTGCTATGCAAGGTGACCATTTCGAATCCATTATAATGTGATTTATCGCCTGGTTACGAAGGACAGTTTCCCCATTACTTAAGAGTTAAATGACGACAATCATGTGAGCTTTGCGTCTCTGTACGCCTGTTTCGATCGACAATCCCCTGCAATGCTCCCTCCCCCCCAGTGTCCCTTCTCGGTCCACTGGTCGTCATATCATATGACAAAAGCCTGTCTGGGAATACAGCGCTGCCACCCTTCCCAATAATCTCCTTGCACAAACCACCACCACCCATTACTTAAGAACATTGTTCTGTGATTGCAGCGCCACCTTATGGCCTATACTGTAACTGATTTTACAAACCTGTGTATTAGATTTTTACAGCTTCAACATTAAACACAGCACTCATTTCATCCTTCTATCTACCACTGTTTCGGAATGGTATAATTTCAAAGTTAGGTAGTCCTTTCTGAAACACCTTGTACTTTTTATATGTCTTGGGTATACATAAAGATGATACTTCTTTTATCTTTTGTATTTTAAATATGTTAAGTTAATAATAATAAAGTAAATAAATAAAAAATAAGATGGACAAAATCATATTAATAAAAATAAAAGGATTTGGTTTGCAAAATTTGGATTTCTCCAAAAGGTTGCACTTATGGGTCTAAAAGGCTGCAGGTTCCCCACCCTTGACTTAAATAATTAAATTCCAAAATATGGATTTGGTAGAAAATGAGCAACACATATATCACTTGGGATTTAAACCAAGTTGTCCTATAAGCTAAACAGACACTCGACTTACACCACCATAGAGCTTTTAAAAAAAAAAATCTACAAATATCCTTCTGCAACACCCCCCCCCACAAAGGAACTTGTGGGTCCCCATTTTCAGAATCTGAAGGTGAAGAATGGCTGTGATGACTTACCTATTTAACTTGAATAGAAGAAAGGGTGAATTTCTTTAAAAAATGGCGCTGCAGCAACATTATTCACTAGACATTTAAAGGAACAAAGAGAATGAATTAATACGCTAATTTTATAGTTACAGACAATCTTCAGAATAAGGGCTTCTTACTATGCCTACAATATGTCAAATGCACGACAGTAATGAGGCATGTGTTTGGCAGTTATTAAAATAAGGGCTTTTTCTATGAGTCAAGGAAAAGAAAAATAGTATAGACGATAACCAATAAATCACGTCAGTTTAAAATAGTTCATATTCTTTGGTAACCCCTGCTAACTAACACTGTGTTAGAGCAGAAGTTCTTAACCAGAGGGGGGGGGGAGTTCATGGCTGTAGGGAATGGGGGGGGAATGACATACTAAAATATGGTGAAACGGGTATGAAAAAAACATGAAAACAACAAGTGGCACAGGTAAGAGATGGAGAACCCAAGCCTCTCATGTTAGATATCAAGGCACATTGCTTTTTAATGCAGAATTACTTTCTTCATTTTTTAAAACTTAAAAGCTACTTGTGCCACCAATGTTTTTCAAATTGCTACATCCCTGAAAACCAATGTGAATAAGTATATACAGGGTGATCCGAAAGAAACTTTGCCTACTTATGAGGTTCTAGTGAGTTGACACACTGAGATGAAATTTGAGATACATACTTTAAAGAATATGCACTCGAGATAATATGGAAGTAAAAGTATCTGTGGTCCTGT
Organism: Dysdera silvatica; assembly: GCA_006491805.2. Classification (NCBI taxonomy): domain Eukaryota; kingdom Metazoa; phylum Arthropoda; class Arachnida; order Araneae; family Dysderidae; genus Dysdera; species Dysdera silvatica. The sequence goes on from QLNU02015270.1 coordinate 60,597,167, forward strand.
GGTTACAGTTACACCACATGTATTTCAGAAATTTCTAATGTCATCCTGATCAGCATGTGCATAAAACATGAAAAGCATGTACTTTTTTTTTTTTTTTAAGATAAAAAATGACTTAGAAATAGCACTTGCTCATTTTACTACTGTCATTGGTTATAATTACAGTTTTTAAAATTGGCAACAATCAAAATCGTTACTTTTTTTTTATGTTTGCAAACCTTGAACATCTTGTTTCTGTTATTTCGTCTTTCTCTGCAATTTTTCGTTAAGGTCAAAAGTGTCATTTCTGTAATTTTTAATCCTAAAAAAAAAGTGCATGCTTTTTACGGTTACCAAATATGGAAAGTGAAATTATGAAAAGATTTGAAAAAAAAAATAATAAATATTTGGACTGTTGCCAACTTTAAGTACTGTAATTATAACCAATGAAGCCAGAAAAATGAACAAGTGCTGTTTCTAGTTACATTTCATTCTTAAAAAAAAAAAGACGTGCATGCTTTTTATGGTTACTGCACATGCTGATCAGGATGACATTAAATGAAAGTAGTGTCGACATTGGAAATTTGCAAAATTCATACAGTCTAACAGTAACTGCGAGATCAAGGGTATATTCTATCTGCATCCGAGGTGTGATTGGAAAGTTTTAAGACCGGGCTTGTAATTTCAATATGGCAGTACTTACAGGCTGCTGTGATGGATCTCCTTCAAAGGAGTCCCCTTCTGACTGCACACACACAGATTCCAACGATGTTTACACTTTTGGAAACATTTCTGAAATTTTTTTCTTGAAGATGTGAAGAACCGTTTCCATATTATTTGCCTGGGTGTCTTCAATTGAGTCAAACCAGTTTCCTTTCAGCGAAATTTTCAATTTAAGAAACAGATAGAAGTCAGCTAAGGCTATATCAGGGGGAATGGGGGAGTTGCGGAAGCACAGGAATTTGTCCAAAAATTCCGTGATCGAGAACGCACAATGCGCGAGTGAGTTGTCGTGGTAAAGGACCCAATTCTTGTCTCGGGAGAGTGCAAGGCTTTTCCTCTGCAAATTTTGATGCAAATGCTGAAGGACACTTTTATAGTATTCCTGGTTAACTGTCTGCCCACTAAGGGAAAATTCGTGGTGTACAACACCCATAGAATCAAAAAAACATCAACATTGTCTTCACATTTGAATGACTTTGTCACACTTTTATCGGTAGTGATGAACTTGGACCCTTCCACTGCGATAATTGTGCTTTTGTTTCTGTGTCATACCCGTAAATCCATGATTTGTCGCCTGTAATTACACTATTTAACGAATCTGGTTCAGTTTCGGCCCGGTTAATCAGTTGTTGGGACACTTCAAGTTGGTGTTGTTTCGGCTGGTCTGATGACAATTTCAGAATGAATTTCGCAGATGTTTGATGCATGTTCAAATCTTCAGTTAAAACTGACTGAACCACGTAGAAACTTAAATTTTGGTCATCAGACATTTCCCTAATGGTAAATCTATGGCCAAAGCACACTAAATCATGAATTTGCACAATGTTTTTTTGGTTTTTGAAGTGGGAGGTCGGTCGTACCGGGCGTCATCTTCGATTGATTTGCGGCATATTTGAATCTATTGAATCAGATAAAAACATTTGACTAGCTCAAACAGTTACTCCCGAAAGCTGTTTTTAAAAGTTCACAATTCTCGAAAGCTTTATTTCAAAATAAAATTTGACACGAATGTGTTGTTCCAAGTTTTTATCCATTTTGCGAAATCAATAATCCACCGAAAACATGCCTTCATTTACTAGGATACCACTCTCTACTGAACCAAGGTATCTGAGTAATTTTTTCAGGACAGTTCAAGGACAAAACAAGCTTCCTCCTTTCACACTCACCAGCAACCTAGCCCTTTTTATTGAGCATTGGCACCACCTGTATTAAAACTTTCCAATGACACCTTCCATATCTGGAGCGCATATTTTTTAAAGTGTAAATCTCAAATTTCATCTTGGTGTGACAAAAACTGTGCTCATTAGAGCTCCGTAAGTAAACAAAGTTTCTTTTGGACCACACTATATTTAGTTATCAAACCAAATACTAACTAAAAGTATTCTAGAATACTTTTAGCCAAAATATATGCTCCGGACTAAACAAACAACTATGATGACGAAGAAAATTAAATCCTTACAATTTAATCCACCCCCCTCACTTTTTTGGTTAGGGTGAGTCCTATGCCACCCAAATGGGTGTAAGTAAACAATGCATGGCTGGTCTCCAATGGTGCAGTGGTGAAAGCATTTGGACTACGATTCAAAAGTCAGCAGTTAAAATCCAGCTTGCTATGTAGTAACACACATTCCTTTACTGATGAATCATGATAGGCTCAAGACGATCATAAAATGTGGACTTAAAGGAACGAATCTGTCTACCATTTTGTTTCATTTGCATTTTACAGACAAGAACAGTTAGGGATATACCGCACCATGACTTACAGTTTTTCGAGAAATCCAAACTTTCATTATCTAAGGAACCAAATTCTGAACTATGGCAGGTAGAAAAAGGGGAAAAAAAAACAAAAACCAGAGCACAATCTATGGAACTACTAGACTTGAACCGAAGTTAAAGAAATACTAGACAAATGTGCCACTTTTACATCACTGTACGACTACCTCTCCAATATCTTTAATGGTTCCCACTCTTTTATCCTGATGAAATTCAATGACTTTTTAAGGAATTTTCAAGGACCAAATGACGTTTTTCAAAGACCTCACATTGTCAATCGCAATATACATAAAAATTAAAAATGCAAGACATTATAAGCATAATGTTGAAATTAGAACCTTTAATTATGTTGCTCCTTTTCAATTTGGCACACTAACAGCAAAAGCTGCCTTTTATGCATCCCTTGTGTCAGCTGCGCTCAGCAAGCAAGTAGGAAAGGTAAGGGGGATGTGTCCAAAGCACTACTGGCTTTGTTCCGGAAATAAGGAGGAAAAACCCCTTTTCTTTCTTTTGCCAAAACTTGAAAAAAGGTTTTGAGAGAAATTTATGGAATTTTCAAGGACTAATCATACTTTTGTCAGTTTTCAAGTACTTTTCAAGGGCCCTGACTTAGCAAAAAAAATCAAGGACTTTTCAGGGACCATAGGAACAATGTCTTTATTTGAGTGTACGGACACGAGGGTAACGAATAAAAGTTATTTGAAATAAAATACACAACTAAACCTGATCTCAAGATCAATGTACATTAACAAGAGCTTAAGTTGACTGAGATCTGAAACGAACTGCATATTTATGAATAATTTTTATATGAAAGTTTTATACGAAATGGCTGTGAAATGGGTCTATAAGCAAAATTTCAACTGGCATTGTGGGTTGAGCATAGACCTCTTTCCGAAAGTATGCGAAGTCACACAAGTTTACTTTTTCTTTTTTATATTAAGACATCGAATTGAAGTTCGCGTTTCTTACATGTAGCCACAGACATCTCGAAGCCCATATTTTAAAGACTGTCGATTTCACAATACATCATTATAAACAGGGAAAAAAAAATAATTGCAAAACATTAAATGCTGCACAAATGTAATTTCGCAAAGCAATAGACTTTAAAATCAATACAGCAGATCGTATTAGCATAAACAAGAATACCAGTGATGTAGACGGGCTTCAAAATTGGGCCATCTCCAATTGTTCATTATTCCCCTCAAATAAAAAACAAATGACACAATTCATATGCTCACCACCCTGTATGCATATGAATTGTGTCATATGCGTACAGGGTGGTCAGTAAAAGTCTATTTTAAATTTCCCTAATAATTCCATTCATTGTTATTCCCATAATTTTCCCAGACAACAGGCTTCTGTTAATCAAGTATAAATTTATATATGTCACAACCTTTCTTTTTTTTATGTATTTGACATTTAATAAATTCAATTTAATATTAAAAGTCCCATGGAAAACCAATAATTTTAATATGCCAAATCAAAACAAATCATAAAAATAAAGCTTTAAATTTCACAGGTAAAGGAGAAATGAAGCTGAAATCGAAAGAAAATTATTTAAAGTAGTTTTTCTTATCAAGCCTTGTTGGTGCTGAATTAGGCAAGACTGACAACACTGCTGAGTGCTAACTTACTGCTAAGCAGGGTTGCCGGGTGATAGAAGCATTTCCCTGGGGAGAAGGAAAAATGATCCCATTTGAACAAAATTAGCCAGAAAATCGCCATTGCTTAACATTGTTGGTTTAGAAATTTTTAACCAAACAACGCTATTTATAGTGCAACCTAGCTACGTTTTAATGTGTGTGGTTTAAAAATTCTCCGTTATTTCCCAATTTGCAAATTTCCCTGATATTTGCCGATACTCCTGATGGCTAACTACCTTGTATATATCGTCATGGTGATTATATTAATGATATATGTATGAATTAGGACTCTCTTTATTCGAGAGGGAGATGGTGAACAGCTGGAGATGGCTCATTTTTGAAATCGCATTACTCCACTGAAGAATACATATAAATTCTATATATACACATATAATTTAGAACCAATGTTAGAAATATTATAAAATTGCCCTTATTCTGAAGATTGTGGCCTGCATATTTAAACTATGAGTTTTATGTTTGAACTCTTAAAGTGGGTCATTTGACTTCTGTTGTTTTGCGGGTGCCAAAACCTACCAATGTGTTATACAAGACAGAATCAATAACTGTAAGTAACCTTCGACTCACCATGCAGTAACCATACAATCATGCTTACTGGGAAGCTGATTCAGCCCAGCAAGTTTGTGCTTTTATGGCACAAGGACTGCAAAGGTCATGTGGTATAAACCTACATTTTTTCAAAAATTCTAAGCAAAAGGAACCAAACCCTAGATGACAATGGGCAGAAAAATGGCCTATGTTCCATTATATCATTGAAAGTCAAACCCAGTTTAATGGTTCGATAAATGAATGAACTAACCACTATGCAATATAGGGTGCAGTGGATCTATATTTTCCGAAGCAATTCTCCTTAAGACCTAGGGAACCAACCTATGAACTACAGCAGACAAGCTATGTCATCCCCCCCCCTCCTTTTTATTTAAGGTACTACTGGGAGTTGAACCGGGATTAAAAGGACGTGAAGTGAACATGTTACCACTGTGGCACTGCAGGGTCTAGATCACAGGACCTTGAACACTTGATATAGAAGTTTTCTGGGTTTATGTTTTATATCATAGGTAGTGATGGGTGATTACGAAACGTTTTTACAGTTGAAAGAATCACAATCGGGTGCTCTTTTACAATACGGTACAGACTTCCATTTTGGCGAATAAAACACTTGCCAAACCACTCGCCACTTACCTACATTTTTCTTCTATCCTAATCCCGATTTTCCCTCCTCAAACAGTGGATAAAACAAAATTAAAGGTAAGGTAACTCAAAAGCAAATGTTACGTTTAACGAGTATTGGAAACTAGTGGTGAATTTACGCCAATTATTACAGTTTCAAAATATTTGCCGATTAATGCAAGGGTCGAAATTAACCTTTTAAATCGGGTGCATTAAATACTAGTTAAGTGTACAAGTAACGAACAGAATAGAAAGTAAACCTCAACATTAAAAACGGGTAAAATGTAAGTGAAATAATTACATTAAAACATGTAAGATAAAGAATGCAACTTTTCAAAATAATTGAACATTTGTATGTAATAAAAAAAATTCAAAGCAAATGCAGATACATTGAGAAAATTATTCAATAGGTCACTCTTCCTGAAAAAAAGAAATGTACGTAGCTATAGTTTTGAATAGTCAGGTGGACTGTGTGCACCCAAGTTAAAAATTTACGTTCACAGATAAAATTTCATGTGCACAATGCACCCGTTAATTTCGAACACCGGTTAACAAAAATTACTTTTTCCAAAATGGCGGAATTGCGATGGGCACATGCGTTCGTTATGACAGTGAGTTCAGAAGTCATACAAAGTTAAATTTAAAGTAGAGAAAAAACCTGATATTGATCTTAAATTATAGAAAAAATGAGTTACATTTAAATTAAAGGAAAACGAAATTGAATTTAAATTAAACAAAAAGTTGTATTGAAATAAGAGGGCCAGGCCCTCGCTAGCACTTGACTGCTCTGTGGTTATTCTTTCTTTTAATCAAAAACAATACAAAAAAACTCATTAAAATAATTGTTTTTTAACTTGTATTTAAATTACAACAGAAAGAAAACGAGTTGAATTTAAATTCGGAAAAAAAACATAATATTAAAAAATGTAGGAGGAAACTGGAATCCAAGTAAGAAAAAATGTAGGAGAAAACTGTAATCTGAATAAGAAAAATGTATGGAAGGAAATGCTTGCCAAAATGGAAACCCGTACCATATTACAAAAGAGTGCCCACAACTGAGTCAACAATTCATTCATCCTTCCTTGAACTTAACAATCAAGATGTTCAATGGCGAGTTAACTGCCCAAGCACATTGTGCATGCACGTAAACATCGCTGAATCACTGGTGCATGCGTCCGTCATATACATTGTGTCATTGTCAAATTGGTGAGTAGATGGATCTAACTGCATATTCTAACATCCATGCAAAAGGGTTATACAGTTAAACCCCACTATAGCGAACCTCAAGGGACCGAACTTTCGGTTTGCTATGTCGAATCTGATAACAATAGTAGATGATTGGACAGGATCAAAAAATTCATTTGTTATATATGGGGAGGGGGAGGTTGTTAAAGTAGGGCTTGACTGTAGTATTTGTTTATGGAATCGCTATTGTTTAGAAAGCCTGTAGAGTAGAAACTGTAATTTAATAAAATCCAAGCAACTTGGACTTGTTTATTTATATGAAGGTCATTCCACGCCACATCAACAGATCCTGTATGCTCTTACGTCACAGATTTTTTTTCAATTTTTTTTTATTTATGGATACCGATGAAAAAATTTTAAATTATTTTTTAGTTCAAAATTGGGTTTGGAAGATTTTTTAAAATTTTGATTTTTACACGATTTAGACTAGACAATCCTACTTTATGCATCTATTTAGAAAAATCCTCCTGTTTCATTTACTTTTCAACTGATTAATCTTATTTTGGTTGTTTACTCTTTCAAAATAAGTTAAAAAAAATGTTACTAAGTGTCACAGAAAAATATCATAGAGCATGCAAATGTAATTTTATTAATTTTTACTTTAGTAAGTTCCATAGGTTATAGTTCGCAAACCATCACCAACATGCATATTATATTTTTATGGTAGAATATGTTGACCATGTACTATTTATATTTAAAAAATAAGGAGTGTTTTTAGTGGCTTTCAAATTAAAAATTATAATTGGACCAAAAAAAAAAGGCCATTCAGAATCTTACATTGGGGCGATTCTTACGAAATTATTATGGCGATTCTTGGGGAATTACAGTTTAGAGCAAATTCGTAACTTTTTATTGAAATAAAACGAAGTTATTTTTTTGTACAAGTTTGTGTTCTGTAAGCACAATAAGTGCACACTGAGTAATCAAAATTTGCATTTGCAATAATTTTAAAAAAATAATAATTTTACTTAGAAATTCTTAAATGCTTGGTAATGGAATTACACGAAATGGACGAAGACTAAAGTGATGTCCAGTCAATTGCAAAGTTTTGTGAACCTACTTGTTTTTTACAATTTTAATCTTACAACAGGATTAACAATGTGTCTGTCATTCCTAAAGGAATTATCCATTATTTTTTAAAAACTCATAGCTAATATTTGTAAATATAATTAAAAGTATGGTAATGGAATTGCACCTTCTAGAAAACTGATTTTTTAATTACATAATTTTATTTTCAGTTCACATATATTCTACTTTACATTGAATTTATTTAGAAGATCGTTATCCTCAAATGTTAAATAACCTCTACGATCCATTTGGGGTTCTGATAGGACGATTAAAATGTCTCGTTTTTCAATGAAATCAAAGTCATCTTGAGGGGGCCAGATAAATGTGTTACCAATTTTTTTTTACAAAAACTTGACTTGTAATTCGGAGGATTGTGATAAAACCACTTGTCCAATGAAATGATGTTTGAATATGCTGAAATACGTTGTGAAATTTCGCAAGTGCTACGTAGAGGACGAGTACCAGAAAGTAATCTTTCGCTTGGCGAGAGGAAGGCGGTAATAGATCTGAAAAGCCGTGATAACATTATGGTTTTGCCAGCTAATAAAGGACGATATACTGTGGTTATGGATAGATCGACTTACGGTGAGAAGGTATTGAACTTACTATCTGATGTTGATGCGTATTGTATAGTGAAGAGAGATCCGACTGGAGGTATAGAGAGGCGCACGAATGGTCTGTTGCTTAAAGTACACAGGGAATTGAAAATTGATGGGTCCTTGTACTTGTGACTTTGTTGCAGTTTAGGGAGAATACCCCTCTTTTATGGTCTTCCTGAGATTCATGAAGATGGTATACCTCTTCGTCCTATTGTGAGTTTCTGCAGCTCTCCGACTTACGCATTATCTAAACACCTATCTGGACTTCTGTCACCTTTGGTTGGACTAACAGCGGCTTCTGTATCCACTACTGAGGATTTTATTTCTTCTGTTAGTTCTTTACAAATCGGTACGGAAGACGTTATGATATCATTTGACGTAGTTTCACCATTCACTTGTATACCAACTTCCCTTTCGATTTCAACAGCTCTAGAAAAACTGAAGAACGACGACTCTCTCGCTGCACGTACCAAATTGACAGCTGAAGATATTTGCATTCTTTTGGAATTCTGTTTGGACGCGACGTATTTTAGCTTCAATGGGACCTTCTACAAACAGGGACAGGGGACCGCAATGGGTTCCTCCGATTCTAATGTTGTAGCTAACCTGTGTATGGAGTCTTTGGAGATGGACATTTTGGACTGCGACGAGTTTGATGTTAAGGTCTGGAGAAGGTATGTCGATGATACTTTTGTCGTTCTTTCGAAGACAGAGGTGGACAGCTTTCACCGTTTCCTTAATGACTTAAACCCCCATATTCAATTTACCTTAGAGGTAGAACATGAGGGATGTTTGCCGTTTTCGGACGTGAGGGTCACCAGAGGAGACAATGGAAGCTTGTCAACCTCTGTATATCGAAAGCCAATTCATGCGGACCGGTACTTGGATTTCCGCTCGTATCATCCAACTTACCACAAAGCTTCTATTGTGGGGTCTCTGACACGTCGGGCCCTCAAACACAACAACAATGTTGAGTTGAAAGATGCTGAGGTATGGAAGGTAAGGAGAGCGCTTGTAGATAATGGCTACCCGAGCAAGTTTATCGCTCGAAGATCTAATAATGGACATAGAGAACCTGTTGAGGAGAGACAGACTAGAGGGACGGTTGTTTTGCCATATGTGGAGAGGACTTCTGAGGAGATTGCGCGTATTCTTAGGAAATCTGACATCAGGACTTACTATAAACCTAGAACAAAGTTCAATAAGTTGTTTAGGACATCGTTATAGGCAATTATGAAAAGCATTTGATATGTTTTGCTGAATATATATTTTCATATATATATATATATATATAGTTGGCATTACCGCAGAACAGATCCACCGGGCAATTTTGTTCCAAATGTGGTTTTCTGGAAACTTTGGTTTTGAAGCATTACTTACTCAAGAATTACCACTTCTCGGAGATGGTTTATACTAAAATATAAAAGTGTATGTCACTACTCCTAAGCAAATCAAGGAATATTAAACCCACCACTAAACCAACTATAGCAAAAGTCTCATCTTATTTTTTAAACATATTTACAGATGGTGGTTTCTGATAGTGTTTGAATACTGGGTATAAATAGTACCGATTTCACCTTGGAACTGGATAGGTCTAACGTAAGAAATTTATTTCAATGAAGTTTGCTTGTTTCTTGGCTCAAAAGCTATGTTACAGGTCGTGTAGGATGGCACAGATTGCTTAGCATAGCCTCCAAACCTGATACATTTACACATACAACTAAAGCACATAAGAATCATACCCATAACAGTGAACACATAGGCCATGTCCATATCTAATTGACCTTACCAATTTGTATTGCAACCTTTCAGCCTTCACATCATGGTTTAGTTTAAACAGACTAAAATTTTGTAATGTGACGTTGAACAGCAATATCACAATTATCGCCCATTTTCCCAAGAGGAAAAGCCTAAAATATTGTAACTGCTAACATTCGGAGTTTAAGGCTAAAACCATCTTCAAATGACTTCTATGAATTCAACAAAAGTAAACAAAAATCCATGTGACTCCTTGATATTAACCAAATTACACGATTTATGAATGAAAAAATGAATGTTGGCTCTAGTGCATGGTTCGTAACCCTTCACATTTTTCCCTTGCTTCCATACCAAATTTACTTTTCTCGATGACTTAATGTATCCAGCACCCCCTGTAACTATGAAGTAATTTTAATACCATTTCAGTGATTTTTTAACTTGGTACTTTTTCAAGAATTTCAGGAGGGTACTTTACAGAGATTCAACACCAGAATCAGAAGGGGGTGTGGTGAGAGGCCCCCACCCGTTAGGCATCCACGGATACAATAAAATTACTGTGGGAGGAAAAAAGGTACCCTAAAATGAAGAAAACAACTTTTCAAAATGGTGGATGCCTATTTGGCCAGTCGTCAAGGGTTGCAAACTCTACACTATTATCTAAATGTCAATAGAAATGGCTAAAACATAATAGGAACTTTGATGCCAAGATCACCATCACAAATTCATAAAGGATCCTCCAAAATACTTTGCAGAAAAAAGAAAGAAACACCAAAACGTCGGGAGGAGGATACATTATTAGCAGCACTAAACCAAAATATTTCAACGTCTGAACACAGAAAAAGTGTATTTCAAAACCTCTTCGTATAAGCCTATATATTTAGGCTTTACTTTCGTAAAAAAAATCTCTTTTACTGAACTTTTGAGGTACCTTGTGCAATTGTCCTGTTCACCAATGACTTAACCCAGCACTGAAAGTTCTAGTGATCCGACTATTCTAACTTTATAAGCATAAAATTCCCAGCATCCATCAAAAATATTTTGTAAAATTAAAAATAATAGCACCAACTATTGCATAAACCTCAAAAAGCATGTTATTTTTGATGAACATGTTACAGAACACAAGTACAATTTATTATTTTGAGACCTAATAAAAACCATAATGCCTAAGTGCAAGTGTATTATATATTATACTTGCTCCTTTGTTATATATGTATATATCTTATTATATATATATACTTGCTCCTTTGTTTAGGAATGGTTAAGTAAAATCACAAGAAAAATGAAAATGATTGCAAACGGTTCGAAAATCGGTTATAAGTTTTCAACTTGCTCACGTATTAATAAAAAATTTCAATGATATTTAAGTCCCCCCCATTCCTCAAGGAATGAAAATTCCGCAGACACACTTTTATATTTACTGAACAGCATTTTTTGATCGAATTTCAAAATGAAAACAAAAACGATCGCCAACAAAGAAAACAAAATCAACGTTTTTCAGATAATGTTTCAAGTAATATCACGTCGTCTACGCCATTTGAAATTGTTTACATAGTGGGAATAGTAAGGTAAAACCTCTAAATAGCGGACACACAGGAACTTGAAGATCTGTTCGCTGTTTGGAAGTGTTAGGACATAATAAGCATACGGACTAGACACTCGAAAAGTGACCGCCAAAAACAGGTGTCCGAGAATGTCTGTTATGGAAGTTTGAATGTATAACGAAAACATCAAAATGAAAGCTTTGGGGTTATAAATTCTCACACTACTTCTACAGATATAAACAGTGGTAATTTTAAAGGATTACCTGAATAGTAAATCGACGTTGGTTAAAAGAACCAATTGAAGCACTGTTTTCACACGATTCTTTGGTAAATTTTTCAGAATGTAGCTTCAGATCGTCATATGTGTATTTTATATATTTACGTCCAAACCTTTTCCCAGGCCGACCCGGGAAACGAAGGCGCGCCATTTTGATAATGAGAAATGAGTAACACAAACCAGTCAATAACGGGATTTTTCAATCTGGCAACGTAGCTAGCCGCTAGGGGGAGGAAGTAACTGTGTAAAGGGGCAATTTTTCCCCTGCTTCTACGCATGTGCGTGCACTAGACAAAAATTCCTATCAGTGTTTCCATCAAAAAATAGTTATTGACTGGAAAACTAACATCTGACGAGAAAAGAAAATAGATTAGAGGAGGTATTTTAGAGGAGGTATTTTAGAAGTATTTTAGAAAAGGTATTTTAGAGAAGGCATTTTAAAAGAGGTATTTTAGAGGAGGTATTGTAGAAGTATTTTAGAAAAAGTATTTTAAAAGAGGTATTTTAGAAAAGTATTGTACATGAGGTATTTTAGAGGAGTAAAGTATACTGTTTTAGAAAAAAGAAAATGGATGGAGGCATTTATGAACTGTGAATTATGGTGGTAGTGGACTGTTTTAGAGAATCTAGCTATCTAGCGTCTAGCTGATGTAGCTAATTTATAGCGTGTTTCGGCATTACTAGTACCTAAGCCGCGACGTGCTTGCATTTACAAAGTCCACGCACATACGCAGAAGGAGGGGCAAAATTGCCCCTTTCCTCAGTTACTTCCTCCCCCTAGGGGCTAGTGCAGCGAAAGGGGTCGTTATGTATGTTGTGCTTTTTCCCTGTTTTTGTTTTTTCCCGTTATATATATTATGTCCTGTAGTTATGGTTATATTCGTGTATACGTCATGAATAACGTGATCATTATTTTTTCTCCCTTAAAACAGGACATACGACATATATCCGGTTTCGAGGAAAAAAATAAATGGGACATCTACTAATTTTAGATAATAGTAAATGTCGCTCCAACTCACATTAATTAAACTGCGTTTGTGTGCATTTTGTTTTTACATAATAGTATGTCATTCAAGAAAACGCATATTTCTTCATAATTTTTATTTATTAATGAAAGGAACAGGAATGAACATGTGAAAATAAATAATTTATGTGGTCTTATATTTTTCTGAAGAACAAATTTGCTTAAGTATATTTGGATTTGATTTTAAATAAGAATAAAATTCTTGGCATGATTTCTTAAAATTTACTTTGGTAATTAATTTAGCTTTGAGAACTACGACTTGCAACTGTTTTTTCGCTCGTCCATAATTTATTCGTAAGAGAAAAGACACTTTCTACTATTGTATTAGTGCTGGGCAGGAATAAAATATAGTCAATAATTATACGAAAGTTCATATGATTAAAATTATCGGTGTGAAAGTGTTTGAACAATTCCACCCAACGGCTTTCGTTTAAAACATTCCCAGTGTTCCATTCTGTACAATTTTTGCCGTGAAATGTAGTTAGAAATAAGTGAATATTCATCGAATAATTCTTGTATCTTGGTTGGAATAATACTAGTATCTTGGTTATAATGATAGATATAGTAAAAGAGACCTAGATGAAACGTGCCCACCAAAAACTTGATTCGAACAACGGCATCCATTTTGGTGACAAAAGTGTTGCCAAAATTTTATCTTTTAGCGTAAAAAGAGTTAAATATTATAATTTAGTGTCCCTATTTATTGTAACTTCTGCGAAATTCTTGAATGCCCACTTCCTAGTGCTTTTTGAAATGGCAGTGTAGTTTAATATTATGTATGTATATATTATGCGCAATAAAAACGCTAATTTTAAACATATACAAAACAAATGTTTAACAAATAGTAGCTAAAATAAGATTATTTATATTTTCTTCCAGATTTCTCTTCTTTAAAAAATCATCACTAGGAGATAACTAAAATAAATATTTAAAACAAAACCAACCTACCGATAGAATGAAAGGTTACAACCTCTGTCAGCTCTGTTTTGTGCAATTAATTGCCATATATAACGGTGGCATAATTTGTTTTTCAGAAAATAAAACTTCGACGGATGAAAATACATATATAGCCGTTTAAAAATTTTATTTGCCCGATTCTGCTATGCATTTACTTTCAAAAGATTTACAGTAGTATTTTAAAATAAGGTACTTTTTAGCTCATTACTAATTGTCAAGCGGTATCAATTATTTTTGCAGCATTTTAGTATCTTGTACATTCACTAAACTGTTTTACAGCCTTGAGGGGACTCATTTTTCTCAGGCCCCCCCACCCCAGAAGTACTCATATGGGTGCCCATGTTGTGCACATGTGCGGTTTTTCGATATCATCTCATTGTTTGGCTCGGACGATTTCCTGGTTTCACACCGTGAAAGGGCACAAAGAAATATCGGATCGATTGCATGACATCGTCAAACCGTAGACCCTTAGAAACTTGAACTGCACCTTTCAAAATGGTGTACTACGCATGCCCACTGACTTCACTTTTGATACTTCTGAACGTTTCCTTAGGAGATGGTACAAGAAGAATTGAGGAAACGTATTTCGACAAATTACAAGCTCGAAATGCACTGACCAAGCAGTGAAGGCCGTATCATGAAAGGGGCCCCCAGAGTCCCAATCCTTTTTCTAGGCTGCTATTAAGGCTAGCCACGATTATGCTAATTATGATATTACGTAATCAGAGATTGTACGTAAGGGCACTTGCCGCATGTCAGGGCCGTTTTAGGTGGGAGCCAGAGCACCCATTCTTTTTCTAGGCTGTTATTGATGCTAATTATGATATTACGTAATCAGAGATTGTATGTGAGGGCACTTGTAATGTCACATGTCAAGGCCATTTTGGGTGGAGGTTGGAGCCCCCATCCTTTTTCAAAGCTGTTATTGAGGTTAATTACGATATTATATAATCAGAGATTGTATGTGAATCTAAAAAAGGATGGGGGCCGGAGCCCCCCCATCCTTTTTTAGATTGCTATTGGAGTCATGACTGCGATATTCCGTATTTAGAGAGTGTACATGAGGGTACTTGAAATGCCTCATCAGGGCCATGTAGAGTGGGGGCCAGAGCCCCCATTTTCCTGATTATAATTTCGTAGATGTAAGTATCCATCAACATGGAGTTTTCAAAATTATTGAGGAGGGGGGGTGCTAGGCACATATTATAAACATTTATGCGTTGCAAGATAGATAGCTAGATAATGTAATTTATTTCAAATCATTGAAGGGTTGGGGACCCACGGGCCCATATAACCCTACTCAAATATCTAGTGTGCATTTGCAACAACATACAGTATCCTGAGAGAAGCCATTGCAAGGGTTACCAGAAACCCAGACAGAAGGGAAGCCAATCCCAGTATGTTATCACCCAAACTGCTGGTGGTGGTACCGTAATACTGGATCTAATCAAAGATTATTAAAAAATTCCAAGTAATAAAATATTTTATATGTTTAAAAATAAAATATTATTACATGGAAGTGCAGGGCAAAGAAACGGATATTTAATTCTGGGTGCATTTTTTTTCTATTTTTCCGCATTAACAATATTTTATGAATGTTAAAATAACATGAATGCTTAATATTTTTCAGGATACCAACCTGTTTTCATTTTTCTGTATGAATGTTATTTTTGTTAGGAAGGCATGCTTCCCTCCGCTTACCACATCCATAGTTAACATCGTGATGTATCGCGATGTTAGACTGACGATATATCACAATGTCAAAAACGTAGCATCGTCCAGGCCTAGTTCCGTTCATTGGCAAATGCATATGATTGGTCAGGGAAAGGGCCTGTAGTAATCCGATTGGTTGAATAAATTTGTAAAACACTGTGTAATTCGTCATCTTCCTGGAGTTCTGTTTATGCTATTTACCATCATGGTATGAGCCAACATGCCAGGAACTGAAAAATTGTCCCTGTTTATGATAGGCACAATTAAAAAACTAAGGTGTTTTGCAAATGTAAAATATTTACTTGTAAAGTATGAGAATAATGGAAAGGCCTGAATGACCTTGTATGAACTTCGGATTAGGAAATTGGAAAAAAAAATTAGAAAAAAGAAGAAAGGTTGCAATGGTTGTTGACATTGTCAAATGGTTGTTGTCATTGTTGAATTGTCCTGCTCACCCAAAGGTTTTTAGTAAAGAATTACAGGCAAAGTGATTTTTTGTCTCCAAATGCAACATATCTTCAACCCATGGATCAAGCAATCAAACAAAATTTTGTTTGATTGCTTGATCCATCGAAAATGTATTATTTTCAAACCTATCTTTTCGCCAGACGATGAACAGGCTAATCCAAGGTAATACTTTTGAATTGTGTGTGAAATATTCATTATGCCTGGGAAAGTGTAAACAAAGGCGGACATAGACTTTTATTTGTTTTTTGTGTGGGTGGAGTGGGGGGGATCAAGGACAGAATTTGCCATGGTCTTGGAATAACACCCTTCATTTATCATGAAAGTTGGAATTTTTTACAGTGAAAAAATATATTTTTGGGGGTCATGACCCCTGTGACTACCCCCATGTCCCCCTTTGGTGCAAAACCATCAACTATTGTGTATAACTTCAAAAAAGCTGGTTTCAATCACAGGAAAATTTTCCAAGAGAAAAAAATTTCATCAAATGCTGATTACACCATTTCAACTTCACATAAAGTGAAATTTTTTGGTGCTTGAATCGATAATTCCAGATGAAATAACTTAGAAAGCAACGTTCATATTGATGCCAATTTCAACGCATCCTACTCAAGTCTCATAAAGATCACACTGCTCACTGTAGTCCGGGGTTTGGTTCCCTAGGCCTTAAGAGGTTCAGATTTCTCGAAAAACAGTAAGTTCCGGAGCAGCATGACCATTGTGGTCCCTGCACCGTAAAGCTTCAAACGAACAACTCATCCTACGGATGATGATGATATTCAGTTTAGGAGATATGTATTGATGATGATGATAACAAGGCATGGAGTTAATGTCTTGTTCCTACTTTGATACTTTAAGATCTTTTGCCGGGTCTCACGAATCAATGCCTAAAAACATTTTTAAGATATTGTTAATTCCGAGGCTTAAGTTCTAAATAAAAATTTTGCGTCGAAATGACAAAGAAAAATTACAGATTTTTTAATAAAATATAATTTTTAA
>QLNU02015270.1:60614215-60624947 GCA_006491805.2 Dysdera silvatica
TGTATATAGAAGTAGTAAGCTCACTGAAATTAGTAAATGGTGATCGATTTCGGAAATATATGATAAAAACCATTAAAGAAATTCAAATATTAAACGTTTATACTTTTTTTTCGTCATTAAAAGCCTTCTTCTGAATTCAATCTAATTTGTTCTCGCTAAAAAATGGTCGCCGACTGATACCAATGTATTTCTGGCATTTTTAATTAGCTTAAGTCTAAAAAATGTACTTGCACACAAGAACATATATTTCTTAAAAACAATAGGAAATTATAAATTACATGCAAAACAAAATAATCAATGTTCAAAAGTAGATGCAAATTATTTTCCGTGATAATCTGAATATATGCATATCTAATTTAATAGAAACATGCATTATTCACCGTTTAAGATTTTTCCAATTTATATAAAAGTACAGTATTTCAAGAACTGATATTACAAAATTTTATTACATAAATATTCTCGCATGAAATGGGGTTACATAAAAATACGGGTTTTTTTTTAGCAGAAGGCCTCATTTCTTGTAACAGGAACTCAAAGAAACAAAAAAATTGACAAGGCTATATTAATGTTAAATGAGACGGCACAAATTAGCGCCTTTAAAATTGTTTAATTAACTGCGTTAATGTGTTTGCTCTCAGTGATTATTATTGCTGCGTAGTGCCGTTAATTAACTCAAGATTATTCTCGCGATTGAAGTTTATATAAAGCAACATTTTTTATAAATGCATCGTACGGAACTTACAGTACGATGCATTTCGTAGGAAATTTTCAGAACTTGAATTTTACTGGCGTTCTAATAAGGATTTTTACTGTTACGAAAGTACAGTAAAACCACTTTTAACGGTCACCTCTAAACAATGATAACCTCTGGATACCGGACACGTATCTATGGAACCGGACCAATGTTCCATAGGATTAACATTGGTGCTCACCTTCAAACAACGAACTCCGAACAAAGGCCACCCGGTAGGCATAAAAAAAAACAAAAACAAGACGCATAAATTTCACGAAGTGAAGGTATAAAAATGAATCGCAAACGGCAGAAGTCTTTGAGTTTAGAATAGAATATTATTTTATTTGTATGGGCCTGGATCCGTTATAAAGGTTGGCAATTTTGTTTTATTGAGCAACTATATCGCATTGTGGTACATCACATCACAATCATGATACAAAACCATCAAGGAAAACACTAGAACACACGTACAAGGGCGAATCAGAAAGTCATTGCCTTTATTTTTTAGTCAAATTACGGCTGTAAATGCGAAGTCAACATATCCATTCCCAGCCGTGCACCGTTGTTGGAGCGGCCCGGCCTTATCTGCCGGTAGCTCCGCGGCACGGCGCTGCTGTCAGTTGTTGAAGATTGCGGTTGTTCTTCACATGTCCACGGCGTACGAGCAACGATTAACAAGATTCACCAAACTATATATATATCATAGAGTTCATATATATACGATATAACTAGATATATATACAGTAGTGGACAAAATTGTGGAAACCCTTTGAAAAAAGATTATTTTAGAGGTTTGATGGCTAATAACACCACTTTTTTTTGTACCAATACTATAAAATTATATATCATTGGAAAGGTAATTTAATCAAGATTGTAATGCAATAACATTTATGAATCGTATTTTAATAGAACAGCATTCATAAAGAAGAAAGGTGATATACATAGAAAAAATGAGATATACAAAAATGTTCACCATACCAGTTAATACTTAGTTGGGTAACCTTTAGCCTTAATTACGGCCTTACAACGCTTTCCCATGGAGTGAACCAAGTTCTTTAGTTCTGCAGCTGTTATAATATGAAACCAAGATTGAATTATTGCTTCTGTTAATTGTGTTTTATTGCTGGGTTGCTTCCGACTAACAAGCTTCTTTAGCCGGCTCCATAGATTTTCGATGGGGTTAAGGTCTGGGCTATTTCCAGGCCATTCCAGCAGTTGAATATGATGATCTTGAAACCATTTTTTGCACACACGAGCAACATGACATGGAGCTGAATCCTGTTGAAATATAAATGCTTCATTATCTTGGAAAAGATCACATGCAGAAGGCTGCAGCTTGGGCTCAAGTATTTCATTTATGTATCTTTGGGCATTTATATTCCCATTGATCACGCAAATTCTGCCCACACCTCTTGATGTTATACAACCCCAAATCATAACACTAACTGGGTGTTTCACGGTAGGTGTAATGCACTCAGGATGGAAATCTTCTCCAATTCTTCTCCATACGTATTTTACGCCATCACTACCAAACAGTGAGATTTTGGTCTCATCACTCCAAATTACACTGTCCCATTGTTCCGTTGTCCAGTTAACATGGGTTTTAGCCCAGTTTAATCTTTTCAACCTCTGTTTGACAGACAAAAATGGCTTTTTTCGTGGAATTCTTGCATTTAGACCACATTCATGCAGTCTGCGCCGAACAGTCCTTGCACTTAACTTCACATTGCATTGCGCCATTTCACCTTGTATACACAGAGATGATTTTTTCCTGTCACCTAGGCACTGTCTTTTAATTCTTCTATCATCACTTGCTGTTGTGCACCTTTTTCTGCCTTTACCAGTCTGGTTTTGTAATGACTGAGTCTCCTTATACTTCTTCAAAAATTTAGAAATGCCACCTTTAGTTAAGTTTCCCCCAATATTTCTTCTAATTTCTTCATAACTGTAGCCTTGTTCACTTAATATTACTATTTTACATCGCTTCCTAGGTGACCAGTCAACTCTTTGCGCCATTTCTTTAATTTTATTACGTTTTACAAGCACACTAAATCAAAGAGCACAAAAAAAAAACAACCAACTTGATAGCAATTACAGAACACACTGATAAATGTCCTGTAACCTGTTGGCTCATTGCCAAAACAAGAGAAAACATGATTGGCTCATTGCCAAAACAAGATGACACCTGATTGGCTCTGTAAACACTCATGCTCATTGGCCACATTCAAATGAAGGAAAGCTACTTCATATAAATGTAAGCAAGCTGTGCTTCTTTTTTCTGGTTATTTGGCTATAACTTTTGATAGAATACAGATAATTGAACAAATGTTATTGCATTACAATCTTTATTAAATTACCTTTCTAATGATATATAATTTTATAGTATTGGTACAAAAAAAAGTGGTGTTATTAGCCATCAAACCTCTAAAATAAACTTTTTTCAAAAGGTTTCCACAATTTTGTCCACTACTGTATATATATATATATATATCATCATCATCATCATCATATTCAACCATTATCTATCCACTGCTGGATGAAGGTCTCTCCAAATGCTTTCCACACAAGTCTATCCTGGGCCATTCGTTTCCACGTCACCCCAACCTCTTTTCTTATTTCATCCACCCATCTAGTTTGAGGACGTTTTCTAGGTCTTCGGTGGTCTCTTGGAATCCAGTTCAGAATTTCTGTTGTCCATCGTTGATCAGTTCTTCTTGCAATATGCCCAGCCCATCGCCATTTCAGTCCTTTTACTTTAACAATGATGTCCTCTACTCTAGTTTGCTCTCTCACCCAAGTGTTTCTTTTTCGATCTCTCCTAGTTATTCCAAGCATGCACCTCTCCATGCTCCTTTGCGTTGTCTGTAACTTTCGTATTGCTCCAACTGTTAGACTCCATGTCTCTGATCCATAAGAGAGGACTGGCAATACACACTGGTTGAAGACCTTTCTTTTTAGACACAAAGGCAATTTCCCCTTCAGGATAAAACTGTTTCTTCCAAATGCACTCCAGCCAAGTTTAATACGTCTGTTGAGTTCTTTCATAATGTTGCCATCCATTGAAATCAGCTGGCCAAGGTAAATATATGAATCCTCTTGTATGCCATCCTCTCCTTTTAATGCAATGATGTGTTTCTTCCCAACAGATAAACTTCCTTTAACAACCCTAAGGCTCTTGTTATTTTCAATGGCTTTCCTTACTAGCTCACAGTTGAATTTTCTTATGTCTTCTTTCATGCTTTTGCGCAGAGTTTTACAAAGTTCTATGTACTCAATCCTGGAACTGGTATTTCGATTGTCCACCTTCATATCTCTTCGCCTTTTCATGAGCTGTTTCGTCTTCTCAGATAATTTGCTATTGTGCTTTTTACAGGTTACACCACCAATTTCCCCAGCAGTTTCAACTATTGTCTTAACAATGTTTTCATTTGCTTCTGAGATATCACTTTCATCAATAAGTCCTTCCAGTGCAGAAAAGCGATTTTTTAATTCCAACTTGAATGCCTCGGTATTTACTTTCAGTTTCATTAGATCCACCCTCTTACTTACTTGTTTCCTAATGAGCTTCTGTCGTTCTAATTTAGTATTTAAGTGCACTTTACATCTCACCATTCGATGATCACTTCCAGTATTAAATCTGTTCAGTACACTGCAATCTTCAATAATTGATTTCTTGTTTGCCAGGATATAGTCAATTTCACTAGTTCCCCCATTTGGGTGTTTCCATGTCCATTTTCTTTGCGGTTTCTTCTTAAAAAATGAATTCATGATGCTAAGGTTTTCAGCTTCTGCAAATTCGATGAGTTGATCGCCACGTTCATTCCTTTCCCCATATCCGTATTTACCAACCGATGTCTCTCCTTGTTCCTGTTGTCCAATTCTTGCATTGAAATCCCCCATGATGAGCTTGATATGTTGTTTCCCTTTGGTGTGTAACTCTTTGATTTCTTCATAAAATTCTTCAACCTCTTCGTCGGTATGGCTTGATGTTGGTGCATATACCTGTACTATTTGAAGTTGGTATCGCTGGGTTAGTTGAACAACGAGCCTCGCTGCTCGATCTGATGTACTTTCAACTTCCAGAAGACAGTCTTTAATTCTTTTGTTGATTAAGAAGCCAACACCACTTGTTCTTCCAGTTTCCGTTCCTCTATAATAAAACAAATGTCCACTTTTAAGTTCCACCAACTCTTCACCTTTTCTTCTAACTTCACTGAGTCCTACAATGTCCCATTTGATCTTGTCAAGTTCTTCTTCCAATTCCTGAAGTTTTGCTTCAGAAGCAAGGGATCGTCCATTAAACGTAGCCAAGGTCAATAACAAACGGCAGCCTGGGCCATTCCAGTGATTCTTAGCACCCCCTGCTTTCATGCCACACTGACCGCTGCCTTGATCAGGAGCACTCCAGCACCTGGAGACTAGGGGCCATGGTTTCTGGTGTGTCAACATAATGGAGGAATTAGCCATAATTTCACCACGCTGGCTAGACGGGTTGGTGAATTAGCCCTCCCCTTCCGCCTTTCTATCCGTGCAGCAAATATTAATTTGCCACATAAATAGAAAGCTCAGCCTGCACCACTTGAAGGCGGGGTAGGACACTAGGTTACTGGCCTGGCCGGTTCCACACATCGTCACATACGTTCAGCGTGTGGGTCTCCTTCCAGTTAGATACCAGCAACCCTTTTGCAGGCCATATATATATATATTGATTGATTGAACTACATATAAAGATATATATGCTGTCAAAAAGAGTAGACAAGTATTTGTACCAATAGATGACGCTACCAACAGCGGGCATAATAAACAAAACTGTCTAGTTATTCCCGCCTGTTCACACCTTTCAGTGCTGTTTTGTCTTGATTAAATTGCTTTCTATTTGTTATAATTTCCTTTTTTCCTGATGTTCCGTTACGTTTTAAGTTTTTTTTCAAGTATAGTGTTTATTATTAAAGTAACTACTACTTAAAGTTAAGGATCGCGTCCCTGAGGAGGAAAAATCTGGTGCTATTTACCAAATACCGTGTGGAGACTGTGACAAGGTGTATGTTGGACAGACGGGAAGATCGATACGTCTACGAGGGAAGGAGCATATGCGTGCGGTAGCTAGGGGAGACGATTCAAACCAGTTGGCTGAACATGTCTTCAGGGAGGGTCACGAACCAGATTGGCATTCGATGAAAATATTACATCAGAATGTGACGAATCTGGGGAGTAGACTTTTTCTGGAATCATGGGAAACCTACGGTTTGAGGAGTCGTGCAATAAACATCGCAAAACCTCTACCAGAACCTTACAGGATTTTTGCAAAACCTCGAGTTGGGGGTGTTCATCTGACATCGTCGGGTTTTGGAGTTTCCCCGGTGAGGATTTCCCCCGTTGAGGTTTCCTCAGTCGGAACTGCCCGCACCTTAGAACATATAAGGATCCTTTATATGGTCTAAGGGTATTCCCAACATGCGGGTATATAAGCTTAGGACTTTCACGATCTCTTCATTCTGCCTTCACTTGACAAAGGGAGCAGTTGGCTCCCGAAACGTCGTGTTTTTAAACCTTACGCCAGTGTTCGTCATGGAATCTCCTGGCGTTTTGTTTCGTTATGAGCTTAAATGACAAGTATGAGGATTTTCTAAGCATGTTTCCCCTGTACATTCTTTATTATATATTATATTAATAACTTAATATATTAGCTTAATATATTTTTTCTAATTTTTCAACATGATCAATAATTTCATAAAATGTACACGCGTATTTTTGATTTTAATAAATTGCATATTTTGCTAGTAATTTAAGTATATTATGAAAAAATAAAAGGGTTAAGCTTTTTATTTTCTCAATAGCCACGTGCATCAATGACGATATAGTTTTTTTTGTTTATTATGCAAAATATGGAATAGAGATTGCATTTCGTAAATAACTGATTGAAATCTTATCTTCTTACCAGTTCTAAAAATTTATAAGTTGTCTGCATACATATTCTCATATCATGAATGAAAATACTGATGCCGTACGTTGGTTCACTTTTATTTGTACATATTTATAAATAAGTATTAAGGTTATAAAGATATGGAAATAAGTAAAAATATTTAAACAACTATTAAACTAAGTTTGTAAATATTGCATATACCGGCCACATTGCCAAAATTTTCGCCAAGTTGTTGATGTTTACACCGTTACGGTTTCCTAAACCTTTTACTTGTTGCCAGTTTCTCGAACAGTATTGCTTGATTCTTTAGGCTTTTATAGAACTAATTCTAGTGCTTTTGAGGTGACCGGAGTACTTTTCTTTTATCAGTGGTTTTTTTAGTTTGCCTAGTGGAACACCCATCCGTTTCTGGATAGTGGCATTGAAAGCAAGCAAAAGGAACCACCTCTATCAGAACTCTCGTGAATCAGTATTGCTTAAACAATATTAATTAATTTCTGAAGCTTCGAGAAAATTTTACCGTTAAAGGAATTCCGAGAATTTTTCATAGCTGGAGTTTTCTTCTTTTTTTTTCGTAGCCGTTTGTTAGATTCAGCGAGCACTGGTAAGCTCCTAAAGATGGGAGCTGGCGCATCCGCCATTTTGATGCTCAAGTTATGGTTACAAGTTTTATTTATTGGCGGCACTTTAAAAGTTGCGCCAATGTTTACAATAGTCGGATAATCGCGGATTGTTGATTATTTTTATGCCAAAATAGCGATCATTGCGCCAAAGCGGAAAACCTTTATCGCCAAGGTAAATCATACCTAAAATGTACAACAAAATGACGGATGATGCATCAGTCTAGAATTCTAGGGGCTTTGGCCATTTAACGCAAACATAATTGCACTGTGATTTTCCTGTTCGATATCGTGTTCTACCTCAGTATCTTGAGCATCAATTAAACAGATTTTTGTTTCCCTTATAACTTTTCTGGAAATACAGCGCCGCCATTGTGCACAACGTTTTCAAATAACTTACAATTGCACACAACATACCAACAACGTTTTTTGTGCAAGGAAAAGCTGTTGTGAAATAATAGAGTGATTAACCACTGCTAAAAACATGAGCACTGTTTTTTCTTGAAGAATTCCGCAAATTCTATGTTAAAAATGGATATTTTTTATTTCCCGCGGAAAAGAAAATGACGTCCACTTTCCAGAAACAATGCTATTTACGATGGTTATGGTTGCTTTTTGGTGAGAACTGTTTGGCGATATGGCCCGTATATGCAACATTAACCATAAAACCGTCATAGGCATATACTTAAAAATGCCTAATAAGCAAGGAAGTTTTCTTGTCAATAACTCCTTGTAAATGAATGAATGAAATTTCAGGGAAGTATAAGATACAAAAAGCTAAGTGGCTAATTCTTTATGCCATACCCAGAATTCTGATTTATGTGCGCTGAAGTACTTTTGAGGAAACACAAGCGTAATGCATTATACATTTTTTGTGCTCTTATTAGGTTGAAATGTCATAATAAAACGCCAGTTTGACTTAAAAAATATGAGCATTTATGAGGTTGGGGTTGTTGTAGATATGAAGTTAAGCGGGTGTAGATAATATGAAAAAGGTATGACTAGTAAAATATTGTCGCTGTTCCAAAGTAATGTTCATGTTCAGTAATGTCATGTCAAAGTAATGTTCATGATTTTGATTAAAGATTGAATTGTTAATTCGCAACATTTTACGAGTTATGGAAAACCCTCGTCAGTCATTGTGGTATTCTTTTGTCGTAAAACAGGGAGCATTTTTTGAGGTTTGAGATATTATGCACTTCGGAGGTCTGCGCAGTTTGGTGGTGTACACTTATGTGGGGTCGAATTTTCTTTCTCTTGAGCGACAAGGAGATAGGAATAACTTGTTTAAAAATCTTGGTTAAAATAGAATTCACATTCTTCTTGGCTTTTAAATATGAACAATCGTCAAATCCACTCCCAAGGAAAGATCGCCATCAACTCCGGGGAATGAGCTACAAGAATGGTAGTTTCCATAACAGAACGCTAATCATTTGTGAATATGCCGAAAGGCAGTGTCAGGTATATAGAGAGGGATGGGGTTGGCGATTCAGTTCCTCCAAAACAAGCAGAGTTTATCCTGCATAAAATGATACTTTGATAGCAAAGGGTCAACACTTTAAAACAGATAACTCCCTTTATATTCAACCTAAATCTTAGCTCGAACAATAAAAGAAAAAGTGAGAACAACATCACAATTACATGTATGTTATTCAAAATGCCTACATATTACTTATCAAAGGAAGAAGCCCATGCTTCATGTTAACAGGAATAGTGTGGGGCAATTTATAAAATTATATTTATATGAACGTAGCGCTAGTTTTACATGCATTTTTACTTCACATTTGTAACTCAAACTATAGTTTATTGACTCATAAGAGTCAAGAAAGGATTTGAACGTGTTTAGCTTTAATGCAGAGTTTCAAAATTATTGGCAAAATTAAAAATTATTGGGTAAATTAAAAATTATTAGGTAAATTAAAAATTATTGGGTAAATTGAAAATTATTGGGTAAATTAAAAATTATTGCGTAATTCTAAATTTACTAGTTCATGTCCATTGTGCGTGTTGATATTTATTTTTATATAAAATTTTAAGAAATATCAATTTACTCTTGCTTAAATTAGATTCCAAAAGACGAAGTACAAAATGAGTGGGCATTAGATACGAGTATGGCGGAACGTGCGTCAGAAAACATCAGTCCAAGAAGTTCGTATTTATTTTGTGGCGCTTTAATAATATCATTTTTCACACGTGTATGATATATAGTACAATTCATCGTATTGTGCATTATATATATGACGAAACAATACAGAGTTTCACCAGGAGATTCCATAACAAACAGTTATTTCGACACTGGCGTAAGGTTTAAAAACACGACGTTTCGGGAGCCAACTGCTCCCTTTGTCAAGTGAAGGCAGAATGCCTCCTTTCATCATGCCTTCTTTTCATTTCTGCCTTCGCGACAAAGGGGCAGTTGGCTCCAAACGTCATGTTTGCAACGCGATATATGGTGCAATTCATTATATTGTAGATGATATATATACTACAATTCACCGTATTGTACATGATATATAGTGCAATTCACAGTATTATACTATTATCATGTACAATATGATGAATTAAAGATTAAAACTAAATAATAATTTACATATATACAATAATTTTTGCCACCCACGTTTATGTAGCTCAAACTAAAGCTTTTTTATATTTGGAGAAAAAGAGGCGCCGTCCTCATCCTGGATTCGAACCAGGGTCCCCGCGTTTAGTCCTGGGCATCTTGACCAAATAGACGAATGAGGATAAGAACAAACGCATT
This sequence comes from Dysdera silvatica, assembly GCA_006491805.2. NCBI lineage: Eukaryota > Metazoa > Arthropoda > Arachnida > Araneae > Dysderidae > Dysdera > Dysdera silvatica. Next base: position 60,624,250 of record QLNU02015270.1, read on the forward strand.
TTTCTCCGTATATAAGTTTGTAAGATATTATTACCCTTCACAGGGATAACACAATTGCCAAATAATGGTCAACACAGAAAAGCCTTCGAGGCAAGATTTTTGTGAGTTTTTCGTGGGGGAATTTATTATACAATAATTTTTGCCACCCACGTATATGTAACTCAAACTAGAGCTTTTTTTTATATTTGGAGAAAACTTTTCAATAAAAAATATGTCTATAAACACATGAAATTGAAATATGTATGGCATTGAATGGAATATAATGTGATCTTACTTATATCCTGGAAGTTGCACTAATCCAATTGCACTAATCCAATGCGGGACTTGCACGATGAAATAACCAATAGAGTGAAATAAAGCAATTAAATCAAATAGAATATTGATAGTGAAAATTCAAGCTGACCGAGGAATTACGTGTGGACCAATGAGAATATTTTTAAAACACCCCATAAACTCTTTGTCAAGGGGAATTGCCCATTGGGTGTCCCCGTAAATTACATGTTTCTGAAAGAGCAATACTTATTAGCAGATTACATATACAGTTAATATAATATAATTATTTATTAATCTGTTTTCTTTACTCTGATAAAAAAAGCTTCTATTGTGCAAATGTGGCGGCGGCGGACAGGGGGGGTCGGGGATCTTTTGGTTATTATAAAAAGGGGGATCACGGATTATACTTGGTTACTATGAAAAGG
>QLNU02015270.1:60625047-60636719 GCA_006491805.2 Dysdera silvatica
CAACCAATGCCAAGCGTCGCTTATAGCGTTGCAAAGCGCGCAAAACATGGAGCCTGCAGCAGTGGTGTCAAGTGTTATGGAGCGACGAATCACGGTACACTATTTGGCAATCGGATGGTAGAGTCTGGGTGTGGAGTATGCCGGGTGAATGCGTTTAAAGCGACTGTATTCTGCCGCAAATTAAGTTTGATGGTGGAAGCATAATGGTTTGGGGTGGTTTCTCATGGTTCGAGCTTGGCACTTTAATTCCTTTGAAGGGAACTCTGAAGACGGGAGGCTATCTCGACATTTTGGATAATTTCATGCTGTGGGTGATCTCCTAAATGCACAAGTCACCAAAACTTTATTGGACAGTATACATTCAAGCATGTTCTATATATTGGCCGTGTAGTTTTGTGGAAATTTGAAAAAAAATAAAAAATCCAAAGTGTCTGGATACTTTTGGGCGCATATGTGTGTGTATATATATATATTTACACACACACACACACACACAAGAAATTGCTTTATCTTATACTTTAGTTACTAAGAAATTTTTTATTACGATGTTTGACAATTAGACTTTTATTTCCATTTAAAACGTTCCATAGTGTTCCTAATTACATTCTGAATAAAAAGGGAAAAAAAGAAACGCTTAGCGTTATATCGCCGAGTGGAAATCTGACTTTTAGAATTTAACTTAACCATTTGTACTTTTGGTGTATTTGCTGTATGAATTAAATTTTATATAAGTCGACCTCACCTTTATAAAGATTTTTCAGGACTTATAAGGTCAACTCTCATATTTATCGTTATATATAATGATTATTTTTTAATTTGCAAAGCAATTTTTTTAAATAAAAATCTCAGTTATAGAATGAAACTCTTTATTTCCTTAAAATTTCATTTCAGTATGAAATGCAGATCTACCTTATACACAAGATTTATTAAACATTTCGTATAACATCAAAGACCACGAACATAATATCCATGGAACGTAATATGCATTACACATACAGCATATAAATATCTGTATTATGTTACGTCATGAATCCTATTCTCAATTAGTGTTTAATAATAATCTTTGGAAGGAGAAAAATGTTTAAAAACAGCTTAACCATCTTGCAATTATTCACTCTTATATGTTGAATTGTCGCTTGAAGAATCAATATAACAAAGTTGTAACACCTATTCACTAAACCTGTTAAGACTATTTATTCATACTTCGCGAGTCCTCCTATGCAGGACCGGGCAAAGGTATTTCCGCTTCGATATAAGCAGGTGAATATGAGGGGTGAACCAAAATATCGCAGCCATACTCAATGAATCTATCAAACAATCATTAAAAACAGCGGGACCTAATATTGTCGTGACGAAACAAAACACTTCGACGATTGGTCAGTTCTGGCTGCTTTTCATGGATTTCTACTTTTAGAATCGCCATCTACAAACAGTATTTCTCTGAATTGATGGTCTGATTAAGTGGCAAAAATTTGTAACAAATTATTCCTTTATGGTCCCGCCATACACAGAGCATAACTTTCTTAAGATGCAGCCCACCTTTGGTGGTTCATTTGACTTACCCTATCATCTTTTTCTCGTATCATTGTCGTATATTATCCACTTCTTTTCTTCTGTGAAGAGTCGTTTAAAAAAGAGAGATTCTTCGTTTTGTTTCAGAAGCTAATCGCATGCCGAAATTCGAGTAAGCACATTCTGCTTTGTCAGAGTATGGGGTACTCACACGTCGTAGCGGCTTACGTATACAAGATTCTTCAAACGATGATGTACTCTGCTTTTCTAATTATTTAGGCTATCTACTAGTCCCTCAACTATATAATGAGGATTTTCAGTAATAGTTTCTTTTAGAAGGTCCTCGTTTACAGAGAAAGGACGTCCAAAGCGGGCATTGCCTTTGTGGCTGGAATTTCCGCAGTTTAACTTTTTCAAGCCATCTTCGAACTATGTCATCAGAAAAGACACTGCGTTTATATACTTCGCAAATTTTGCGAGCTGTCTGACTAACATTTTTTCCTTTTTTTTTAAATAAAAAAGCATAATATGACGTAAATGAACTTTTTGATCCTCAATTTTTAGCACTGAACTGAAACAAAACAATGTGCCACACCAGATGCAAGGATAACACAATATGAGCAAGAATAACCGAGTTTTCTTATCAACTCATATCAAGGTAACTCTCAGCAGAAGCAAAAAAATTAGAAGGAAACGCGCTTTGAATAAAAACAAAAACGCAGAACTTTCCGGATAACAATATACAGGGTGACCCAAATTAAACTACAGTAGAAACTCGATTATCCGGATTAATTGAAATCAGAAACATCCGGATAATCGAATACAATTAAAAGATAAATAAATAGAAAACCGGAAACCAGGAAAAAAAACTTTAAAAATTGTTATACAATAATTTTTGCCACCCACGTATATTTAGCTCAAACTAGAGCTTTTTTTATATTTGGAGAAAAAAAGGCGCCGTCCTCATCCTGGATTCGAACCAATTCCCCGCATTGAGCCCGCGGTGTCTTGACCTACTAGACGAATGAGGACAAGAACAAACGCATTTTTCTCCGTATATGAGGATGTAAGATATTATTACCCTTCACAGGGATAACACAATTGCCAAATAATGGTCAACACAGAAAAGCCTCCGGGGCGAGATTTTTGTGAGTTTTTCGTGGGGGAATTTATTATACAATAATTTTTGCCACCCACGTACATATAGCTCAAACTAGAGATTTTTTTAATATTTGGAGAAAACTTTTCAATAAAAAATATGTCTATAAACACATGAAATTGAAATATGTATGGCATTGAATGGAATATAATGTGATCTTACTTATATCCTGGAAGTTGCACTAATCCAATTGCACTAATCCAATGCGGGACTTGCACGATGAAATAACCAATAGAGTGAAATAAAGCAATTAAATCAAATAGAATATTGATAGTGAAAATTCAAGCTGACCGAGGAATTACGTGTGGACCAATGAGAATATTTTTAAAACACCCCATAAACTCTTTGTCAAGGGGAATTGCCCATTGGGTGTCCCCGTAAATTACATGTTTCTGAAAGAGCAATACTTATTAGCAGATTACATATACAGTTAATATAATATAATTATTTATTAATCTGTTTTCTTTACTCTGATAAAAAAAGCTTCTATTGTGCAAATGTGGCGGCGGCGGACAGGGGGGGTCGGGGATCTTTTGGTTATTATAAAAAGGGGGATCACGGATTATACTTGGTTACTATGAAAAGGGGGGGTCACCGCTTGAAAAAGATTGCGAACCTCTGCCCTAGGTTACAATATGTTTCTCTCGCCATTCAACTTACTTCCTCTCTCTCTTAACTTTCGCTTCACTATTCTTCTTTCTTTCTCACTTTCTCCAATAGTTTTATTCAGAAAAGCAAATATCATTGCCTGTGTTTTAAGGCGTAAAAACTGCTACGGTCATACTGCACCAGATCTTACAGATTTCCGAGGAATTTGAACCTCTATTGTCTACAAGTTTCATAAGGATGAACACATTCACATTTTTCTCTAAGTGTATTGAAATACAAGATTAAATATATAAAAACAAGCAGGAGGATACAAATAGGTAAAACAACGTTTCCCTAAAGCTTATACACTTCAGAATACAAATAATTTAGTCACTATCAGTACAAGCTAAAGAAAAGGGTTAACAAGGCGATATTTTGCGTCCTATTTCGATAGTCAGGGGAGATTTTTACAGAAACTTCTGAGCAAGAGGAGCATTGTTTTAAACAAAATCGAGATAAGATATGTAAGGGCGCAGAACTAAAATTTTTAGTTAGGGTACGACAATTAAAATATAAATATATTTATACTTGCTGCAATATATACCATATAAAACAAAACAATATATACATAATACTGTATACCGTGTGCTCAGTTGGAAAGGTATATATCTCTTGATAGGAGTTGAGTAGAAATTTGAAAAAAAAAAAAATATACGTTAATTTTTATTTCTGAGCAGAAGCTCAAAATTAATATCAAAGTTTTTATTCAACCTCCAGACTCATACGCACGTTTTTAAATTTTTAAAAAGTATTGGCTTTTACTACAGTCTTTGATTTTACCATGTTTGGCGCAGTATAGCTCAGATGCTCTTGCGCCATAAAAAACCCAAACAAACAAACCAAACAAACAAATAACCTCCAGACTTCTAACCTCCCAACTTTGAATTTTCAAATAGCACCCCTATCTTGTAATATAGCATTTTAAACAGCGTAAACATAAAATATTTCTGCAAAAAAAATTAAATTGTTTTATGCATACGGGAGAAAGAGCTAAAAATATAATCGTTCTTTTGTATTATTCACAGTGATATCGCGGTAGAAATAACGAACCAGTATCACTGCAAATGACCAACACCCAACAGAAACCTGATTTTCTGCGCAGATGGCGTGAAAATTCATACTCGTCAGTTCATTCAAACCAAAGATAGGTCAAAGCTCTCTCTCTTCCTTGTATTGTCATAAAAAAAAAGATTTTGTTTTTAGCTATTTCTCTCGAAAACGTGGACCAATTTGATTTTTTCTCATAAATATTTTTTTTTTACGCTGTTTAAAATGATATATCGCAAGATAGAGAGTGGTCTTTGAAAATGCAAAGTTGGGGGACCAAAGTGTCAAAGTTGAGCAAAACAATTCTTTCATATTAATTTTGGGCTTCCTTCCGGAAATGAAAATTGACTTTTTGTTTTTTTCAAATATTTATTCAACTCCTATCGAGGGATATACAGGGTGTTGCCTTTTCAACTGGACACACGGTATAATGCAACATTTCCTTGCCTAATTATATTTCAGTTATGTTTAATAATTATATAGGTAAATCATGCAAACAGCATTTGAAACCATCATCAGACTCCGAAGTTTTTCAAACAGGAGATAATATTTCCAATACTTCAAGAACCCTTAAGATTTCATCTATTATCTCTGAAGAGACTGAAGAAATTGTTGGTGAAGACACGTTAAGTGAAGATTATCCATCATCTTTGACATTTTCGAAGGCTGAAAACGGTATTTGGTCTTCAACTAGTGATTCCTACTTGGCAGAAAACAAAACTCCAATTCTAGAAGTGAGAGCAAGCTGTTCTTATGATGCCACTGACGTCTCAGCAATTCATAGAAGTCGGGGTCAGTGGACAAAAAAATATGAAGACCAGTCATTTAAGGAAGGCGGTAAGATCCTTGCTCACTTTACTCTTTTGAGGAATTAATTAATTGGATTTTTTATAACGTATATATTTTTATAATGTGATCTAAAAAAAAATTCTTGCATTGATTTATGCATTACGGGGTCATAAAAAATGGAGACTTTTATACAACGACCACGATAGCAGCTTGTATTTCCTGTTAAGTAATTAGTAAATTTCGAGAAATCTTTTCTTTTTTACTGAGGGCAAACAAGCAGATAATATATAGTTTAGTTTTTAATGACGAGATAGTTGCAAACCTGGGTAATGCATATATAAGAGATGTAAATCTATGTAATATTTACTTATATTTACAACTTACTATACACTGCGTGATAGTGAAAATGTAATACCAAGAAGGAATGGGCAGAAAGTGATGAAAATCGGCAAACAGAGAGAGATAGCAACGAACAATAAGTGGTGTTTATTGCAACATGATGCACCTATACACTGAGAGACAACATCGTCTGATCAGTATGTAGAACCACGGCGGGCGGCGATATAAGCAACAATATGTCAATGAGTATGCGGATGGTGTCCTGAGTGATGACTATCCAAGTACTCATTCCTTATAAACCATTGGCTAGAGTTCGCCTTCTGAACACGGTGGTGGCAGCGCACGCAAGCGACGTCCAATTATGACCCAGCAGTGTTCGATTGGTAAGAGATCAGGAGAGAATGGGGGCCAAGGAAGCACCTGGTACTAGGTACCTTGCAAGATACGTTGGCTTATGCCTGCCTTTTGCGGTGGGGCGTTATCATGCTGGTAAATAGCATTGGGCACCTTCTTAAGGAAGGGCAGTGTCACTGTCCGCAGCACGTCATCCACATTGGGCCGTCATAGTGCCCTCAATACAAACCAGAGATGAAATCGTAATCGATGGCGCCCCAAACCATGATGCCACATTGTCACGCGGTGTGCCGTTCCACAGATGTGGCCGGATTGGATCTGTCACCACATCAGCGCCAGACTCGTACATGACAACTGTCATTGCTAAAACAGAAGCGTGACTCGTCTGAGAACACGACCTTGTGTCATTCCTCCCATGTGGCTCTATTCCGACACCCTTGCAAATGAAGGCGACTGTGCTATTAGGTCAATAGCAGCCTTCTTAACGGGCGCCATGAGTGCAGGCCGTTGGTGACCAATAGGCGAATAGTGGTCCTAGTTGATATGGGATCGTCAAGGGTGTCCTGCATGTGCTGTAAAAGGGCGACGGAAGTGGTCTGTGGAGCCATCAACGCTTGCCGGCGGATGCGTCTGTCAAGCGGGTTGACATTGCTCTAACACCCCTCAACCATACCAATTCCGTTATTCCAACCATCTTTACCACAGACGGTGCACCGTGAACGCGTGTAGATGACTATCCGCTGGGATTTGACGTAAGGACACAACTGCCCTTCTGAGTCCTATCACCGTTTCTCTCGTGAAATCCTTTGTCTGCTAGAACTGCCTCTGTTGGCGGCGGCTTGGCATTCTCTGCTACTACAAATTTTCTCTGAGACAAAAATACTGCAAAACGATTCTCCCGACCGACAGAGCGGCGTAACTATTGCCTATTTGCATAATTTTCTGCCTACTCCCTCTTGATGTTTCATTTTCACTGTCACGTATTATACAATAATTTGTAATACTATTTAAGATTAAACTCATTATGTAATAAATTTTGTGGTATAATAATTTTAAATACGTAAAAGCTTTTATATGTTGTACAAAACTTATTTATATAATACGTTATAAATATAAGTAATGTATAAAAGTTGCATTTTGAATCACACATATCAGAGATGCCTAGCATATGGCTCGCGAAGATCTCACGTCTACTGACAATGGATTATAAAAACTTAGTTTCATTTTCACCGGTTTAAGAAAAAATTGGTGGTCCAATTTTCTTAAGAGACATAATAAAAATATCGATGGGAAAAATGGCAAAAATACATAATTGAGTCAAGTTCTAAGAAGATAAAAAAAAAAGTTTTGTGACAGTTTCTTTTCCTAAAAGGAATAGATACTAATATATTTTGGAAATTCAATAATTAAAAAATTCTATAGAAATAAGAGGATTGAATAAAAGTTTGAATAAATGATTCCCCATGGAAACGTATTACCGTTTACAACACAGCAGGCGTGCAACCAAAAAAGTGCTTAGAAATCAATATTGATTTAGATAGATTTTTGGCTGCTGATTTCAGAAAAAAAAAGAAAAAAAAATCCACCATATACCATTTTTTCACAAACTGAAAAAATTTGATTTACATAGCCACAAATACATTGCGTTATCATCTGCTAAAAAAGGGGGCGAGTATTTAGTGACAAAAGTCGTCATTACTGGCGAAAACTTTAGATTTTTATGGCAGTCCCTGGGGCGAATAAAAAAAGCAATTTTTAAGTAACGATACGTTCAAAAAAATTTTTTTTGGACAGTTTGCTTTGTAGTCAAAAGATACGACAATATCTTCCATTTCGGAATCCCTATGATCAGGAGGGAACCTAAAAATCACAGTGATGATCGCTACTTTTGTTCATGTAACATGCAAGGGTAGAATTTAATAAGAAAGAAATTTTTATCCGAACCATTATCGGCAATATGCCCAGTTTCTCATACCTCAGAAATACCTGTACTTAAACCTATTGAGAAACTAGAAGACATCCCTCAAGACCTGAAGACGAAGGTTAGGCTTATGATGAGGACTTTCACTTTGTTTCAGGAAGTTGGGAGCCCAAAGCCTTTTTTCTCAGCTTGAACAATTTAGTCAGAGATTTGGGTCTTTCTAAAGATTCTGCAGACATCTTAGGCTTTAGTCTAACAAAACAAAACTCATCGACTGCTGGTACCTCTTTCTCATGGGTTCGAAAGAGAGACAGATTTTATTCTGTACTTTTCTCCAGATAGTATCTTGGTTTACTCTAGCAATGTCCCTGGACTGGAGGAGATGTTTAATAAACAGTATATCGTGAACTTATAGAATCCCCGTATTGACTCATCAAAAGAAGTCTCAAAGCAGTGCGTCTCTATGATGTTAGCAAGTATGCTCCAGTGTAGTTGAGCATTCTGTGTACCTGAAGGAATATTACGAGAATTTAGCCTTGATTCTCATCAAACTGGAATATGAAGATTATGGATGGACGGTATGCGGTGATCTAAAAGTGTTTTCATGCTTCTTGGACAATAAGCAGGATGCATCACGTACCTTTGCTCCTTGTATGAAAAGGGATAAGGGCAATCATTAGATCAAACAAGAGTGGCCTCAAAGGAAAGCATTAAAACCTGGAAATAAAAATGATCTAGATAAAGTTTGATTGTTCCCAGCAAATTCCTCTTGCCCCTACTTACCATCACGTTTGGCTTAATAAAACAATTTGCTAAGGCTCTGTCAAAAGAAGGAGAGTATTGTAAGTACCTTGGAATCAAGTTTCCAGGACTGTCAGAAGAAAAACTAAAAAAAAAAGATGTTTTCGTAAATCCAGATATTCGCAAACGTTTTAAAGACGAAGTTTTTGGATCTAAATTGGAAATGAGTAAAAAAGTATCATGTAGAGCTTTCAACGATATCCTAAAAATATTCCTCAGAAACTTTAAATGTACCATGGAAAACATGTTAAGGAAATTTAAAGATTTAGGTTGTTCAATGAGCTTGAAAGTGCATTTCTTAAATTTGCATTCGCACTATTTTCCGAAAACTTTGGTGCTGTTAGTAAAGAATAGGAGGAAAGATTTCACCACGATATTAGGGTGGTGAAGTCGAGATACTAAGGTAGATGGAACGTCAATGAGATGGCGGACTACTTTTAAATACTGCATAGAGTAGATTCGCGTTCTCCCCATAAGAGACAAAGTGGCAAGAGGAGCTTCCAGGAAAAAAAAGAAAAGACATCATGAGAACTTATGAATGTCAGGATATATTATCAATGGTATTTAGTGTTATTAGTATAATTTAGCGAATCATTTCCAACAGTTTTATGAATAATAATTTTGTGAGTAAAACTTTTAAAAATATTTTGGAAGAACTAGTTTTCACCAGAATATATAAGATAGGTTTTTTCTCACACATTAAATCCCATTTTGTGAAAAATCCTTACATGAGTGAGAAAACGTGGGTGCCATATTTGAAATCAACACACCAAACCGTATAAAAATCAGTCATTGCATTGCAAACACTTTACCATGACTCAAATCTTGCAGCCCTGTGTAATTCCTTCTTCAATCAACGCTTCCCCTCACCCTAAACAAACAGCTTTAGCCCGCGCCATACATTTTCTTTAGAATACAGTTTGTAATGCTGATAAAGTTCGTATAGAAATCATACTTGAAATTGTACATACAAATGAAGCATTTAGTAGTTAAACACAATCTATCCATATGCATGTTTGATAGATGCAATACATTTATTTATCAGGTAGTCAAAAAGATTTCGTAGTGTAGATATGAAGTATTATAATTAAGGAATGATTAATTATTAAGCTATAAAGTATAATTATGTATTCTTTTTTCATTAAAGATAATCATAATGAGGACAAGAAACCAAACAAAGAATACTTCTCACCCAGCAAGCAAATAAACCTGCGCGCTTCTCCAAATGCTAGCGACACTTGTTCAGTCACATCTAGAAATAAAAAAATGTTAAGAGATGAATCAACAAGAATTAAAACTTTTATGACAAAAAGGCCATCACATTCATCCAAGAAAAGCATTCTTAGTGGAAATGAGTTCCCTCAAGAAGAATTACATTTTTCTGTAGTTGGTGATTCGTTGATTCAAGAAGATGGGCTAAATTCAAGTAGAATCGCGGAAGAAGAAACCCAACATCCTTGCTGCAAGGAAGGTTTGGGCAAAAAGAAAATCCAGCGAAAAAAATGGATACTTCCGACAGAAGGTGTTCAGAAATATTCGACTTACATAAAGGAGAAGAAGCCATCTACGAAATCTTTTTGGTTTGAAAACAATAAAGGCAAACAAACATTTGATTTTCATAATCAAAAGTTGAATTCAGATTTTGACACTGAGGATTTAAACTCGTTTATTCGAAAAAATTCGCCACTTCAGGAAGAAAACAAATACTTTCCAAGCCAGGATGACAGTGAAAATGTAATGGACAGTTGTAGCAAAATTTGTGAACCAGTAAAAGGTATTGGCCGTGAAGTTTTAAAATCAACGTCTCCAATAAATAAAAAGGTCACTGACAATGGAAAATCGAAACCATCATACGTGGCCATTAGTAATAACAAATTATCCACTGAAGTTAATCAAAAATCAAGATGTGAATTGGCAGATATCACTGAAATAATAAAAAAATTAAAGCAGGAAATTGGAAATCATCAAATACAAGAGATAATGTCTAGTGGCACGTTTGAAGATCCTTTAGTAAGCCAAGAAAATTTAAGAAATGAGGTTTCAAGCAATGATACATCTTTCACGATTGAAGATCACTGTAGTGAAATGGGCCATCAACCTTTCTCTGATGAAGAAAACTATACAAATGATTTTCCTAAATTGGATTATTATATTAGGCAACTAACAGAGACATTTGACAAAATTCGTGAAAATTTGGCAGCAGCAAATGCGGCCATAAATTCAGTTAAACAAGATAAAATTCAAATTGCAAGCAGTGAACAATACCCGGACCACAGCCATTTAAAGGTGAACGAAAATCACTTTGGATCTCCTGCCTCAGATAGTTTTGCAACAGAAGTTCCAACTGAAGGAGATAAAGAGCATGGATTGAAGAAAGATTTAAGCCATTATAACGCTGATTGTGATAACATCTTACCCGATACTAAGCTTGTGAATGAAGTGGGTAGTCTATGCAATGATTTAAATTCGTTACTGACCCATGATGATGAACATAGGCGCAATTTGCGGAACGACGTCGGCAAGCCATGGATTGATGGAAAGGGGGATACACCAGTGTCCATAACGCAACTCATACATGAAATTATTACTAAAATTTGTCAAAGAAAACAAACTGATGTAACACAAGATGACATTCATGAACAACCTTTACAAAGAGGTATGAACCAAACTCCAAATCCCCAAGTTCTGGACCAATCGATGGCAATGAAGTCATGCGAGTTTGGAAGAGTATACCATAGATTTGTCCTTCCTGCCATAATGGAAGATATTGAAGAATTCACAGAAACTGCAGGCGGAAAACTCTTGCATGATTTTGAATTAAGCAATGATGAAACGAATTCTTCAATACGAATGCAAGTGGAACAAAGGCTGCAATCTCCAAACTATCGCTACCTGATCTTATCGAAAATAACGGATGAACTTCGCAAACATATTTCACGCAAAGAACCATTACAAAGCCAATTACCACGGGATGAAAATGATGATGGAGTTAAGCAACACAGAAATGTTTCCCCAGAGTTTACTTTTGCTGAAATGCCATCTGCAGTGGAATTGATTGAATGTATTAAAATGGCCTGTTTAGAGGTGTTTAAAATGTGGCAA
>QLNU02015270.1:60645533-60661216 GCA_006491805.2 Dysdera silvatica
TATATACTGATGTTGCCGAGGAACAGGAAATTAACAACAAGTAGCAGGAGATATGCATTCACTAAAATACCAAATTAGTTATTTCAGTTCAAAATGGACGATTACGAGGACTCTGTTTTCGAGGAACAAAGCATGAATTGATTATAAAACAATTTTCAGGTACAAACTGCGTTACAAAACAAAATATTTTAATACATTAAATATTACATTTCGATTCGTTTGTGAGATTCTTCTTCAGAAGGTATGAAGTCAATGTTAGGAGTTCACTAATGCCACTGTACTTTCTTACAATTTAAATGTTTTCTAGAAAATCGCTACCGTCAACATGGGTGACTTTGTACCACCAAACGGGGAAAGGTAAAAGTGGTGAGAACCCCTATCTGTTTCGTCGAAATATTTTAATAAAACCTTATTCTGGTAGGTGAAAGCACTGGCTTTAAAGTTTTAGTAATTGAAGTTGGCATCACTTCAGTTGTTTTTGTCCATGTTTTTTTCTGCGAAATTTGATTGGGATCTACTTTTTCGAAAAACTTCCTTCTACATTATGCAAAAAGGTTTCAAGTAATATTTTTACCTGATCTGCCAAACTGCCTAAAGATCCGTAACTGCTCTTCCTGGCTATGAACATAAGGGTGGAATTGTATTCAGGTCTTATGTGAAGGCTCGTGAATTATTATTTGAGGCATAAGACAAAATCACCCTAAGCCTTGGTGACTTCGTCCCACTTTTTTGAAAAAAAATTTTTGCACTTCTAAATTTTCATAATTTCTAATGTATGTGTATAAAATTGTATATTAAACATTTATGTATATGGGAAGAATATATATTTTTTTTAAATAGAAATCTAACCCAGTTTCATGGTTTTAAAGAAAAAATAGATGAAAAATGAAACGAAGTCACTCGGGTTGATGGTACCTTGTTTTTCCATCAATAACACAAAACATCCGTAAAAGACAAAACAGAAAACAACGAAATGTAGAACGAAAAATTCTTATCATGTGTTACCAATTTCTTTCGATATTAAACCAGTCAACGGACATCGTTTTCTCATCATCTTTGTTGAAATTGCTAGGTTGCTTAGAAATTTCTGTGGATTTTCTGTGGATACTTGAGCAGAAATTCGCAGATTTAATAAAAAGTTCTGTATGGTCAAACTAAATATGGTGATTACTCTGAATTGTATGCTCAGCTATTGCAGATTTAGTGGTATGTTTATTTTTGCTTACGTGGCTTTCGTACTCATGTTTTCGGCATAAAATTGATTGACATGTCTGTCTTATACAATTTTCTTCTGCGGAAAAATGTTATTTTCGTTTTGTTTTTTATTGATGATTTGTGTTGACGCTACAGCATAAAACTGGATCTGCTAGTGATTTTCTAAACAAACATTTCAGTCGTTATCAAGTGCAATTGCATTATAGGCGTACGCACAAATTTCACAAGGGGGTGTTGCAGGTTTATAATACGGGTTTCGGAACTGCAACCCTTTATAAGTATATATATATATACATGTTTCCTGGTATGTCAACATAATGGAGAATTGACATGTGAAGTAAAAGGACTGAAATGGCGATGGGCTGGGCATATTGCAAGAAGAACTGATCAACGATGGGCAACGAAAATTCTGAACTGGATTCCAAGAGACCACCGAAGACCTAGAAAACGTCCTCAAACTAGATGGGTGGATGAAATAAGAAAACAGGTTGGGGTGACGTGGAAACGAATGGCCCAGGATAGACGTGTGGAAAGCATTTGGAGAGACCTTCATCCAGCAGTGGATAGATAATGGTTGAATATGATGATGATGATGATGATATACATGTTTATATACGTATAAAAATCGCATTGCAGTGGGGGTTACAACCCCCCACTGCATATGCCCGTAAATGGCATCCCCCTCCCCACTACTTATGCCAGTAAGTGGTATCAGTCAACTCTCATCATTGACTTCCTAACTTCTATAGAATGTTAGTACAGAAGAATTAAAACTAAAGTTTTAAGTATTGAAATATTTTATTTTATACATAGTTCTGTAACTAAAACTAAAAGGCTTCGTATTTTTTAAAGACGCTGTTTTCAAAACGCATCCGGATAAGCTTGGGTTTGCAATGCGCGGTCTTAGGACCGCACAATACAAATATTCAAGCTTGTCAAAAATCAGAAAGTTTTGAGATGTAATGCTCAAACAGTTTTAAGAATTATGCCCAAATCTTACCACGGCGTCTTCTAGTCCCGAAGTTGCCCGTTCTTGCTTTGCTGTAAATACGTTTGCACTCATCTGAGTTAGGAGATGCAAGAGTTGTTTCAATAACTGGCGTGAGTAAACGTTTTCCCCTTTCGAAAAGCTGCCAAATGTTATGTTTGTTTTATTTTGTAATCATTTGCTTTTTCATCTCACCCAGAGCTTTTAAATGGTGCACGAAAAATGCTAAATTCCTTTCAGTTTTAGCGTTTTAGCAAGCTGAGCAGCAGAGTTTTAGCAAGTGGGTGGTGGAAAAAATGTTTCCCTTTGAGGAAACGAACTTAAAAGTCATTTTCCCAGAAGTAACTTTGTTTTTAAGCTTGCTTCTTAAAAGTCAGCATAGTTTATCTGCTAAATTAACCTTCTTAAGAATGTTGTTCGGGTATACGTCTACAACGTACGCATCTCAAATGGCTCATTCGAAGCCACAAGAAATGCCCAACAATCATTATCATAATGCTGATTGTTGATGATTTTGATATTTAATCGTAATTATGGCAATCATTACCTTAAGGATAATTAGGTGTACAGATCTGCGTTGACAAATTCTCTTGCAGAAATATCATTATCTTATTGC
Organism: Dysdera silvatica; assembly: GCA_006491805.2. Lineage (NCBI taxonomy): Eukaryota > Metazoa > Arthropoda > Arachnida > Araneae > Dysderidae > Dysdera > Dysdera silvatica. The sequence goes on from QLNU02015270.1 coordinate 60,648,353, forward strand.
TGAATATAGGGTAATGATACTTCTGCAAGGGAATTTGCAGAAGTATCATCATCTTATTGCTGAATTATCCAGGCCCATAACTAGATACTTATTATAGGGGGCCTTGAAAGTTGCAGGGAGCTTAAAATTATTTAATGTTTTGATATATTTTATTAACATATTTACTAATACTAAATATCTGTGCAAGGTGATATATTTAGCGTTAATGAGAATAAATTTCTTTCACTCAATTTTTGCGTTGAAAACTTATAATAATATGTCAAAAATTCATAATTTCCTTATCCTTATTATAAAGTAGAAAAACAAGGCTCAACCCTCTGTAAAAAAAATATGATATACACAAGATCTACTTGGAAATATATTTTGAATATATTTTTAACGTCAAAGAACAATTTCCATTGTCATGTACAATTTTATTCAAAACAAAAAATTTAAAATAAATTTCTACGGCAATTTTTTTGATAAAAAAATATTTTCTAGGGGGTCGATTAGATTTACAGGGGGCTCAGCCCCATCTAGCCCAAGCCTGACTACGGCTCTGGAATTATCGTATTTCCATCATATGCACATCATCATTCATGTTACTTGTAGCATGATCCGTATTACTATATTAGAGTCCTGCCATGACGCAGTGGTCACGAGTTCGTCTACCACGAGAAAATTTTTGATTTGACACTTGAGAGTAACTAGGCATTTCTCATATTTTTTTTTATCTGTCTAACAATCATTTTTACCCGGTTCCGGGAAAGCTTTTTTTTTACCAGCTTCTATTTTCTCAGCGACTAGAGCTCAAATTCCTTGGAAAACTGTAGCCTCTATGCTCAGCCTGATCACAACTGTCATTTCGCCATGAAATAAGGAACCATTATTGATGTCTGTCGATTTTAATCATCATCGATTCATTGATGGATAATGGTTATCTTAAATATTTTCTTCATACGCATCTATTATTATTTATACTTCTTAATATTCTAGAATGCATAATATTTCATTTTAATCTTGCTTAAAATTATCTGTGTATTAATGTTAATACATCTGACACGTGTGTTGTAAATCGCCATAAGCCAACTACAAACGTCACACATACCAATAATAATATCATACATCTATGTTCAGGTATATATATTATGTATTACATGCATGTTAAGGAAAACTTTGCTCTTTATTCAAACGTAGTTGACCAATAAACAATCTCAAAACTATCCGCAGAAAAAATTGCTAAGTTTGTAGATTCGTGAATTTAATATGGTGTCAACGATATGTGCCCATACATATGTGCATTCCTGTGTGCACATGTGTGCATCTTTACATGTATAAATTCATACTTATTTTCAATATTTACGATTATTTTGGATTGTACACAGCACATCGAAATAAGCATTGATTATTTGGATAACTAAAGGAAGGTTCGAGATTTCAAACCAACTATCTGAGTTGAAGTGGCCATAAGACTTGATTTCAAAATTAGTGACAACTTTTCAATCACGATATTGTGTAAACCAAGCGCAACTCCCTCTTTAAAAGGTGCAGTCAGAAAAAGTAGCCCAATAAAGCGAATTCAATGTGGTCCCCAAACAGAATCTTCAGGAAAACAGAAATAGTAACCACAGTTGATTGAGTTGAGTTCTGAGCTTCTTTATATAGTATCCGATACCCAGGGCCTTGTGCAGGATTTAAAAAACGGGGAGGTTTATGGCGAAAAGAAAAGGGGATGGGAATTTATGGAACTGAATTTTTCTCTAGTAAGTAATTTTATTTTACAGCTGACAATATTGCTTAAATTGGGAGTTTAACCTCCCAAGATCTCTTCTTGTAAATGGCTTTGTTGCTGCCTTATTTTTCTATATAAACCACACAAAATTTTTTTTCAATTATTCCTCTTTTTCTTTCTCCAGTTTATCCACATCCATGATTGACTCATGAGAGTATACTGCACTATTTTTCAGAGTTTGTGTACCTTTTAAGACAAAAGTACTTAAGCAAGACTACCTAAATTACACATTTGAGCGTCGTCAATTTAATACAGCATATGTATTTATTTTATATAAATCGAATAATTTAATTAAATAATAATAATAAATATAATTTAAATTAAAATAAGATAAGGGCCGTGTATGTCATACAGTGAGCAAAAAAAGTATTTGTATACTTACATTGTGCAAATATTTTACCTACACATTTACCTACACACTATGGAATGAACAAAAATGGAAAGCTTGTTTGTTTGTTTGGATTTTTATGGCGCAAGAGCATCTGGGCTATACTGCGCCAAACATGGTAAAATCAAAGACTTTTGCAATGAATATCAGTACATGCATTTTTTTAATATAAAAAATAAGTTCATAAAAAATATAACAATTTTTTATGCAAAAAAAAATTGCACATATAACAAAAAAGGCAGAAACAGAGTAGTTTCAAAATCAAAATATGCTACTAGTACTTAGCCCTTTGTTTTTGTTAGATTTTGTAAGCGTCTGAATCGTCTGGCTTTTGCTTTTATTAATTTTATAGTTGTTTCTGTACTGATTTTCAGCTATTCTTGCTGAGAGCTTGCGCAAGTGTCCTTTTGCTGGAATTTTATTTCCTTACTTGCAAATCCAACGAGAGTCACAAATTTTCAGTAGGATTGAAGTTCGGAAATTGAAGATATTTTTAGTTGATTTTTCACACTATAAAGCAACACATCCTTGTTTCGTGGATAATGCGTGTAGAATCGTTGTCTTCGTGAAAATAAAATGAATCCACAATTTCTAATTTCAAAACATTGGCCAATAAATTACCTCGCAATACCTCAGCATGATATTTATCATTAATATTGCCTTAAATAAAGGAAATATTACCAACTCCATTAGAAGTCATGCACCCCCTAAATCATCACATGGCCGCCGCCATTTTTTACAGTTGATGCCAAGCTCTTGCTTTCGAGGGAAATGTTCGTTTGTTACCATACATATTCCTTTCCATTCGAATCAAATATATCAAATTTACCTTTGTCGGAAAATACTACCTTTTCCCAAACTCTGCGAGTTTAATGACTTAAACTTTGACGAACTTAAGTGTTTTCTGCCTATTTATTTATCTGAGATAATGTTTTTTCCTGAATATTCTGACTCCAATATGTGCATTCTATCAAACATTGTGAGAAGTTGAGAACTTACTGTAGTTCGATATTTACTTGATGATGCTCCTCACCTGCCTTGCATTTAGCTTCTTCGGACCGCCATATCTTGAGTTATCCCTCACTCTACCATTTTTTCCATTTTTTTTTAATTATGTGTCGAACAGCAGAGAAGTTCAAATATAAAATCTTACATATGAAACAGTAACAGAAACTACATTTACAAGAAACTACAATCCTCTCCTACATTGCAATGGACAACTCTCACGTTTTAGGATCTATGATAGCAAAAACTAACTACGAGTAAAATTGCCGTTACGAAGATCTTAAAATTGGTCTTTTGTAAAGTTTGGAACTTTGACTTTTGTAAATTTGTACGATATAATGTTTAACTGCTGTAAAATAGGATGTTTTTGGCGTGTAAATACATCTTGGGCATGAAAAAATAGTTGTGAAAAACAGATTTCGGGTGCAAGACTGTGTAAAAATATAAACAGAGTGTAATTACTCAAAAAACTTGACGTTTCAGTTTATTTTTCGCGAAACTTTTTCTGAAGTGAACTCAGCCGTTTGTCATCGCAAAAGATGAACCGGAACGTGTCAAGTTTTCTGTGTAATTAAACTCTGTGTATATTTTCACAGAGTCTTGCACCCGAAAATCTGTTTATTATAATTTTAAAATGCGCTGTGGAAGTCTTCGTGAAACCATGAAAAAATACGTCTTTATTTTATTTATAAACATATTTCATAATATTATTAAAAAATAAGCACATATACACAGAATGCCTATTGTGAAGATATTCCAATCATTAAAAATATGTTGTAATATTTGCTTTCTATGCGTCACAATACAGGTGAGCAAATAGTTTTTTTTCTGCGCATTGTATATACCCGCTTGCCCGGGAAAAAACGCAAAGCAGTACATCAGACTTGCAAAACGATGTGATTGTCTTTCTAAAGGAAAAAATTAAATTAATTGAAAAGGACAACAAATTAACACAGTTTAATAAAGTTAAATCGTCTACAAACTGTTTCAATAACCCAGGGCTATTTTCGTTAGAACACACAACGTGTAATGACAAATCATTTGTCATTACATATTTTGTGTATATCGTTGGCCGTTCTGACGAAAATAGCCCAGGGCTATTGAAACAGTCTGTAAACGATTAAACTTAATTAAACTGTGTTAATTTGTTGTCCTTTTCAATTCATTTAATAATGCGCAGTGTTGTCGTCAAATTACTTCAAGAAAAAAATTAAAGTCAATTTTTTTCATTTTGTTCGAACTTAATGTTAAATATGTATCCAGCCAAACCTCATTAATTCGAACAATCTTAATGCGAATCACATTTAATACAAAGTGCTTCCTGAATCCTCACCAAGTTTGAATAATTTAGTAATACGATCCGAACCTTTCCATATAATGAGGACGAATACTGTACTACCATGAGTATTTTCTTCAACGAGGTTCGACTGTGTGCGTATATACATTGTACCTTTATTTGCCATTCCCCCTTAAAACTGCAGCAATTAATATGAATTCGACAGCAAAAATATCTATATTGAAATGGCAACGTTCATTATCCTTATTGCGGGTCGGAAAAAGAGAGCAAAAAGCGTCCGGTTTTTCCGGAATATGAACCGGCGAAACCTGGAGTGGACTCCGGAATACACACAAACATACACTCCGTCTTCCAACTCCTCAATAAGATCTCAGGGACAGCTCGAAGCACCTGCGCATGCGCCATTTATCCGGTCCGATCCAAATTCGATTCTAGGGCAGGGATTGCAGCTCGACGTAGTCCGGGATCCTCGGTGAAAGTAGGACTGCCAGGAACAGGACAGGGAACTGGATTCCCGATGCCCCCCGCTGGGGTAAGTACATGGATTTTAAACGGTTTGGGTATTTTCCGGATAACAGGAAGGCAAGTCCTTCTTCCAAAACCGGAAACAGAGACCGTTGCTTACATGATTTATTTAGTTGTTTGTGCAATGAGGTGATCGGCCCGCCATGTATGTTTATTCTGGACATTTAGGAGGGAATGGCCTTCGAACTTTGCAACACATTGTTGAATTTAAGGCACTTATGGAATATGTATTATATATTTTAGAGGCGGTCAGTAAACGAATTTCATAATGTTTTCAAAGAAATATTATCTTATTGTGTCCATTTTAGTGATTCATGTAAATAAAGAGACGTGAATATATCAAGGAACAAAATAACGTTTTTGTAACATATAACGTTTATTCATCTTATTCTTCTATTCAGATGACCACAAAGCGTATTCCGTCGCATGCGCGATTTTATTGTTACCTATATTGGACGTTTAATTCATAATAATCGGATAGAATGAAAGTGCCTATGCTGGAATCGAATCGAGCCAAAGGCCTCTAGATATGAAAGAACGTATCTATATATAAACGGTATGGTGCTCTTTTATAATACGGTATCCGTTTCCGTTTAACGTTTTAGCGAGTGTTTCCTCACCTACATTCTTCTCCTACCTTAATCCTGATTCTCTCCTACTTTTTTTCCAAATGATAATACAATTTCGATTTTTCCTATTCAAAATTTAATTTTTCTCGAAATTTATTTTTAGTCTTTTCTTTTTTTAATTTATTTAAACTTTTGCTTTTTAAATGAGAAACACTTTTAAGTTATGTGAACAAGCAGGATCGACGTCGTCAGCGACATACGCTATAACGAAATGTAATTTAATAGAGTTTTTTTTAGGCCTAGCATTTTTCTGAAGGTTGTAGAACCTCGCTTCGCGAAGCATCAACAACAAGAGTCCTTTCGGAGGCTTTCGGCAGCCCAATGGCTATTGTTTTTAATGAAAAATAATAAACTCATTAATATCTGAATTATGCCTACTTATGTAACCAAAAGGGTACAGGACGCCACTACACGGTCCATCAAGTTGGGAGTGGGGGCTCGCCAGCGCTCGGCAGTTCTGTGGTTATTCTTTTTTATCAAAAACAATAAAAAAACTTATTACAATAATTGTTTTTTCGAAATAACTTACCTTTAACTTTGCTTATATGCCGTCCGTGGTAAAAAACAGACCAATTTAGAGAAAATAAGTCGAATTTAAATTAGAAAAAAAAAATATTTAAAAAAAAAGTAGAAGAAAACCAGAATCCAAATAAAAAAAAATTGTGCAAGGAAACACTCGCCAAAACTAAAGCTGGTACCGTATTATAAAAGAGCGCAACAGTATTAATCATTTTATAATCTTATTGAGTTAGAAACCTCCTATAATAAATAAGATTTATTTTACTCTAGGTTAGAATAGAATTCTATATATTTATATTAAGTTACTATGAGAGCAATTATAACTGAACCTTAAAAATTTAGATCGTTTTCGTGCATTATATTTTTTGATATATTTTATATATATATTTTGACAGATATTATTACATAGAGTTACCACAAAATATTTTGACCAAACTTTTCATTAATTTACTACAATTTTAAAAAAATACATTTTATTCTCAGGAAATTAAACTTAAGAGAATTAATTTGCGTGAACCTTAAAACACGCAAACACCACGGAATGTAAATAACATTCTCACAGCCGGAAATAGGTGCTGCGTTTACGAAATAACCCGCCCTCTAATACTTTAAATTTAATTACGATATATTATGCAGCTAAACCTAAATCACCTGAAATGTATATATTAAATTTATATATTACGTAACCGCACTCTATTAGGAGTACCAATCTAACAATGCATTGGACTCCCTTTAAACTTCTCCAGTACTGCCATTTTTTTTCAAGAATTTATTCAACAAAATGCCAGAATTATTGTTCAGTAACATTTTGCTACGTCAGGAGTTAGAAACTTAGGGTCCACGTGCCGCACATAGTGGAACGTAGTCACACATAGTGGCACGCAGAGTAATTTAAAAGAAAAAAAAAGAGAGAGAGTCATGCGTGTATATGACTGCGTACGCAGGGCGCGGGGTGCTGATGGGGTTCTAACTCCTCATTGTAATGAAATTTTGTATATTTAACATAGGAATATGTGAATTGTAGCTTTGTAACCCTTCATTGAGCCTGTAACCTCCTCTTACGAATTTTCTGCGTAAGCTTACGCTGTGTGTAATACATATAGGTGTTTGCAATAGTTGAACACCCAAGAACGTAGATGTGAATACCAATATGGCCCTCTTAACGTTGAAAATACCCTGAAGTTAATCCATAGAATTTTTCGATGAAATGGAAAAAAATGACATTGAAATTTTCTTTGCTTTTCACTCTTGCCTGTTGCCGTGTTGAAAGTATAAGCATAAAACTCTGCATTTTGGAAAAAGATGTATTTTCTTTACTCTCGCCTGTTGCCATGGCGCGTATGAATACAGGTTTACTAACCATTTGAATTTATTTGTGAGAAGCAAGGGCGGCCCGTCGGCCCACGGACCTGTGTGCCCTCATGGCGATAGGACCTGCGTCCTCCGAAAATCCAAGGTATGCGCCCTTTGGGAATACTCAATCCGCCCCTGGTGAGCTGAAGTACGAACCCAACTCTGGAGAAAATTTTTTATGACGGAAAAAATGACGCAAATTTTCATGGCGATTTTTACGGATTAACTTCAATAAAAACATTTTCCACGTTCAAAAAATCCGAATATGGCTGTTAAAATTAAAAAAAAACATTGATTTAAATGTAATTGTATGTATGGTTAATCTTTTTTTGGTAGTTTTAACGCTTTTCAGGCGTTGCAACCTCGAAATGGTCTACATTTTCTGCCTCAAGAGGTAGAGATTCTTATTTAGGAAAGTACTTTTCGGAGGTTTGAATATCAATAAAGAAGTGGACTCCGGTCGAAGTCCGAAAGATTTCGGTAAATACCCCTTTAACTGTTCGTAGCCTCCATTTTTTAAAACTAATTATATCCACCTTCATCCTAGATGCCGCCATGTTGGAATTTTCAACCAGTGTTTCCGACATAGCCGTGGCTTGAAAGCGTGATGTTAGGATTGCGGAAGCTTGCGCGAAGTGGGTAAGACTGCATAATTTATCGAAGTAGTTTGTTAAAAAAAAGCAAAACATTTCTGTTTTCACATCTCTTAAAATGAAACGTTATTGGATAATTATGAGAAAAGTTCAGAAAACAGTAAATTTTTGCAGTTAGGCGGATTGACTTCTTAAAAGACAGTTAGTTTTATTTTAATGCAAAATTTCATTTTCTCTATTAACATTCGGTCTGCTCATACCACAATGCAACAAAACAGTATAGAAGTATTTATAATAGGCATTGGCACATGCATAGAGCGTTTTAGGGGGTTATAATCCCTCATTGCGAAGAAATTTTGTATATATATATACAGTAGAACCTCCATATAACGTACTTCCGTATAGCGAAATTCTCCATATAGTGAAGTTTTGGCAAATCCCCATGGTCATTACATATGAAAGTGTTTCTATATAACGAAATTTTTAACGACCAAAACAGAAAATTGAGTGGTCACGTCAGCGACATTAGATTACCTAATACCGAGGGAATACAGTACAATTTTAAGGTAATTGGCAAACAAACAGAATAAGGCATGTCTAAGGGACTTTAAACTCCCTAATAAAGAGTTTTCCTAAACACACGCACACCTGTATCTGGTTGCCCCATACAGTGCGAAACTGCTAGGCTATGAACAGGCCCTAATTGTCCTTGAATACACCATATTGTTTGAATAGTAGTACTTGTTGCCCTTTTTTGCTTGTTTGATTACCAGAAATCCAGACCTTGCAAATTTCCCACAGGGGTGCTAACACTTTTATGATGAATCAACACCGCCATTTGTTGTGCAGCAGGATGTTAGAATTTTTTTACAAAAGCATGAATGTGTATGAAAGAAGCATTAAATATGTTTTCATTTTAAGGTAAGAATTGATCAACCAATTTTTTTTATACGAATATATATATTTCACACTTGAAAACTTCTATTTTTAAATGGTTGAATGTTATTTATGAGAAACAGTCGTTAACTGAAAAATAGGATTTTAATTGTGGTATCATATTGCCCTGTCCTGGTTCATGAATACATCGTTTCCACATAGCGAATTTTCTATATAACGAATTTTTTTTTATGGAACCGTCCATTTCATTATATGGAGGTTCTACTGTATATATTAACAATTTAGTGCATGTAGGCTGGCAGGCGAAATGAAACTGCCTTGTTATTTCAACGCAACGCCCCTGAAGAATTGCTGAAGAATCTCTGCGCTATGAATTCAAGATAAAATCTTGCAAATTCCACGGAGGGTTAGGACGTGATGGAATTCCCCTTTCCATCTCATCCTATATATTTTTTTATCATTCATTCTATATTATACTCATCCAATATTATTTTATTAATTGGGTTAAAATCAAGGGATCGAATAACCACTGACGAAGTGGAAAAGCATTATCGCACAAGTTCTGCAGCTGTAGACATCGTCCTGTTGAAAATAGCCATCTTTATTAGGATACACGATAGATATCGTATGGTATTCTTGGTGCCAAAAAATGTTTAGATATCCATCATGAGGATTTTCAGAATTTCACACCATTCTATTGCTTTTAATCAAACGACTTAGGTTTCCAGCTTCGTGCTATTTACTTCATAACCATACTCGTGGTACAAGTAAAATCTGCATTCATCTGAACATAGGGCTATTTTCCAGTCATCGGCAGTCCAGTTTTGATGCTATTTTGCAAATTGGAGGCGATGTTTTATGCTGAAAGCATGGAAAATCGTATTGATCCTCTGCTGCAATTGCCTATTTCAGAAAAAATTCGACTACTGGTGCATTCTTGCACGAGGTCCATTTCTAGGTGTCGGCGTCAGTTCTGAGGATAGGATTTATTCACCCCTAGGCAATTTAGAAGATCGGGACCCCAAACTATTATGTCTAATAACGAATTAGGTTAAGTTTTCATGGTCCTCCCCCGTGTCCTTAGCGTTTGCCTCCCCCAGTCTGCCCGCGAATAAAGCGTTAGTATTTTATGCAATTACTGCAATTCCATTCGTGTTCATTTTACTCATCCCTTTCTGACCCCTATCATCAATCTTATTTTTTCACCCAGACAGTGATTTGCAATTTAATGTTTATTGGCCATGCAATCATTCATGGTATATTCTTAAAAGCCAGAAAGAGTAATCGTTTCAAAATGTTAGCGCCAGTCCTTCTACAATCATGCTACGTCTGAAATCATACGAATTACTTTTTTTCCGAATTCTAAAATAAACTTAATACTGAGAGAGCATTGATCCTGCCGCTTAACCTTCGTTTGCTTCTGCAAAGATAATGGCTCCGAGATAGCACAGCGGTTGCACGTTAGAGCTAAGGCATCATTAATCCACGTTCGTTTCCTAATGGTGCCTAAAACAATCTTACCAATCAGTGGTGGATTAAGCGGCTGGCGGACCTGGCGGCTGCCAGGGGGCCCCGAGCTCGAGAGATTCCTAGTTAAAAACTGCCACAACATAAAAAACGAAAGATTCAATACTTAATATTATTCATGCATTTTACGTATATAAGTACAAAACGTTCTTTTTTTTAAATTAAAGTTAATTAAAAATCATATCAGTTCAAACATGCCCTGGCGCACCTACCTTGGGGGCCCGCGCACCCCTTGGGCTAACAAAGTGGAAAATTATTACGCCAACAGACACTGAAATTCTTTTTTTGAAAGTAGTAAAATTGAAAGTAATGACGATCCCAGCAACATTTCCCTGAACTCTGTGACATTGATGAGACTGCTGTTGAGGTAAGCAACCACAGTGGCTATGGCTGTCTTCAAATGCTTTCCAGGAGGTAAAGGTAGATCAAAACAGTTAAATTGGAAATTCTGAGTGCAGATATTTCTAATTATGTCAAGAAGCCTAACCTCACCGATGAAAATAGGATAACAGTGCTAAAAAGTCTTTGCGAACCATATGCAAATTGCAATTTTCCCACGACCGTCACAAGTGCTGTATAAAGTCAAGGAAAATCTCACCACAGTTGGAGGTTCTGTCCATCTGAACTGAGTAAACATAACTTGCCCAAAGGCAGAAGACAGCGCCTATAGCAAATTTTGTGTGTTCTCTTTTCACCCCATGAAGTCAGTTTAAGATCGACACAAGCCACAGATGAACTTGTTTCAAAAGAATTTAATAATTGGAAGAAGACCTTGGAGAAGTTCAGATAACATTAGAACTTTTCTCTATCATAAGGATTCAGTTCACAAAGCCGATGAGTTTTTAAAGGTCGCAAAAGGAAAAAAGGCTTCCGTAGATCAAGTAGTGGACAGAGGGCAAGCAAAAGCAAGTTTTGCACAATAGGCTTATTTTTAAACCTATTACTAAAACAGTGATCTTTTGTGGAAAACAAAAGCTGGCCATTGTAAAATTGTACAAAAAAATCCACCATTTTTAATCATTTAAGTATATTGCACTGTCAAATTAGTAGTAATTTAATAATGATAAATTAATAAAAAAAAATTGTAATTGATATGGAACCTGGCCACTTTATCCACCAAAAATTCCTTGCACCACTGGGCCCCGACCTTGCGAATATTCTGGGTAAGCCACTGCACAAACGAGTGCAGAATGAGTAAACGCTACCGTCCGAACTAGAGCCTGCATAATATGCAATTGCAGATGTGCATACGAAATTACATATTTTAGCTGTTTTTAGTGTTTTTGCATATAAATGCACAAAAACGATGAATTTCCAGAATAAATGCATATTTTAAGGGTTTTAGTAATTTTAAGAATTTTATTATTCTCTCATCTGAAAAATTTCACCACAATACTAAAGTTAAACTTTCCTCTTACTTCTTATCTGAGTGGAAAGGCAATGGAATTCGTAAATGTACACGTTTAATTACGTCCTAGGACGCCAAAATGTTGTCGTAGCTGAATTATAGCCACCATCCATGTTAGGAAAACCAAAGCTGAGTTTTACTGTGCTTGGCTGGCAATTGATTGAAAGTCAAATTAAAACAAACACTTATTCTAAATTTCCACACCATTTTCCTTCAGTGATAGACATCGTTCTATCATCGATAAACTATTCGTAATAGACAACCCGCAAAAAATGTATGTGCTGTTCAATACCTCTTGTAGCTCTGAAAAGGTTCCTTTTGGGCCATAAAAATGCTATTACATGATAGAAGATAAAGCTTAACTGTTTAGAACAGTGGTTCCCAACTGGTAGTCCACGAAGGAGTCTCAAATGGTCCGTAAGATGGCTCATTATTTAAAAAAAAATTATTGAAAAAATATAAAATTATTATTATTAAATAACAAATTAAATATAAAATGAAAGTCCCTTCATTTGCCTATTTACCCCCCCAGTGCCCTATTTCAACCAAACTATACTGAATCTATGATAGGGCGGCAAAAAGTACATGTAAAATTGAGTCTGATATAACAAAATCAATACAATTTGATATAATCAGATGTTTTACCTTAGAAAAGCTGGACGTCATGTTTTCCATTTAAATATAAGTGTTCGATGGGCTTTTATTTTTTGCTAAAATTGAAATTTATTTCAATAAAATTGAATTTGATTTATTATATACAAAGAAGAGATAATACTTCAATATAAGTTAATATTGTTTAATGTTTATGTTTCAATTTGTGAGTGTGTTTTTCAACATATTTATTATTAATGAAGAAGTTTATGTTACATATATTGAATATGGCAATTTTATGTCCTTACCACTGATTGGAGGGGAGGCAGATGGGTAGGAAGGGGCGCAAAATGGTAAATGT
>QLNU02015270.1:60674145-60694003 GCA_006491805.2 Dysdera silvatica
AAAGAACGCTTACTCAGAGATCTCATAAAGATCGCACTGCTCACTGTAGTCCGGGGTTTGGTTCCCTAGGCCTTAAGAGGTTCGGATTCCTCGGAAAACAGTAGGTCCCGGCGCAGCATGACCACTGTAGTCTTTGAGCCGTAAAACCAAACAAACCTTTCCTTTCCTTTTATAAGAAGGCTAAATTTGAATATGATATTCAACTTTTCTTGAATTTCTCAAGTTATTACAGGATTTGGAAAGATGGGGGGAAGCGTGTAGGTACCGGCCCCCCTTGGAGAGATAGAGAGGATTGCCTCATTGGAGGAATTTTTAGGAGATTGGCTCGTATTTACATTACAGACTGAGAAAGTCAGGAAAACTCACAAGTAACCCCTCCCCCACTTCCTCGGAGCTCACATGCCGAATCTAACGAATTTAATTGAGCTTAATGTAGACACATTAAAATCCTTAATGTATGAAATTGAACAGCTATATCCCTCCATAGGGGGATATGGCTCTATATCCAAACATAGCTAGTTGGTCGGAAAAGCGAACGCGGTGTGTATTCTAAAAGTTTAGAATACGTTCAGTAATACAGAGCTGGCTTTAACTTGTTAAATTTAAACGTATTAGATTTTGAAGTAGCTGTAAAGTTATTTTTTTCTCTATTTGTTAAATTGAAGTTCTATATTCTTTTTATTTTATTTCTGAAAGTCATAGCAGAAAACAAATTACTTTAATTTTTATAATCACATTGCAAGTTGCAATTCAGTTTGTGCATAAGAGAAGCATTCATTTTATTTTGAATCCCGCGCGTGGATGTTTTCGCGAAATAATGTCAGCCAAACTTTTTTTTTTTTTTTTTTTTGAAAATTGCATTTAAGAATTTAGCGAGCTTTATTGGCGAATGCTGCAGGTTACACTTTATTATAGTTAACTCTGTCTAATTTATTATATGCGTAATCAGTTTCTAGCAAAAATATGAAATCATTCCGTTCAGTCTATTCTGTGTTGAATAGTCATAAAACCAATAATTAAACTTATTTTCTTGGAACGAAATACTGCCGTAATAAATCTTATACTAATTTGGCTGAACATGTCGAATGTCTCGTCAAATGGGCGTGAAATCTTGAAAAGAAGGTTGGCCTCCCCTAACCCATGATTGGCTGAATCAACAAATATAGTCCGCTCGAAAAAATTAAAAAAACAAAAAAATATAAAATTCCATTTTCCGATCCAACAATGATTTGCAAATGGGCTTATAATAACATAAGGATTTCAAAAATGTATCGGAGGTGCGGAGGATTAAATTCAGCCTGTGTATATATATATGTATATCGTAACGGTGTAAGTTGATTGTAACGAGAAAGGTTGAGTGTGGACCATAGCTCAGATAGGAAAGCACTCCACACATATAATCAAATAAATTATATACACCTGTGATCTCTCAACTGCGCTAGCATCAAGAGACAATGCATGTTATCATATTTATTGTGGTGGCCAATATGGCTACTGCAAAGGCACTCGGTCTCTGACAAGAAAGAACTTATCACAAAGTTCCGAGGAGCAAAAATTTATAGTTATGCTGCACTGCTTTTTCTTTGTATTTAAAATGCGACAACAGACCTAAATAAAACATTTTGATTTATCAACAACATGGACGTGAACCAAGAAATGCTCAGTGATATATCACTAACTAACTTTGATTTAAAATGCAATTTTTAATTTAATCTCTGTCATTGTCTTTCCTTTATCTTTACCTTTCGACCAGTTTAGACCAGTGAAGAAACTTTGTAATGCTATATCCCGGTCAATAATTTTATCGTTGTGTTATATTCAAACATTTTTGAGGGCCATCAAAATCTGTATCCCCCAGGACCACTAACACCGTAAGCACGGTCCTGCCAATACGATATAAATTGCAATTTACAATTCAATGCATTTTAATGCCTGGCTCGGCTCTGAACGGTGCCAAAAAGAAGAGGAAAAACTTATCGTTTGGCTGCCCACCGAAGTCTGTGTGTTCATTCCCTATCTCTTAAAAAGTACAAATTCCTCGAAAGAATGTAGCTTCATTCCCTAGCGGTGGCGTAGTGGTGATATATTCGTTTATAGTGTCATTAACCCGACTTGAATCCCAATGATATTGTAGGTGGCGTGCCGTATTCCTGGCCACGATAGTCCGGAGATTGGTTCCCTTACCAGCAGAAGATTGGATTCCTCCGAAAGCTGTCAGTCCTGGTGCAGCATGATCTTTACTGTCTTTGTGCAGTAAAACACAAATGCCCCTTTGCTGTCTTTGTTCCGTAAAAAGCACAAACGCACTTTTACTGTCCTTGTACCGTAAAAAACACAAACGCACTTTTACTGTTGTTGTAGCGTAAAAAAAAGCACACACACTTTTACTGTCTTTATTCCGTAAAAAAACATAAACGTAGATTTACTGTCCTTGTTTCGTAAAACCACAAACGCACTTTTACGGTCCTTTTACCATAAAAAACACAAACGTACTATTACTATCATTATTCCGTAAAAATACAAAAGCACTTTTACTGTCCTTGTTCCTTGAAAAGCACAAACGCGTTTTTACTGTCCTTGCTCCGTAAATAGCACAAACGCGCTTTTACTATCCTTGTACCGTAAAAGCTCACTTTTCTGCCTTTGTGAGGTAAAAATACAAACACAATTCTGTTTAAAGTGGAACCTTTTAATTACGTGTCAGAGAAGCCTACAGAGTTACGCATTTCATAGTCTTATGAGTTTGAAAACGAGCCTAATATAAATGCAATTATAAACATTTTTAAATCGCGTGAATTCTCCTTATAAATCTTAAAAAGGATAAGTAAGCTCTGGTAAATGTGTTACAAAATAAATAAATAAATAAATAAATAAATTTTTAGTAACAACAGTGTCGATTTAGAATTTTGAATGTCGATAATTTCTGTCTAGTCTAGGATGTGCTTATATGCTTTTACCAATTTCGTGTCAATAAAACGGTTCTACTGTCAGACTCCACATAACTCCATCTTACAAAACGCAGATCCGTTGTAGAAAAATGCGATTTTTTTAAATTACGTAACAATTACAATTGAAATTTAAAGACCCACAAATTTCATTCCAAACAACAGTTAAGAAAGACACTTGTCAAATGCAGCCACTATTGCAGTAAACCGTCAATCAGTTGATAAGAGTGATCCACGCGTGTTCTGCTGATGCAATACAATGAGGCCCATGCTAGCTAGTCCAGCTAATTGACTTCGTGGGAGCTTAATCATCGTATGGCTCGCGCTATACTAAATAATGTAGTGCAGTTCGAAAGAGAGTTTTGGAGAATCAAGATTTCGCCATTTCAAGTTCGTTTTTATGAGGATCTCGTTCGTTAGGCATGGAATAGGTTCTACAGCATAGAAATAACGCAGGTTGCTACGAGGATAAAATACTGAAAATTCTAATACAGACATTTCATGTTAGCTATTTGTTGTGCTATAAATACGATTAACATTTTTCTGCACCTTGTCAGCTTGGGTTGAACTACTGGGGTATAACTCTATAGGAGCGTGCCAGTTCGGCTAGGCTGGGAAACCCATGAGGGTCCTTGTTGGAGAATTGGCTGCTCTGGTGAGACCAAGCTTGCCCTTGGGAAATCTGATGACGAGGGTCACCCTAGTTGTACTGAAAATTATTCATGACAATTTTTATGGAATTGGACTACTCCGATGTTGAGTGATAACCATTACGTGGGGGAGGGTCCTTGGTTGAAAAGTTTGTTCCAGCGTGCCGGAATACTCAAATAATAGATATATAGTACAGACATGGAAAATACAATAGGCCTTTCTGGCTTCAGTTGTTTATGGGCTATCTGTAAATCCTGGCTCTTTGTATTTATTTCTATAATTTGCAATTTCTATTGACCTTATATCGTGCTGATTTCAATAGTGCTCAGTGTCCACGGATCCTCCCATTCAGAATTCAGAGAATGCTCTTTGCACCTTACTCTAAATCCGTCCATGCTTCTTGGCTTCCAGCCGCACGACAATGATTACAACTTAGAATGGTATTTATAGATATAATTATGGAATGAATGGGATAATTATGATATTAATTAAATAGTTAGTACAAATGGAATAATTATATAGTACGATCCCAATTGATATCCTCATGCCAGGTGTTAAAACATGAATGTCAAAGAGAATAAGCAAAAGAATTTTATAGGCCAGGCTTCGCACTGAATTGTGGGTGAGTTTATAAACAACCGGTCAAGAAAAAAAAGGAGTGAGTATATAACAACAAGCAGTAGGCTATGTACTATATAATAAAAAGCAAGTAAATATTGTAAGTTATAATAGGAGGCCTGTGTTGGTGTTATAGTAGTAACACGTTCAATCAATAAAAGTAAAATCAATCCAACAGCTTGTCGACTCATGGTAGTCTGAGGGTTGGTTCCCTAAGACTTCAGAGGTTTGGACTTCTGGGAAAACTGTAGGTCCCGACGTAGCATGACCCTTACTGTCCTCGCGTTGTAAAACTCACGCAAACAAATAAATTTATAATAATACTATTAATTAATTTATTACATTTTTATTTAACTAATATTGAGTATCAATATTGATTTCGTTACATTAGTATTAGTTCCATCTTGGTATATTCATCATTTTTGAAAGTTAATTTTGAAATACCACGTATGTATAAACTACGCGGACGAATTTTTATAACCATCATAAGATTTTCTGCATAGTAGCTATGCTGTAAATAATGCTGATGCTGTTGTGTGCAGTAGCTATGTTGTAAATAATGCTGATGCTTTTGTGCACAGTAGCTATGCTGTAAATAATGTTGATGGTTTTGTGTGCAGTAGTTATGCTATAAACAACGTGATGCTTTTGTATACAGTAGCTATGCTGTAAATAACGCTGATGCTTTGTACAAAGTAGCTATGATCTAAATAATGCTGATGTATAAAGTTCCAGAAATTGTATAAGACTGTATTTGGTATTGACCGGTTGCTTTATCTTGGTTGTCGTAAAGAAATAAATAAGTTGAAAAAAAAAAGAACGGAAAAGTAAAGGTATACGGAGGCTAAGCAAGTGTGTTACTTATGAATTAATGCATGAACAACACAATCTGACGGGCTTTGAACATGGAATGTTCGTGGTCTAGCAGCAGTAATGTAGACATTATCACAACGACTGCACTGGTATATTATTTGAGAGTGAAAGTTAGCAAGGTGAATACAAAAAGATGACTAGCAGGCAAAAAATAATAAAAAGCCTGAGCGCAAGGCCTGCAGTCGCCAGAGGCTACTAAATGGTTAAGTAAAACATAGTGAGTAGACTTGTTCAGTCTAACCAATGGGCAACGTTACACCAAATTATGGTCAATCTGAATTACCAGAAAAATTCAGATGACTTTGAAACAAAGGATATGATGCACTTTATTTTTTTGCATGGATTATATAAGGTGGTCAGAGCTTACGCCATTACTATATGCTTCAAACGTGGTGACACGCTTCTAGCTTGTTCAAGAACACAGAAATTGGACCATAAATTATTGGAAATTGATCATGTAGCCTTATTGAATCAAGTTTCCAACTATTCCTTACCATGAGAGAATGGACCCTGTGGTGGTGAAGGGCTAACGCCCCTTCGCTTAGATTGCCATTATCCCAGGTACAACGACGACGAGGCAAAAAAGAAAAAAAAAATGGATGCTTATCGACTAACTGCTCACTGTAGCTCGGGGGTTGGTTCCTTAGGCTAGTGTTTCTCAACCTTTATGCGGCCGCGGCCCCGTGAAAACTTCTTTTTTTTTATAAGACGAGGGACCGGCCCCAACAAATTTACACCTAAACACCTTTCCATTTTTTAAAGTTAATATATTAAAATACGAAAAGTATGAATAATTAATTATGGCATAATAATAACGAGTATCAATACACTCTTTCTATTAATGTACACTTTGCTGATAGGATGCTATTTCATTCGTTTCTAAGAATAGCAGACGCATATCAGTGTAATCGACTTGCAAGCACTTTTTATGACCTGTCATAATAAGCGGTGTACACTTTTTCGAATACTAAAAGGTATCGATGTCTGCAAAATTCCTCGATCATTCATGAAAACTTACATACTTGAAAATACGCTGCTTAGTCACTGCACAGATGTTAGTTAGGCTTTCTGGGTCTGAGCTCTTGTTCAGGCGTTCTAAGACTGAGCTTTTTGACGCATTCGCGATTATTATTCTCCTCAAAACATTCTCGCGTTAAAATATTTATTCGTGAAATGCCTAGAAAACTAAAACGAAAAATTTCAGATCTATAGTGGCTCTTTACAATTGATGCCAGCGCCGGTGGTTGGGAAACTCTTCTCTCGGACATCAGATGTAAGGAGTCATCGGAAAACTATAGGTCCCGGCTCAGCATTACCATTGCTGTCCTGGTATCGTAAAATTCACGCAAGCTACCGATTCCACTAGAAACCCTATCGGAACCGTTTCTAGGCGTTTTGCTGCCCTACGTGAGAATTAAAAATGCTGCTTCCACACTTCGTCGACTATGTCTTCACTACCATCATCCAAGAGTACAACAATGTAAATCTTCTATTATACTTTTAATCATTAAACCCATTAATTATTATATTAAACAACAATATTAATCAACGTTTATTGGCGTAGTGATACCAGCGCCGATGTTATGGCGTGATTAGATGGTGAAACGTTCGAAAGAAAATAAATATTTCTGCCTTCGGTGGGTACTGAACACGCGATCTTCCTTTAATTGTATTAATATTTTAGACATATTAATTATTTTGTAACGTTAGGGTACTGTGAATAGTAAAACAATTGCTATATGTTATAATTGTTTAATTTCAACATTTTATATTTTTGAAAACTGTAATATTAAAGGAGTAATATTTCAAAACACAACGTTGTATTATCAGAGCTAGACAGCTTAAATGCATTAAATATAGAAGAACTTGTGTGGAAAATTAAACAATGAAGCACATAAAATTTTTTTGCATTCATCAAGGTAAAAACTTATTAAGTAATTGTTCCGTATACTTTTGGTAATAATTCGATATTTTAATTTTTCCTCTTTTTCAATTTTTTTTTTTTTTTTCTCATTTGCTCAATTTTTTCTTTGTTTGATTTAAAATTAATTTTTTACGCCATTTTGCCGTCCTTAAAATTTTGACACCCCAGGCGATTGCCTGATCTCTAAGAACATTTAATCCTTTTTAGAGTCTGCGGTGGTGTTATGGTACCACGTTCACCTGGCATGGCCTTTTCCCAGGTTCTACTCCTAAAGGTGCCAAACTCCTCATCCAAAAAAAAAAAGGGATACCGACTGACGGCTCACTTTAGTCCGGGGATTAGTTCCCTGGTACTTGCATTTTTCGTGTTTCTCGGAAAACTCTAAGTTCAGGAGCAGAATGACCCTTGCTGTCCTTGCGCCATTAAATTCACGAACAAAACATGGAGAGAATGGCATGAGAAATATTATAATTCATAGCATCATTGCGAACCTTCAGAACTGGCGGCTATGACGACGTTATGATATGGGCAATGTTCTCGTAGCATGTGCCTTGGCCCTGGCATATGCCTGGGCAATGTTGGATCAGCCAAGGTTATTTAAATAACTTCATCCGTTTAGTCCACCTAATGCTGTTGACAGTATATGCCGAAAGAGAGGAATACTCCCAGCGGGAAAATGCTCCATAGCATACTGTCCAATACGCAAATGGTTTGAGGAATATGATAAAGTCTTTACTGTCTTTGGAGACTTCTTGATCCCCAGATCTTAGTCCCATTAAGGGTCTGTAAGATGAGGTGGAAAGTAGGATTAGACAAATTAATCCATTACCATGAAGCCTTAAGGAATTGGAAGTAGCGGTTCATCAGCCCACTTGGGCTAAGAGTCTTCACAAGATATACTAACAGTAAATAGGATGCATGCTCAGAAAAATTCAAATCGTGTTGAGGGCAGAAGATGAATCAACAAAGTGAAGTATTAACTTGATGACCATAATAATCTGCTCATTCTATGCATAGTACTGTAATGGATTTACTAAAATATCGACGTATCACAGTTTTGTTCTGGTATTTAACTCTTTGCACTCCACTTGAGCCGATGGAGCGACATTCAGTATATGGCTTTGAATTACTTTAGCTAAATAGCCTGGACTGCAAAGGGTTAAAAAACAAATCTGGAGTTTTCACGTCAGATTCGGTTTCTGATATATAGAGAAGAATTAATGTTTTTCTTTCCTTTTTTTTTATGCCTATTACTGGTCTTTATTTATTTGGTTTTTTTTTGTTTGTTTATTGAGGTGCGGTATTGCGGTTAGGAATCATCAATCGTTCACCATGAATGAAGTTACTATGGTAGGTGACTGGCGTTACCCCAAAGTTGGATAGGAACACTTGTAGAAATTCTGGGTTTGCTGCCCATTTCCTCAATACTGCTACTGACTGCACCCGATGCTGCTTCCACTTTAGTGAAGCAATCAAAATCGATATTTTCAGCATGATTTAGCCGTTGATTTTTTTTTAATAAATTTTTTTACTACACTTGTAAAATAGTCTTTGGACGAACGATGCTGGAATTTTTGGGTAAAAAATAGATGGTTTTCATATTTAAAATTTTAAGATTTTAACTATATTCATGAAATATATTAATAATTGACAGAAAATGTGTTCTTAGTTGTCTGAATTACAAAGACAAACATTTTTGAAAACACAATGCGTTCGTTGTGATGCATTACTGAATAAATAATGAAAACGGAATTTACTTTTATGCGATATTCCTCCGCCGCATAAACTAGCAGCTTTGGTTCTGAGGAATCCAGTTTCTTCTCAGAAATAAAGGCCAGTTTAGTTTTTGTTTTTGGATCTAATGGCGTGATTCTCGACCATCTATCAAGAAGTGGTCACTTCGTCCAGTGCCGTGGACAAATCCCCAAGGACTACTAGAAAGCAGTGGAGAGGACAGCGATCCTCTTTATTCTGTCTTTATTTTCTCAGCAAATAGTGATCCCTTTTATATATATAAAAACCATTAATTTAAGCCCCCTAAAACGCTTTTAAACCAGCTCTATCCTGTAAGTTTAACACGCGAAAGGCAAGACTAGAAAATGCGGTAAAAAACAACTTTGATAAAGGTTTTTAATTTTTTGTTTTTTTTGCAAACTTCCCTTTCTCCAGTTTTATGTCTTTGAGAAAGAAGAACTGCACAAAAACGGTTTGGAATGAATTCTTTACTTTGTCAAATAACTTATTTTAATCTTATGTTTTGTAATTTTTTGTTTCATAATTTAATGTTTTTTTTAATATTACGTTTTGTAATCTTCTATTCTGTGTGTTTTGTAATCCATCTATTTTAAAAGTTTTAACCTACATTATATGGTTTGTAATAATGCTTTGCAACCTTATATTTCTGGATTATGTTTATAAATACTATGTTTCGTAATTTTATATTTTGTAACCATTCTTTTCATATTTTTAATGTTACTTGAACTTATATTTTGCATTTTTTGCTTAATTTTAACTTGTTTTAATCGTATTATTTGATTTTGATATTTTACAGTTCGATTTTTTGATCTTAACATCTTGTAATCACATTTTTTAATTTTTGCACTTCGTGTTTATACTGTTTGAAAGCAACATTAATGCACACGTTGCAGAATTTGTACAGATTTACTATAATGCGTGTGATTTAATTCATATTCTGTATTTCACCTCCTGGCAGGGCCAGAGTAGGCGACCGCATAGGTGGGCAAAATTTTAGGGGCGGTAAAGTGGCATAAAAATTTAATTTTAAATCAAACAAAGAAAAAATTGAACAAATGAGGAGGAAAAAATGAAAAAGAGGAAAACTTAAAATATGGAGTTGTTTTCGAAAGCATATGAAACAATTACATAATAGGTTTTTACTTTGACGAATGTGAAAATTTTTGATGTGTTTCATTGTTTAATTTTGCACACAAGTTCTTTTATATCTAATACATTTCCTTCTGTACATTTAGCCTTAAACTGTATGTTAATTATGTCTTATATAAATGGAATGGATGCATTTAGTATTTTTTATATATTTCCACTTCCCCTCTTTAAAAGCTAAATAACCCTAGACCAAAAGTTTGAGGCACAATCTTATATATATCAAGTTATGATGATGGCAATTATGCCGATATATGCACGAATTAGTTTTCCATACTCAGAAGCAAAACGTTGAACAATTGGTGTTGATCAGTAACAGATTAAGGGCTGTGAGATTAGTACCATCGCATTGGGAGCCAAACCAAGAGGGGAGATAAAATGCTTTGACGACGATTAGGAACTAACGAAATTAGAAAAATAAAAGCCACATCAAAATGGATGAACTTATATAAGTGTACAGAGGACATTCCATTTTAGTGAAACTCATGTAAAACTTTAATTTTTATGCCAAAATATATGAATTTTTGACTCATCAGAAAAGGTACTTCGGGTTTAGTTACGTGTAATTAATTCGTTGTAAATATTTTTTAATTGTTATCGTAATTTTCCGTGTTGTAACCCATGTTGTTAAGTTGTTCGCAGGATGACTTGTGGCGTCCTTCTGTCGTATAAAATAGCGCCTTACACAATCACACTAGGAGTAATAGCTGTGTGTTTCTGTAAAACAAAGAGTAGTTGAGACCGCTGGCCCCGGCGCCTCCACACACACACGGATCCGATGGTCATCTGCTCCAAGACTGAAGCGGGATTCATTTCTGAACACTATGCGATACCAATCTAATAGCAGCCATGATGATCGGTTATGACAACACAACAGACGACTCTGTCGATGGTGTGGGGTTAAAGGCCGCTATGAGGGTAACACCTACGTCAGCTAAGTGTCGTGAGATAGTAGAACATGCCACGAGTGGTGTGAAAGAGAGTGTAACACTTCGGATGACGGATAAAGATATCATTGGGTCAGCTCGGGCCTGGTGCACAACCAACAGATCTTGTCTCGCATTCGTGCACCTTTACCTTCCGGAGGCTTCATTCGGTCGATGAGTTCGTCACGGTTACCATTGCTGCCAGCACCTTTGTACAGCAATGTCCGTAAGATGCAGGTGGCGGCATATTACTCGGTAGGACCAGCTAGCTTCACGCACCCAGTTCGCGACCACGTTCGAAATCGTCCAATTGGCTATAAAGTCTTCGACGAAGTCGTCCAATTGGCTATAAAATCTTCGACGAAGTCGTCCAATTGGTTATAAAGTCTTCGACGACGTCGTAACGGCATTACTGGTTGCGTCTTTAGGGAAAATCAACACTGACAATGAGAAAAAGGTACCGTTCGCAATTTTTACCTTTTTTATACGATGCCAGTCTCGCAGTAAAAATGCGTTATGATCAAATTTTACGCTCGTTGTCTTTGAAAATTTTTAAAATTTACATACTTGGTTTAAAGGAATTAGCATGCGAACTTTCGAGATGATCGGCTTATTTTTTAAGGGTGATCTTTTTTCTTTTTATTTTGCGAAAGAGTGTTTATGTGGCATTCGACAAATGAACAGTCGTTTTTCTCCCTTAAATTCTGAAATTTCTCGATCCCTCTAATTGACATGGGGATATGTAATTCGGGCAACTATGCAATAATCAAATTACATGTTGTAGTCTATTGACTTTGAGTATATATTTATTGCTATTTTAAACGTCTTAGATTTAAACGTTATTAGATTAGTTATTAGAACGTTATTAGATTAGTTATTAGATTAGTTATTAGATTAGTTATTTAGATTAGTTATTAGTTATTAGAACGTTATTAGATTAGTTATTAGAACGTTATTAGATTAGTTATTAGAACGTTATTAGATTAGTTATTAGAACGTTATTAGATTAGTTATTAGAACGTTATTAGATTTAAGTTTTCGTTTAATTATTAAAAATACTTAAATTCTCCTCTATTATATGGCAAAAATTACTTTTAAAAGTAAATCTTGACTGATTTTTGTTAATCAAATATATTGGGCAAAAACTGAAAGAGTTTGTTTTTGTTTCAAAGAGATCCATTTTCAAATTGTTTCTAAAAAAATTGAACTAATTTTGTTAGTCTGTGTGTGTGATTTAATTTCTTTTATATTTGTACTCAAACTAAATATTTTTTAAATTATTTTAACCGAAAAAGGCCTTCTAAAAGTTTCTTTCAAAGATTGTCATTTTATTTGTTTACATATGTCGATTTCCAAATGAAGAGAACAAGCATTTTTCACACCTTTTACTCCGTTCTAGGTTTTATCTATAATTTGTTTGCACATTCTTTCATGTTTTGCTGAACAAATTATTATTTAAAAAATTCCCGTTTATGATACAGATATCCGAGAGGTTCTTCATTGAACATATTTTAAAATCTTATTTAGTTTAGAAAATGATACGATTTTTAAATGAAATTTGAAAGGAGATATTTCGATTAGAGAAGATGATGGAAATGTGAAAAAGATGGTTGGAAAGAGATGTGTTTTTTCCTTCTTTTACGAATGTCAAATTCATAAATCTCATGTCAAATTCACAGATCAGGTAGATTACACCATTATTAATGTTTAATGTCATATTGTAAATTTTCCCAAACTTTATAAATATTTTACATATTCCAAAGTATTTTTTATGAACAGAATTTGCATTTCAACCTCATAGTTTAATGTAAAAATTCTTTTATCTTTTAGAATTCACACCTTAATATGATTTATTTTAAAATTACGTTTTCCCCTTTTGTTCAGTTTGTGTATTCGAGAGTAATAAGGATATTATTTTGTTGATTTTTAGTGACAAATATGAATAACTTGGTTTAAAATTTAAAACTAAACTTAAGCTGTTGAATATAATTTAGTATATTTTGAAAGCCTTGAGTGTTTCCACATGCTGAGCTTACATTCGACTTTGAAAAAAACCTTTCATTATTATCCAGGGAGAATTTTATTATTAGGAGCATATAATCAATTTTAAAAAATTTAATATTTCAATGAAATTTTAACAAGGCGTTTTTCACGAAACGGTCTTCAATTTTGTTCTGTTTTAAAATAATATATTTCACGAAATCAAACAAAAGAATTTTCCCAAGTTAAAGTTTTTTCTATAAAGGTTTTTGAATTCCAATTTATGTAATTTTTCAATATTATGTCTAATTTTTATTTTATGGTGAGTTTGCTGACAGAGGCGTGGTGGTAAACTGTTTTTCTACCACGCGGGAAATTTGGGTTTCAATCCGAATAGGGACAATTTCTTGCCGTTTTTCCAGTGATTAGTAGTCCAAAGTCAAATACTTTAGGCCACCAGAAAGTAAACTCAGGGTCACGAGAAAATTTTTGTGGGTAGCCAAATCCAAAAAAGTGTACATAATATGTACATAGTTTGTTAAATTGCATGTACAATAATATGTTTTTTAAGTATAAGACGGTTCATCCAGGGGTCGCGACAAAATTCTACACAAAATGGGGGTCGGCAATGAAAATAGTTTGTGCACCACTGATCTATGCAACAGAGGTTCAAATTCTACGGAAAATTATATGTCTTGGAGCAACATGATCTTAGATACTCTTGTATTATAAAATACAAAGAACTATACGAACAACAAATGTGACCTGTTTTCAAAGTCAGAGTTTTCAAAGTCAGAGAGGTGAGAGGAAACATGCAGTGAGAACAGAATATAGAGTAGTTTTTGGAACTGAGAATAAAATTTCTTTCGAAAAGTAATTCTTACGTTGAGCATGCAAATATAAATAATTTGTTAATTACTATTAAAAGTAACTGATAATTACTATTAAAAGTTACTGCTCATTTTTATTAAAAGTAACAGTTAGTTACTATTAACAGTAACTGATAATTACTATTGAGTAATTGCTAATTGTACAATGCAAGTAACTGTTAGTACTATTAAGTAACTGCTAATTACTATTAAAGTAACTGCTAATTACTAATAAAAGTAAATGCTGAGTACTAATGTAAAAGTAAATGCTAATTACTACTAAATGTAACTGTTAATTACTACTAGAAGTAACTACTGATTACTATTAAAATAACTGCTGATTGCTACTAGAAGTAGCTGCTGATTACTATTAAAATAACTGCTTATTGCAACTAGAAGTTACTGCTGATTACTATTAAAATAACTACTGATTACTACTAGAAGGTGCCGTCTCCGGTAGCAAGGCGATCCACGCGCGGCTGAAAAATGGTGTGGTTTTATGATCATTAACTATAGTGGAAGAGTTGGCTTTGATATAATAAGCTTCTAAAATATCTAGTTCGAATGGAGACAGACGATAATCCTAAAATTTACAATGAAGTAAATTAGTACATTTCTCGTTATTAATAGTAATATTAATATTCAAGTTCGTGTGTTCTATCTTCTCCAGGAATAGGTCACCTTTAAAGGTTCCTGCTCTGACCACAATATTGTATGTGACCAACTGAGTTGACAGCAACTAGTGACATATTTCAAGTTTGCACCTAATGCCCATCCGGAACCTAAGACGCTCTATCTGGAATAGTTTTGCGACCGGTCAGTGCTGCCTAGTCTACGATAGAATAATTGTATCTTATGGATTACATGTAATTAGGGGCTAGGATACAAGACCGTCGGCTAATTTTCGTAAAAGAAAGGCTGTTCGGCATTATTTTGAAGAAGGATGAACAAGAATACAAAGCGCTATAAGATACGTACTCGTATTATTTTTAGCTAACGATATTTAACACACAAAATTACTTCTAAAGCTTGATCACTTTTTACATGGATTATGAATTTAGGCTGTCAAAGAGTTCTGTATTATCAATTTCTTCAGAATATAAAATGTAATTCTTAAATATTAACTATGGGATTGTTTAATATATATATGTAAATTGCTCGATGGGGCAACTGGGGCCACGACCCTGCTGGCCCCGCCCTGGCTACAGGCCTGACACACAATTTTAGAAAGCTCATATAAAATCTTGGAGATAATATTTATATACATAGTGTAAGAGAGAAGCGCGAAATTTCGATTCTACGTTCGTTAAAAATAACCTTTTTTATTTTACACTATAAATTTATAGCGTTTTTTCTTTTACCATTTTATTAAACCATATTCTAAAATGGTTTGCACGGTGATGTAAAACTGAAGTTCAACCGAATCTGTGACTATATGAAATAACGCCATAAGCAATTACTTGATTTATCCATTTTTAGAATCAAGGCTTAATAGCTATTACTCTAAACATTTCTAGAAAATCAAATTTGCCGTATTGCAGGGAAGCCCAATATTAGGAAGCGGCCATCCGTCGAATGCGGTTCGTTCACATGTAATTTCAAGAAGTTCTTCGCTGCACTTTTTGACAATATTTCGCTAGCTGACCTTTAGTCAGTAGAGAAGAGATATTTTGCATGGTTTGCACACATTTCCGATTCACATTCATCTTGCGACTATAACCAACAAGTGATAAGATGTTTCTTCCACAACCATGATCCTAATACAGAACTATTTTATCTTTAGACGGTTGCAAACGTTATTGGAGTACTGCAAATGCTTTCAAATTTATCCCAGATTTAAAGGGGCGGGGGGGACTCTTTGAGACGTGTTCTCAAGTCTGCTTTTCATCAAATCATTCATTCATTCACATCAAATCATTCATTCATTCATTCATATCAAATCATTCATTAAAATCTGCTGTCAATGTAGATATTGACTTGAATATAAAATAACATAAAAAATCCTCCTTAACTGTTTATATTGTAATATCAATAATTGAAATGAAGACCTAAATTACACTGAGCGATTTTTAATCCTACTCGATTAATTAATTAAAATTAATTTCCAGTCTGTTGCGGTTGTTGCGGCAGTTGCGGTCTGTTTCTTTGGCCATTTAACATTACTTACTAAAGAAGTGTGCAAGAGGTGTAAGTTTACAAGATATGGGCGAATTTCGGCGAATACAAAAGAGTAAAAGAAGAAAAAGTGTTAACCTAATTCTCCTAACTGAAAAACAGAGGTAGGCATACGCTTAGAATCAGGGCGGACGAGAGAGGGCAGCAGGGGCTGCATCCAGGGGGGGATCCAGATAAAATCTCGAGACCCGCGCTGGCAAGGACAAATGCTGTGGGAAGGGGCGGCCCGGCCCTGCCAAACTAGTTTTGCTAATCGGAAGGCCAGAAAAATTGTTCTCAAAATCCAGATTAATAAGATTTTGCACACTTTTAATGTACAGTTTTTTAATTATTCTTCATTAGATTATTATCTCACCTATATTCTTCATTAGATTATTATCTCATCTATATTCTTCATTAGATTATTATCTCATCTATATTCTTCATTAGATTGTTATCTCATCTATATTCTTCATTAGATTATTATCTCATCTATATTCTTCATTAGATTATCTCATCTATATTCTTCATTAGATTATTATCTCATCTATATTCTTCATTAGATTATTATCTCATCTATATTCTTTATTAGATTATTATCTCATCTATATTCTTTATTAGATTATTATATTCATCGATTATTAAAAAAAACTAATAGTAGCTTACGTTAATTTTTTCTTTTTCAGCAGTGATTTTGTAAAATAATTAAGTAATAAGTAAGTACAAAAAAAAAGCGTTCTTATTTCATACTTTTTGTTCATTTGGGGGTTTAACCCCTTTCTACCCCAAAAAGAAAAAAATATCTATGTTACTATCCAGGGAAGGTGTCATAGGGGACCCGCGTTGGCTATCGGCGCCCCTGGTTAGAATGCAGCGAGTAATGTTGTAACAACAGGAACATTAGTAAATCGTGACAATATGTAGAGGTTGTGTTGCTTCCTACGAACACTACGAAGTACCGCCAGTTACTTGATGTGTAAATTTTTAATGCCTACACTCGTGTATTTCGTCGAGTATTTCTCATCATGGCCGATGATGTGGTTGTATTACAGCAGCGTTCTTGAACTTTTTTGGTCACGGAGCCCTTTTAAATCCAAAACTATATGACGGAGCCCCAAATTCTATCACGTAAACCTTAAAAATTTAGCAATTCATTATGTATAAAGGGGGCATTAAACTATTACGTAAGCATCTTAGGAGGAATGGAGGGTTTGAACTTTTCTTTCTTTTTACTTTTGGGACAACGGGGGAAGGGGGCAAACTATGCTTATCTAAATTCAGTTGTGCCTAAGTTCAGTTTACGTAAGTTCAGTTGTAATATTTTCGATTTCTTACGCCGTAAGAGTTTGAAAATAATACAACGAGCACAGTGGGGGTTGTTACCAAGTGACAACTGCCTTAACAGAAATGCACTAATTAATTCATAATTAAAACCTATACCAATTTTTAAATTACTCTAAAATTTGTATTTACAGCAGCAAATGAAAATCAGAGAAGGAAAATCGCGCGTAAGCATGGGAGTGGGTCAGGTATTTGCATTTTTTTGCTTATATGGAGGAGAGTATAAAATAGCTAATATATATATATATATATCATCATCATCATCATCATATTCAACCATTATCTATCCACTGCTGGATGAAGGTCTCTCCAAATGCTTTCCACACAAGTCTATCCTGAGCAATTCGCTTCCACGTCACCCCAACCTGTTTTCTTATTTCATCCACCCATCTAGTTTGAGGACGTTTTCTAGGTCTTCGGTGGTCTCTTGGAATCCAGTTCAGAATTTCTGTTGTCCATCGTTGATCAGTTCTTCTTGCAATATGCCCAGCCCATCGCCATTTCAGTCCTTTTACTTTAACAATGATGTCCTCTACTCTAGTTTGCTCTCTCACCCAAGTGTTTCTTTTTCGATCTCTCCTAGTTATTCCAAGCATGCACCTCTCCATGCTCCTTTGCGTTGTCTGTAACTTTCGTATTGCTCCAACTGTTAGACTCCATGTCTCTGATCCATAAGAGAGGACTGGCAATACACACTGGTTGAAGACTTTTCTTTTTAGACATAAAGGCAATTTCCCCTTCAGGATAAAACTGTTTCTTCCAAATGCACTCCAGCCAAGTTTAATACGTCTGTTGAGTTCTTTCATAATGTTGCCATCCATTGAAATCAGCTGGCCAAGGTAAATATATGAATCAGCAATTTCTAGCTCAGTGTTGTCAACTTGTATTTTTGTTTCCTCTACAAAATTATTGAACATGATCTTAGTTTTTTGTAGGTTCATCTTGGTCAATTACCTTGTCATTCCAATTTATCTGCTGAAAAATCATCTGTAAAGCTGAAGTAAAAAGTTTTGGAGAAATGGTATCTCCCTGCCTCACACCTTTACCAATTTTGATAGTTTTGGTATCTTTATGTAACCGAAATTTTGCACTTGCATTTTTATACACACGTTTCACCATGTCAATGTACACATCCTCAATGTCTGTTGATCTTAAAGAGTTGATGACTGCTGATGTTTTTATAGAGTCAAAGGCCTTCTCATAGTCAATAAATGCAACACACAATGGAAGTTCATATTCATGTGTTCTTTCAATTAATTCTCTTAATACTTGAATATGGTCCACTGTACTGAATCCACTTCGAAATCCAGCTTGTTCTCTTGGTTGAGCTGCATCTAATTTTTTCTGCAGGCGATGTGTTAGCACTTTTGTGAAGATTTTATAAATAGCAGGTAACAAGCTAATTGGTCGGTAATTTTTCAAATCCTCTTTATCACCTTTTTTATGCAAAAGAATTACTGTTGCAGAATCCCATTGGTTTGGTATGTTACCGCTGTTAAGACATTTGGTAAAGAATTTTGCAAGTATGTCTTCTACATATTCTCCAGCTTCTTTTAGGATATCTAATGTAATACCATCATCACCAGGGGCTCTTCCTTTCTTCATATTTTTTATTGCAAATGAAACTTCTTCTTTTAAGATTTTAGGAGCTGTTCCTTCGACTATTTCAATGTCTTCGTTTAATCCACTGTTACTTTCATATAGTTTTTTGTAGAATTCTTCAACTCTTCTAAGTATTTCTTCCCTATTTCTTGTTACGGTGCCATCCTCTCCTTTTAATGCAATGATGTGTTTCTTCCCAACAGATAAACTTCCTTTAACAACCCTAAGGCTCTTGTTGCTTTCAATGGCCTTCCTTACTAACTCACAATTGAATTTTCTTATATCTTCTTTCATGTTTTTGCGCAAAGTTTTGCAAAGTTCTACATACTCGATCTTGCGACTGGTATTTTGATTGTCCACCTTCATAAGTCTTCGCCTTTTCATGAGTTGTTTCGTCTTCTCAGATAATTTGCTATTCTGCTTTTTACATATTACACCACCAATTTCCCCAGCAGTTTCAATTATTGTCTTAACAATGTTTTCATTTGCTTCTGAGATGTCAACTTCTTCAATAAGTCCTTCCAGTGCAGAAAAGCGATTTTTTAATTCCAACTTGAATGCCTCGGTATTTTCTTTTAATTTCTTTAAATCCACCCTCTTACATACTTGTTTCCTAATGAGCTTCTGCCTTTCTAGTTTAGTATTTAAGTGCATTTTACATCTCACCATTCGATGATCACTTCCAGTATTAAATCTGTTCAGTACGCTGCAATCTTCAATAATTGATTTCTTGTTTGCCAGTATATAGTCAATTTCGCTGGTTCCTCCATTGGGGTGTTTCCATGTCCATTTTCTTTGTAGTTTCTTCTTATATATATACTTGTTTATGCTACGAGTAGTATTTTATCTTGATTGATATATATTTATGTTTGGCCTACTTCCCACGTTAAAAGAAACACTGATTACAAATTGAGTTTATGAGAGATAATAACTTTTTTAGATAATGTATTATTTGCGATCAATAGATACCGGGCGCAGCAAGTGAAAAATTACTGTGTGACATATGGCAGGGGTGGGCAGGCATGAGGTCAATGGGAGCCACATTCCAATTTATCATATATCATAAAGAGCCAC
>QLNU02015270.1:60698825-60743411 GCA_006491805.2 Dysdera silvatica
CACGATTAAGAGAAAATAACGTATCTCCAGCGTTTTAAGATATTTATTATGAAATGTGGACGGAATAAAATACATAGAATTAAGACAGAAGAAGCACAGGGCAGTATTTTTGTGTGAAATGATTTGTATTTTTTCGTGAATCGGTGGGCGCATAAAACATGTCGGCGGGCCGAAAGTGGCCTGAGGGCCGCGAGTTGAAGAACCTTGGCATAAGGGCTGTATAATTGGGCACCAGCAACAGCGGGGTTTCTAGATGAGCTTTTCACTATTGGGCTTGATAACTAATATTAATGTTAAAATAGGGAGGAAAACCCCCGGTCCTAATTTAATACTATATCTATACTGCTGATCTTACTTGTTGAGTAATACGTGTAGAAAAAATAATGTTGCTATGTGTTACATTTGTGTAATAAATAGTTAAAATACATAATCCTGTTTTTGATTTCAGAATTCGTATTGCTATATTTCAAAGTTTAACGTTAGTTGTTTAGAGCTCAAAACGTGTACTATTTCACTATTATTGTTTCAACGGCCAGACTAATGGATTAATTAGTGTTCAACGCGGAGAAACCCATATAAATCGTTACGAAAAAAACATTTTCAAACGGCTGAAAAATCGTTATCGCCTAAAACTTATTTCACAGGCCCGAACAAATAAAAGACATCGGGTGTAAAATCCGGGGAATATGCAGGATGTTCGAGAACTTTCTCCAGTTAATTTTTTGTAGGATCTCAAACATCAGCATGGAGTTTTCAAAATTATTATCTGAGGGGGAACTAAAGTGCACATTGCGTCCATTTATACGTTACAATGTATTTTGAATTGCAATTCAAATTAATGGGGAGGAAGCCTCAGACTCATACAACTTTATTCCTATGGTCCCATGAATGAATACACTTTTGCTCAGATGTGAGGAATGCCGTGAACTAACTTTATGAACTTTTATATGATCGTATATGGTTTATTCAACGGTACCCATACTAATTTCTAGTCATACAGCGATTTAACGGACAGATGCGCGAAAATTTGTTTTTCCAATGATTTGGTTCACCATGCTAATAGAGTTAACCAGTGTTACGGGGGTCGCTAACCAATGTATGTGACTAATGTTATTAGTTTCATTTCACCCTATCTTAAAATATTTTGTACCGTCGTTCACTTTTCTTTTTCTTTGATAGAATATTTTACCAAATTGTGACAACGTCTCAGAAAAATTTCGGATAATTTTATATTTTCATTGACAAACAAGTTAATAATCACGCATCATGCAGTAGATGCATTAACACAGAGTTCATTCCTCGTAATTACAGCTTACTAAAGCACGAAAATTCATGAAAGATCGTCTGAGATCTTGTAGGAACCCGCTTGCAACTATCAGCACTTCCTTTTGCATTGCTTACGTTAAAGATATGTGGGCACACACACACAAAGTGACGAGAATTGTACTTATTGTTAATTAATTTTTGGTAATTCATTTGTTGTTTATTATTTGTCATTAATTTCTGTTTATATTTGGATCTCTATTAACAGTATTGGTACAATAAATCGCCATTATATTCGAACTTCGTTTAATTGAAATCCGGGTTACCAGAAATGGCCGTCTGTCTTTATTTTTATTATTATTATTATTTTAATAGACACTCCTCCTATGTTTCGGCAAAAACGTGCACGTTTGTTTTTTAATGTAGTGTGATTTTAATAGATAAATCAGCGCAACTTGTATATTGTAATTCATAGTATATGTATATTCGGTATATACATAGTATGTATACCGTATATATACAAAGGTATCGAACTATTTCCAAAGAAGTTAATACTGTAATTAACATGTGCTCTTATACATACTTTATGACATTTTTCACTATTAATATAGTAGGTTAGTAACATGTAACTAAACGGGTATTTGGGGTACATATTGTAGTTTCTTTACCATTTTACATTAAAATTAAATTTTTGGTCATCCAAAATTTAGCGTACATGAAATAGTATCCGCACCGTTTGTTTCAGATAATTGGAAGTCTACTATATATCATAATCCAAAGATCATCTTGAAATATCCTGTTTAAAATCCCGGTATGAATTGCTCCATGGACGAACTAAAAATATTATAATAAAATTAATACCAGTTAAAATTCTCACGAAACTAATACATAGTGTATAGATTATCGACATCTATATAATTATCAAACTGCTATAATTAAAAATAATTGAGAGAATATGGTGTAATACGGCATGTATATGGAATAGTTGTACAAAATATTATAAGAAATAATTGTCCAAAATATTATGGGAAATAATTGTACAAAATATTATAGGAAATAATTGTACAAAATATTATAGGAAATAATTGTACAAAATATTATGGGGAATAATTGTACAAAATAATATAAGAAATAATTGTGTAATATATTATAGGAAATGGTTGTACAAATATTATAGGAAGTAATTTTACAAAATATTATAGGAAATGATTGTACAAAATATTATGGGGAATAATTGTACAAAATAATATAAGAAATAATTGTGCAATATATTATAGGAAATGGTTGTACAAAATATTATAGGAAGTAATTTTACAAAATATTATAGGAAATGATTGTACAAAATATTATAAGAAATGATTGTACAAAATATTATAGGAAATAATTGTGCAAAATATTATAGTAAATAATCATACAAAATATTCTAGGACATAATTTTAAAAATATTATAGGAAATAATTGTGCAAAATATTATAGGAAATAATTGTACAAAATATTATAGGAAATAATTGTACAAAATATTATTAGACATAACTGTGAAAAATATTATAGGAGATAATTGTACAAAATATTATAGGAAATAATACTAGTAATAAACTGAATAGCGATATTAGAAGAATAACAGAGAAAATCCGATGATAAGATAAATTTATAAACCAACTAAACATTAAAAATTTTGAATAATATTTCGACATTATTATCCGGAATTTCAAGCTCGGAAATATCCTCGAAATTCGTCCAAATTTGGCGAAGTTGGATAAAGGGAAAGAGCCAATTTTTTACACGAAGAAATTACCCTTGAATTTCCCTCCTGTACCTTCAAACATTTTTGCCGTAAAATTTGCAGTTGCTTGCGGCAAACAGAAAATGATTTTCGTCCGATGTAGACTACAAACATGAATCGATTTCCCGCAAAAATATTCGCAACGGCGATGTAAATAAACTTAAAAATCTCATTTCCTCGTCAGTTAATTGTTTAAGAGCGAACTGCCTCACCACCAGACTGTGGCTGGTACTAATAAATGATTATTAATTAGCGTGTGATTATGCCAAATCCAGAAGCTAAAGTAAATGAAAATAAATTACAGTTGGATTTTAGATTCAGCTAGAAGAAATAAATCTTTATAGCCAGAGTTTTTTAAACATATTTATCATAAAATTATATATACAGGTATTTACATAAACGTAACAATTATTTAGTTCCTACATTTTCCTTAACATTTTCCTGTTTAAGCTGATCGTGTATTATACGCTATTGTTTGCACAAGTTTACTCAAGTTTACACAAGTTTGTACAAGTTGCGACGTAATGGAGGAGATCTCGGATTAACTTGAAATTTTCAGATTGAATGGGTTACTATAAGGTATGTAAATAATTAATATCTTGACTCATATGCGAACCTTACGTGTACCCTGCAATGGCAAACCAAACAGTCATACATGGGTATAAAAAAAAGGCCACATCTTGTGCGCTTTGAATGTGCTGTATTTGACCAGTGCAGTATTGCTAGTACGTGAGTATGACCCATGGCAAAACGAGATATGGTTGAAAATATTCAATGGAGTTTGGAAGAGAAAGAATTATTAGACTCTTACGGAAGGTTGTTTCTCGTACCGTGATATTGTTTTAAGTGGTCAAATAAACGTTAGTACGGTTGTAATGGATAAGATGTACACATAGGCTTGTCCTGGGAAATTAAATATCGCACGAACGAGAGGGATAATGAGGGTATATTTTGGCAGATTTTATAAAGGCATCCACTACTCTTTGGCGTGACAACGGACAACCGATGTGCCGAACTAGGCAATTTCCGAATCATTGAATGAGTCCGCTTGTTTTTGATAAACAGGGAAAATTGTTCGTTAATACTTTTATTGAAAGTTTTAGCACATTTGTACCCTGGAGGATGGTGGTAAATCAGGACATGTCTGCAAGAACTAATCATTTTTGATTGCTCCAGAGAGGATTCGTAACAAGTTGTCCATTGCTGCAATTTCCAACATATTTTTTAACACTCTTTCTCTCTCTCTCTCTATATATAGATATATATATAATATATCTATATATCATAGAAGTCAGAGGCTACATCGGTGCCGAAAATCACTAAAAACACTAGAGCTTCAGACGAGAGCGATGTTTTTCGACAAGTCAGTATACAATCCCATGAACCATAATAACCGAATCCATATTCGCAGATACGGTGAAAAACGGAATGTGGAATGAGGTATTTTGCAACGTCATACCTGTCCTGTATGGAGCGTGATGGTGTGGAGTGTATACTGGCGTACATATGGGAGTGTTGATGAGGGTTGCCCATTGCCATGAAATTTTGTGCATTTAAAATAGAAATTTGTGAGTTGCAGCTCTGTAACCCCCTTACGAACATTCTGCGTACGCCTATGGGTGTGTATATCATTTTATGCACGCTTTCCTCATATACGCATTGCAGATACAATAAGAATCGAGCGGTACATTTCGTGGATATTGAAAGCTAAGGTACTGCCCTTCATTCAGACATTGCTTGGTACAATCTCCCAGCAGGCCAATGCTCGTTCCCATGCTTCTCGTTATGTTCAACATCTCTATGCTCAGCACGTACTGTTTCTTCTCTGATGTGTCCAAGAGATTTGTCGCCCATTGAAGACATGTGAAATATAACTGCGCGATGATTGGCTCACTCTGGCTCAACTCTCGGCCGTAACCGAAGTGTTCTAAGTGCGTTTAGTAGCAGCATGAACTTTACCCCGCAGGCTTATATTTAGACCATCTTTCGATCGATACAATGTTATATACAGTCAGTCCCGCTCTCTGCTCGTGGCAGAGTTGCAAATGATGATTTTTATGTCTTTCTCATCAATTATACGTAGATCTGTGACCAACCCTTTGCGTATCACACCACAAGTTATATTAGTAAATACATTTCACCCCTATAACTCAATTCTCTATTGATTTGAAATATTTAGAGAATAATATGTATTTATATTAGTATCGAAAGCATATTCAAAACACAGATATTGTAATAATAACGATTAAGGTCTAAACATAAAAGTAAATGCAATTAAAAGCAACGCCAATCTAAATAATGAAAAGATATGTAAAGTATATTGCTTGAAGAGTATAAAAAATGATACGTAACCTGTTTGTTTCTACATCTGTCCGAGTCATCATCATCGTATTCAACCATTTCCTGTCCACTGCTGGTTGAAGGTCTCTCCAAATTCTTTCCATGAAAGCCTATTATTATGAGCAATTCGCTTCAATGTCACCCCAACCTGTTTTCTAATTTCATCCACCTATTTAGTTTGGGGACATTTTCTTGGTCTTCGGTGGTCTCTTGGAATCCAGTTGAAAATTTCTGTTGCCAGTTCTTCTTGCGATATGTCCAACCCATCGCCATTTCAGCCTTTTTACTTTAACAATGATGTCTTCTACTCCCGTTTCTCTCTCTCTCTCTCTCACCTAAGTGTTTCTTTTTTGATCTCTCCTAGTTATTCCAAGCCTTCATCTCCCCATGCTCCTTTGTTTTGTCCGTAACTTCCTTTTTTTGCTGCAACTGTTTGACTTCATGTCTCTGATCCTCTCTGTGCGAGTACTGGCATGTAATAAAGCAACGTGTATCTAAATTGGTGACCATTGGGAAATTGTATTAACCATGAGAAGGGTAATGATGTTTAGAAAATCTTAAATACCAAGAAAAAGAGCAGCGATGCTATATCCTGGTGGCCGAGTAGGTTAGGGCATTTGGGTTCATACGGAGGGTTCGCGGGTTGACTTCGGGCCAGGTCTCTCTTTCTTCTTCACAAAAAAAACCCTGTGAGTTGAACTTAGGCGTGGGTATCAAAAATTATTATCCAAAGTAATATGAAATAATGAAAATGAAAAATTATGCAAAGTAGGAAAGTAGATGTTTAATCAAATAAAGAATACAACACTGAGTTCTAAAGTGAACACAGACTAGTGTGGAATAACTGTGTCTACAAAGATAGACATGAATGAAACGCAGAAATGTTTACACTAGCCGTTTTACCATCAAAGATATTGTCAAGTTCGCTTTGTTTTCATTTAAAAACAGAGAGACGTGCGTATTTAGTATGAGGCTCATGCAAAAGCAGTGGCGACCAGAATAAGTTGAAAATTATTTGGCGTGAATTAAAAAATGCAGTGAGGTGGAATTCAGAGAAGTAAAAATCTAAGAAACACACACAGGAAGTTTAAAATAAATCTATATTAGAATATACTATGATTTACTTTATAATATATACTATTATTTTTCACATAATATGCGTTTTTGTGGTTTTTTTTCTTTTGGGGAAAATACAATGATGGTGCAAACAAGATAAAATTTTACCATTCCTGTGGAGCTCGCGAGTGGATTTTAGAATTTTGAAGCAATAGCAGCGTCGTTTTTGTAACTAAGGTTAAAATTGAATTTGACTCTATACATGATAGGCAGTGACTTAGCAGTTCAAAATTCATGGGGGATTTCAGTGGCAATGGGGGTGTGGGCTCAAACTGTTTTAGAGTAGATTTTGTGATGCGACTTATGGGAAAATAATATGTCTGGTATCTAGTGGAGGCTTGAGCCCCTTGAGCCCCTCCTTTTGCCACGCCATTGGTTACAAGTGTACTAAATCCTTCGCCAAACTAATCAGTGAAGGCTTTTTCCCATATGTAATAAACGAACAGACTCGTTCAGCCACTGAACGATTTGGAACAACGCTAGTATACATACAATGACATCATTATCAATTGGATTATTAGTAGAACACGTCATGGAACAAGCAAGTAAAAGAAAATTGCTTATTGTCGATATTTGAATTTAGAAGGTTTCAATTAACATTAGTCCGCAACTCTCTAATACTCAGCTCTCTAATCCGCAACTCTCTAATCAGCAACCATCTAATCCGCAACTCTCTAATCCGCAACTCTCTAATTCTCAAGTAACTCGGTAGGTTTTCAATGTTAACAACAGCCACCATTATTGCATTTACGGAAGACCTTTACCTTACCCTTTTTATTGCATACAGACAGACAGAGAAAAAACAAAATAATAGCGGATTCAATATCTATTGAAACCCGCTATAAAAAAACTAACGAGAGTAGGAAATAAATCAGGAATTTAAAGAAACTGAAAACAAAGAACAGAAAGAACTTAAAACGTAAAATGTAAGATACAAAACAGAAATAAGTGTAAACTAATAATAATTAAAAAATATGCATGGAATAGAAAGCAAAATGTCATCATAGTGTTTATTTCAGAAGCTCAATTCGAAAACCCCGTTTCTAAAGTGAATTTCTCATTGTGCCTATTCAACAAAGCTCAAAATTGATATTTTTGAATACATGATTAGCAGAGTCGTAAATGTCAACCTATATTGAAATAGCATCATGTTGAGAACAGACACAAATGAAGATATATTCTTTTCTTCAAATGCAGATCTTTAAGAGTTAAAAGAATGCCCTCTAGAGAAGTTCAAGCGAAGCAGTGTTGTTGCGTTTAAATAAGTGAGATGGAAAAATGTTAGATTACATCTGTTTCAAACACATTTTGTCTCATCTATGTACAGAAAATAAATTAGTAAATACAGTGTTTCATTGGTAATAAGTAAATGAATAGGATAATTCGTTTAGGGACGAAGATTTCCCTTCGATGATATAACTATCAATTTTTCTTATTAATGTCTATTTTAAACGTACAAAAATTATCTTTTGGGTATAACAATATACTTATTAAGATGACTTATAAATATATTACATAGTTACAATGCAAAGAAACGAAATTAGTAGAACAATTGTACGTGACATTAATACAAGAATTGAGAAAGTGAAGAAACCATTACATCTTCTGGTAAACTTTGTAGAGAATAAAAACATACTGAAACAATCTTCCAACTTATTAAATTAGTAGCATTAGCAGAAAAATTTTGCCATTAAGAAAGAAGTTTTCATAGAGGAAATGTTTCAGTAAGTGTATTTTTGTAAAAAAAAAAAAGACTAATGAAGTATTCAAATATATGTGAAATTGACAAATTATTATAATAATCTTCAGACATGAAAAATATAATGAACAATGTATGAAGTTTTCATAAATAGGCATGAAAAATTCACATCGCAAGTGCCCTTTGCGATTGCAATGACAAAAGTTGTAAATTTTCCTTCAGTGATGGGGTTTTCACAGTTTAAAGTATAGAACTCCGCTTAAGGCGAACTCACTATATTTTCGCAAAGAAGAAAAGAAATAGAAAACTCTTTTGATAAATGACTTCATTAATTCTTCAATGAAATGTAAATTTCGTTGTGATAAGATTATCCTGAAGTAAAATAAAAGAAATTTTAAGAAGTGAAGTAAATATTATACCAAATAGTTTTCAACATCCTTTTCTAAGGTTATGAATTATAGATAACAAATCATAAAATTACATAAAGATTTGCCCAAAATTTAAGAGAGTATGTAGCTCTAACTATTTGTTAAAATAAAGAAAGACGTAGAATTATTTGTAACCATGAGTTTATACAGACCATGAAAACTGCTTGATCTGAAGTAAGAGGAATTATTTATTAAAGTAGAACAATTTCCATCTTAGCCGATGCTGTGGTAGTATTAGATCTAATACTACCACATCATATGGTAGTATTAGATCTAATACTACCACATCATATGGTAGTATTAGATCTAATACTACCCTATCATGTGGTAGTATTAGATCTAACACTACCCTATCATGTGGTAGTATTAGATCTAATACTACTCTATTATGTGGTAATATTAGATCTAATACTGCCCTATCATGTGGTAGTATTAGATCTAATACTACTATATCATGTGGTAGTATT
The DNA here is from genome assembly GCA_006491805.2 of Dysdera silvatica. Lineage (NCBI taxonomy): Eukaryota > Metazoa > Arthropoda > Arachnida > Araneae > Dysderidae > Dysdera > Dysdera silvatica. The sequence continues at coordinate 60,707,922 of QLNU02015270.1, forward strand.
AGATCTAATACTATAAATATTAGATCTAATACTCCCTATCGCTGGTAGTATTGGTCTAATACCATATCGTAATGAGAGTAAATTGGTCCCTAATATTACCCTATCCGTAGCGGTGGTATTATATCTAATACTACCCCATCCTATGGTAGTATGAGATCTAATACTATTACATCATATGGTAGTATTAGATCTAATAATACCACATCATCTGCTAAAATGAGAATTTTCCTAATTTACTAAATAACATTGTTAGTCACGCCTAGCGGACGGTTGGCTTCTTTGACTTGTTGCTTTGGTCTAAATAGTGGCCCGTGCACTGTCACACTAATTGGAACTTGTCCATAGTAACGCCTTATATGATCTGGCAAGGGATAGGATGTCTGAGGCCCATAGCTTGCTGGTAAAGCACTTGACCAGAAACGAAGTGATTGTGTGTTCGTGTGCCACCAGGTGTCAGTAAATCATTTCTTTCCTTTGAGAGGAATTCATCATCTAAGAGGAATTGGTTTAAACATAAGATGCAGAATACAATGGAACCGCGGAGAATTCCTTCAGATTGCAAACTGCAATCTGAAGGAATTCTCTGCGGGAAGATGGGTAAAATTGCATGTTAGAATATAGAATATTTTCTTTCAATGTCATTGAAATTGTCAAAGTGTGCAGAAAAAAAGACTCATGTACAAGATTTAAAAAAATACGTGTTTTTGCCAAATGGGGAGAGTTTATGGAAACACAGTTTTTCTCATGACGAATTTTACTTCATAGCCAATAACATGGTTTAAATTGGGTGGGGGGGAGCTTAACACTCAAAACCCTCTCCTTTTGCACAGCCTTATGCACGGCATCGATTATTTGAACGGTAAATTATATATATATACCGGAAACACACACACTATATACCAGTATTAGAATTATAAACCTCTGAATACAAAACACTGACCCAAGTACCGTGTCTGTCCGTATTTGGATTGAATTACCTCCAATATTGGTTGAGGATAATATCAAGTAGAAATCATCTCCATTCCTCCTGCAAAGCTGCACTGAGTTTAGCAACAGAATTTTAACGTATTGAAACCCTTCCATTTCAACTCAACAATGTTCGATGGGGTTGAGATCAGGACTTTGGGCATGCCAGGACAATAGTTTCACATTGCCTTTACATCAAGTTATAAAAGCTGAAACTTTGTTGCTGGGCAAGTTATCATTCTAGTAATAACATTCGTCTGTTTCGTAGAATTGACACACTGTTGGATGTAAGTGGTCATCGATTATTTCAATGTAGTTATTCGCCTACGTGGTAGCAGGAACGACGATTAATGAACAGCATAATATAAGACCAATTGCGTCAATTAAAGTATGGGAAGTATATGGATTATATACGTTATTACTATTATAAACATATGTTGTACTGGTATGTCTATATTATGCCAGTTGTCGGCAACTAGTCAACCGTGACCTTGATTTCGGTCATCTGCAGAAACACTAGTCACCAGTCATGAGCGCCCATATGGGAGGGGCAGAGGGGGCTCAAGCCCCCCACTAGCCATTTAAAAATTTAATTTGCCCGAACCTGCTATGCATTTATTTTCAAAAGTTTTACAGTCACATTTTAAAATAAGGTAATTTTTATCTGATTATGAATTGTCAAGCAGTATTAATTATTTTGTGACGTTTTGGTATCTTGTACGTTTACTAAAATTCTCAACAACTTTGAGAAAGGGGGTAATGAAATTTTCAGCCCCTAGAAGTACTCGTATGGGCGCCCATGTCATCGGTATTTGTGCAATACTTTTCTCTATTCTTTGGACACAATACTTTTATAATTCTTTAAGATGAAGAAGTCATAAAACTGGTATACAGTGGACGATGTGGGCCCTCAAGAAAAATTTATCATAATGAATAATTGAAGCAAAATATGCGATTTAGACACGTGAATTGACGTAAAATGTTTTGTGGTGTACTTGATTTATTTTTAAGCTGCTTCCAACATATATTTCATATAAATTAATTGAGAGGGATTTATAGAAATGAAGAGGAGGAGGATGTAATCTTTACCTACCAAAAACAAGAACGGAAAAAGGGTGAACGAATATAGATTGCAGCAGTCAAGAATTATGAAATTCATTACACTGTATGCGTCAAGAAAATCCGGAGCTTTAACAATTCAAAAGTACTATGAAGGAAACATTAATAATAGTACTTTTAACAGAGAAGAATGAATGTTTATAAAATGTAAATTTGGAAGTAAATTTTTGGTAAATAGTAGGTACTTTAAGTAGCTCGCTTATGTAAATATGTTGCCAGCCTTTGTATTATACCACTATACAGATTATATATATTTATATTGTACATATATATTCTACATTGTAGGTATGTATTCTATATTTTATGTATATCATACTCTTATATACATATTAGAATTTATGGTGCTTTTATTTCAAAATAAATAATATCAGTTTCACAGTCAATACTCAAACTTCACCTTTTAAAATTGCTCTTAATGGGCATGTTTAAAATTTGCAAAACCACAATTTCAAAAAATTGTTTTACTATTTTTAATTATTATTTTTTGAAATAAAGATGTGGCAAAAATGTAATTTCTCAATTTGATGGTTCTGGATTGATAATTACTTTATATAATCTGATTTATATTTAATAAATTGGTCTTGTAAAAATTAGAATTTTAATTATTAGAATGAATATATTTTTACTAATGTTCTATATGCTAACTTCTCAATAAAATTATTTTCCCCTGATAAAGGATTGCTGCTGACGCATTCAAAAGCTTGCGTATTCTCTTCGTTTGCTATTTTACCAGTATTTAACTTTTATGCATAAATATTCCTATAATATGCTTATCATAGAACAAACTAAATTGATATGATAGGTGAGCGAGGTGTTACACAGTAATTTATTAAATTCGAAACTCACACAAACGCATTTTGTTGTGAGCTGGTACATCGTTTTTAAAGATGGCAGTCTGGAAGCTTTTCTGGTGAAGGCAGTATATTTTCCTGTCAAAATAATTACAAAAACGCTGTAATAGCTTACAATAAACTACGTTTGTGCCAATTTTGATTTTAATTACATGTGTATATATATATATTCGATTTTAATTATATGTAGACTCGATTTTAATTGCATGTAGACTCGATTTTAATGACATGTAGAGTCGATTTTAATTACATGTAGACCCGATTTTAATTACATGTAGACTCGATTTTAATTACATGTAGACTCGATTTTAATTACATGTAGACTCGATTTTAAGTATATATTTCGATTTGATTCCACATATGTAAACGATATATTTAATGTTTCAAATATGAGTAATATAACAGTGTTTTCAGACGATACAAGCATCATAGTTACAGGTAAAGACCTAAAAAGATTAATGGAAATACGTATCAATGAGATAAAAAAAATATGAGAAGTGGTTTTATGTAAAGCAGGTGAAATTAGATATAGATAAATCTAAAACAATGATTTTATCAAATAAAAACAAAAATATCAATATAGATTTAAACAATAATTCTATCTTAAGTAATAACAATAAACAAATTGAAGTGATACATAAATTATAATTTTTGGAAGTTCAACTAACAAATAAACTAAATTGGAGTGATGAAGTAAATATTGGGTTAAAAAAAAAAGCGAGTAAAGGCATAGGAATATTAAGAAGAATGGGTAATATTTTGACAGATAAAATTTCTATCGTACTTTATTACTACATAATACAAAGATATCTTATATATTGTAATTTCATATGGGGAGATGTTGGTGTAGTCAATGAAAATGTAATGTAAACTATACAAAAAAAACCAACTAAATTAATTAATAAAGGTAATAGATTGGACTGGAAAAATATACTGATAAAATAAAATATCGTACCAATAGAACTAATATACGAATATTGTGCTTTGATTAAAATATTTGAAGGAATTAAAGAAAATAAGCACTTGGATTTAATAAAAATTAAATATAATGAAAGAAAAAGAAATATTTGCCTAAAATATAATGATTTAATCTTACCGAAAATAAGAACTGAAATAGGAAGAAATAACATTAATTTCAATGGACCTAACTTTTGGAATAAATTAATAGATTATTTAAACAAAACTGAACGTAATTAATAAGTTTAAAAATAAATTAAGAGAGTACTTGATCTCAACATTGGTCACGAAATAGATAAAAATTTATATTGAAGTTACAATCAGGTGGATTGTTGTGTACTAAAATTAATTTTTTTATATTTAATTTGTTATGTTTGGCTTTGATTAGTTAGCTCCAGGCCCCAAGTTTATTATATATTCTATATACTTTCCTGGGACTTTTCCTTGTATGGTCAAATTGCTTATATGTAGTGAAATTTGAAATTTTGTAATGTATAATATTTGCACTGTACAAGTGAAAAATAAATAAATATGATTATAAAATACAGTGACATTTCACGCAAAGTCACGTAAAAATAAACAAAATACAAATACGCTGCTTAACATTGAAATTGACCTACTGAGAGATCAATTTCAACGTCGGGTAATTTGAAACTGCTTTATTGTACATTAGAATCAGCTTACGTATGTCAATTTCAATCTGCTCAACATTGATATTACCGCCACATACTGAACTTGTCGTCTCGGTAGGGCAAATTCAATGTTGAACAATGTGCATAAATAAATGTTTTGCTTGGTTACTTATAATGTTATTCCCAATTACAATATATGCTCTATAGACACACAAAATAAATTGACATACATATGTGATACATATGTAAATGTCGGAGAGATATGTAAATGTTTCCTCCCTCTTCACCTGCCTTTTCCAATTCGGAGGTTGAAGGCCAAAACAGACTGCACTTCAATATTTCGATAAATGTTGCACAGTGCACATATATGTGCAATTTTTATTTGGTGGAAATGTACATCTTATTGCAACAAGAATCCATGCAAAATTTAATGCAAATGATATATTGAACGTACATGGTCACTTGGAGGAAGGTTTACCCAAGGGTAGGCATTTGTTAAATGGCCCGGCTACAAATTATTAATATTATGTCTACAAATGCGCCCTCTATCGGTCATTGTGATGCAACTACCCTTGACCGCAACTAACCTCAGAATGTGACTTTAAAAATCGATGGGCTAGATTTTTTCCTGTGTGTGCTTATGTACCTATTAGCACGACCGTAAGAAAATTGATTTTCTTCAGAAGTGTTAAAGAGAAGGAAAATCCACATGTGCCCTATTGAAATTCAATTGTGCTAATATTTTAGGGCCTCAAATATAACACATGATGCAAGAAATGGTATACGTGGAACAAGGATTGAGTGAAACTAAATTGGAAACAGACAATAATATCTAAACGCAATATACTGACACTTTCGCAAATGACAAATGGAAGTTAATTATAGCAGCATTAATTGGAAAAAAAGTAAGATAAGAACGAATGTCAGAATAATAAAAAGAAAGGAAGTGAGAGATAGAGAGAATGTATACAGGTGTGATGCTGTGATCGTAAATGCAATGTTCAAATGCGATGTAATATAAAAAATATTTTATGTAATTTTTATAAGTGCTAATATGAATGTATAATTTGGTGATAAGAGAGAAAATCTAATGGAATTATGTAAGCTTTCTTCTTATTATAACAACTTTATATCTTTACTTTTGTTCATCCAAAAATTTATAAATATATTTAGCATACGGATTATACTGATATACATTTTTTTTAAATTTAAATGTATTTTTAAGAAATAATACAGAACCTTCCATTTTACGCTAAGCCTAAATTGAACGTAGAAAAGCTATGATTTCATTATTGTTTTGGAGAGTGTTATATAAGGCATTATGAATGTTTGTGATGTTTTAGACCTTTGAAACACACTGTACATTCGTGAAATAATATTTTTCCCTCATTTCTCGGAGGTTGTTAGGATTATTTCAAATTTCTGGCTCTCGGCATATTGCCGGCTTTATGTCGTTCCCACCCCCGTTGCAGAAATGCGACCATCCCTCCTCTTGGCACGCTGCCAATCTCGACTTCCATCCCAGCTCTCTGAGAGAAGCCGGGTGTAGTAACGTGTTCGAAGATCCCGGTTTTTATAAAACCGAATTTTACGGGAACTCGAACCGTTAGTTAAATCCTGAACCGGTTGGAGGAACCGGGAACACTTTGAATATGTACTAGGAGTAAATACTGCCCATAAAGCAATTCACATCCGGTTCTGGGAAAAGAAACATTTGTGACCAGAAGGGTGAAAAAGAGGTGAGTGTAAAACCGGTTTAATTCATTAGGGGTCATTTTCTATTTTCTGGAAACCGAATTCCCATCCGAACCAGAAACTGTAATAAGTGTTTACTATATGCCAACCGGCTCCAATTTTTAAACCAAATTACCAGTAGCACGGAAGATGGTCGTGGGAGGGTGAGGGCAGGTTCGCTATGGCTGTCTCTAAGGGCATTGTCATAAATGTTAATTAGTAGTACTATCGAGGCACGACTGTACATTTTAACTATTGGGCAGTTGGTTGTGTTTCAAGCACATAATTTTCCTTAACTAAATTGAATGTAGTTGAATTGTACAGATCCAATATAAACTGAGTGGATTAGACACTATTAAAACATCAGATCATGCGTCGACTTTTAAGTATCTATACGCTATATGCACCATTCAACATATAATTTTTAAAAGCACTAGATACCACGGAAAGATATTCAGTATAAGTCCAAACCCAAACTTGGAGATGCCGACTTTTCTGAACAAAAAAAAAAAAATTTTTTTTTTTGCTTTGACATTACTTGTGTTGTATTTCATGCTTTTTGTTCTCTTGCATGAGGAAAAATGCTGTGTATATTTCTATTGATATTTTGCATATGCTACAGACATGTTAATGTTAAATGGGCCTACTACATTGTTCATGTCATTTTGGCACAGAGCCAATGACTTCGTTCAAGCCATCGATTCATTTTGAATAAATCACCGCTCGATAGTCCACTCTTTTACCAAAGTAAATTCATTTGAATACATTAAAATCAAAAAGCAGATATGCAGTTCGATTTCTTATGGAAAATCAAAAATCAAAATTGCCTGAGAAATAGACAATATGTCTTTCGCAAGAATTGGCAAAACATGTCTTGCCTGACAATCAAGATGTCAGGCTGTGAAATAATAAAAAAAAAATTGAGCTTGGAGTTGACAGCAAAAACATCTTAACAATTTTAATGATTAAATATCATTGAATAACTGTAATCAAATGGAAAATATATTCCGTGTGAAAACCTTTAAATTTGTTAATAAAATGCATGTTGAACCTCATTCTATTTAAACCCCGTTTCCATATATTTTGTCCCTTTGGTTTAGACTCTATCAGTGAGATTTAAAAACTTTAAAACGTCATAGATACTAGAGGCATATTTCACGAAATATACATTTAAAATAATGACATGGTTTATGAAATATTTTCTTGTTAGGTTTATATACTATCATAAATTTTGGACTTCTTTATATGTGAAGCAAAGTTCATGGTAAATTTCATTTTTGGAACTCTTTCCGTTGAATATATTCAAAAAGTATTCATTTTCAATGTTTACATTTGTCTATTTTGCTATGATGAAAACGACGACGAATCTGCGTACATAAGCATGACTTTTTTCCCTTTCACGAATGATTTGATTTGAATAGCATTAGATAAAGTGTAATTAATTATTCTCAGGCCACTGCCGAAAATATTTATGCCCTTGTTTATAAATTTTACACTTAATTTTAATTGCATCATAGCCTTATCAAGCGAATACAAGACGCAAGAAAATTACCATCTCTACCAAATAATAGTATTTTTGCATTGTAGGAAGTGTATACGAATAGATTGAAATAGTCATAGTATATACGCTTATCTAATTTTGATATTGAATATCTGGAGAATTTTGCTTGATGTGTCAAAAGAAAGCACCTTCTGTTGGTTATTCTAAGGCTTCAAAATAATGCATACGTTTCTTATGTATACAATTATGTATGCAAATTATGTATGCAATTTTGAAATCAACGAAGTTAAACTATAATTATAATTCTGATATTATCCTCGCGACAAGGATGTCGATTGTTTTCTGTCTATTTCAAAGACAGTTTCGATAACTGTTATATTACACCTGGTAACTGATGCAGATATAATAGTAATAATTTTTTAACCCAAAGTGCATTTTGAATGATAAATACAGTGAGAAATATGTATGAGTTACGTATAAGGATGATGATGTTAATTAATTTCTAATAGAATGATGATTATTATATGTAATTAATAAGGTATTAACATCATGATTAAAATTATACATTGTTGCAAATATTTATGATTAACTGATCTTATTAATAATGTGGAGATTTGGTCAATAATTAAATAATTCATTAGTTTATTAATTTTCTAAGCATGTTCTTTAAATCTTTTGCCTATATTTGGTTGGATTTGGGTTATAGTATGAATGAATAAAAAAGTGAAAAATCGACCTCAAAACTGATATTTTACTTTGTTGTTAAATGAGTTATGTCAGTGTCTGAATGATACCATAACATGAAATTACTTATAATTTTTTCCATAATACCATTACTGGTGTGTATTATGATACACTTTACTTGTTTTCAATTTAATTAGTTTTTAACGTATGCCCATACGCTAAATTTTATCGTCTTTACTACGGGTGAATCAAATACGTAAAATGAATCAATGAGTCAGAATTTATTTATGCATAACATCTATAAAAATGAAATACATTGGATACAAGTTAAAAATAAGACTATTTAAAACACTTGCAACCATGGCACTTTGTTTAATTGACGCTCCAAAATATATTCTTTTAATTTGGTTTTAAATTTACTTTTTGATTTGATTTCTTTAATTGTTGGCGGGATATTGTTCCATATGTCTATTTTATAATAATTAATATTGTTTTTACATATGTTGATTCTTATTTTTGTTTTATTTAATTCTTTTTTGTTTCTTATATTATAATTATGTTCATTTTCACTTATTTTAATCAAAATTAGGTGTTTATTTTCGTATAATCTTTCGTAAATATATAATGCTACTTTTAAAATATGTATATTAGTTATGTTTAATATTTTGTTTTCGTAAATCAATTTATCTTTATGCTTACCTGTTTTGAAACATAATTTTTGATATGTTTTATCAAGTAGTTTATTGAGTTTAGTTAAATTTGTTTGGGATAAATTTCCCCATACTATATTTCCGTAATTTATATGACTAAATATTAATGCGTAGTATAAATTTATTTTTGTATTTAATATTAGTAATGAATTAAGTTTTGTTAGAATTCCATTAGATCTTCTAATTTTGTAGGTTAATATTTGTAGGTTCCAGTTTAATTGATTTTCGATTGTTAATCCAAGGAATTTAATTGAGTTAACTCTATCTAGGATGTTATCGTTGAATTTTATTTTGTTAGGTTGATTAGTAAATTTTTTATTTTTAGTATGGAAGATTATATATTTTGTTTTATTTGTATTTATTATTAAGTTGTTGTCATTAAACCATTGTTCACAGGATGTTAACTTTGTATTTGTGTTATTAATTCTTTGATCTATGTTATTTCCATTTGTTAACTAGATGATATCGTCAGCAAATAACAGGAGTCCCCCATCAAGATTTATTAAGTAATTTATTGCGATTAAAAAAAATAACGGTCCGAGGATTGTTCCCTGAGGAACATCTAATTTGTTTATCAATGATTTCGATTGAATATTCTCAATTTTAACTATTTGCTGTCTATTTGTTAAATAGCTATCAATCAGTTTATACATTCGGCCTCTTATACCATAATTAAGTAAATTTTTCTTAAGATGTTTCTGTTAATTAAGTCAAACGCTTTGCTCAGATCGAAAAAAAGCTATAAGGAACTTTTCTTCTATATTTTTTGAATATTATTAATTGCTCTTAATAGGATTTCTTCAGTTCATTTTTTTTGGAAACCGTTTTTTTATGGATAGTTTATATTTATTAAAAAAATCTATTAGTCTATTATATATTACCTTTTCAGTTAATTTAGAAAATACTGACATGATTGCTATTGGTCTGTAGTTTTCTTTTAAGTAGTTATTACCCTTTTTAAAAATTGGTCTAATTACTGCTGTTTTCAATTAATCAGGAAAGATTCCCGTTTTAAATATGTCATTTATTATTATCGATAACGTTTTTTTAATTCATTTTTACATAGTTAAATTACTTTTGGAGATAAATTGTCAAATCTTGGTCTTTTTTTTTATTTATTTAGTTCTTTCTCTATTTCGTGTTCAGTTGTGTTTTCTAAGTAAAAGGTTTCGGAAATATTTGTGCTTAAATACTTTTTATAGTTATCAGTTACTGATTGACTTATATTTAATTCCTTATCAATGGTTGTGCAATAATTGTTAAATTTATCTGCTATTAAGTTCATATTATCTGTTCTGGTATTGTTTATTATTAGTTGTATTTTATTTTCATTTTTGTTATTTGTTTTACCCAATAATTTGTGAATTATTCTCCATTTTTGCGTGGTATTTTTTGTTGATAATTGTTCAAGATAGTAGTTATTTTTTATATTTTATTTCCTTGTTTAGTTTGTTTCTGTGTTTAGTAAAATCATCCCATCTCTTTTATTGTTCTTTCATTCATAAATTTTTTGTATGAATTTTTTTTCGTTATTATTTTTTTCTTTAAAATTGAATTAAACCATTCAGGATTATTTTTATTATTTAGTACTTTAGTTTTTTTAGGAAAGCTTTTGTTATATAATTCCTTTATTCTTAATGCAAATTTTTCATAAATAGATGTTCGAGAATTAATAGACGGTACATCAAAAGTTTGCTAGTCTATTTATAATAATGCCCCTTGAAATTTTTTAATATTTTTTGATTAAAATTTCTAATCTTTTTTAATTTTTTGTACGTTGAATTATAGTTTTCATGTTTATTAAAATTGTTTTGTGATCACTTATTATTTCATCTAAATTTGATGTAGAACAGGTAGTTTTCTGTTTTAGTAAAAATTAGGTTTTCTGTACTTGAACTCGTTAGTGTCATTCTAGTAGGTTCTCTTATTTTATTTATTTGTCCATGCGATTCCATTAAGTTCAAAAGTTTTGATGAATCGTTATTTTTTTTTGTAATGTCCACGTTGAAATCTCTAATTATAAAAATTTGTTTTCCTTGAGTATTATTCTCTAGTAGCTTTTCCAGTTTTTCGAAAAAAAATTTTATTTGAATTTGGTGGCCTATATAATGTTAGGATTTTTAGTCCATTTATGATAATTGTCAGTATTTCAACGTCTTCGGTTAGTTCTGTTTCGTTACTTATCATATCTACATCTAATTCATCTTTCACATAGACCGATATACCACCTTCTTTTTTATTAGAATCTCTGTAAATAGAATATTCTTCATAATTATTAAAATTTATTAATGTCTCATTTGTTTTCCAAGTTTCGACTATAGAGATTATTTCCGGAGATCATTAGATGATAGTTTGTTTTTTGTGAATTAGTTTTTTTTCTAATTATATTTCTTTTTCCCTTTTTATTTTTCTTATGGATTAAATTGTTAATGAGTTTCTCATTATTGTGTATTTCCTTTTTGTCATTTGTGTTATTTTATACCACAAGTCGGTGAGTTCATCAATATTTTTTATTTCACAAGTTTCAGAATTTCAATTTTCCTCATTTTTATAGGTCCTTTTGATGCCCATGCGAATTTCCAGTTATTATTTGTTTGAAATAATCTTGCCTCTCTAAAGATTTTTGCATTTTTTTCAGTTAAATGTTCATTTATATGTATATTTTCATTAAGTTGCATTGAACACATGCCTGTTTTGAATTTGATATTTTTTCTTTGATTCCAGAATTCGTCCCTTTTTCCTATTTTTATAAACCAAATTAGTAATATACTTTTTCGTTGTTTATTGACCTGTAATCTATGTGATGTATCTATCTTTTTCTGATAAATCTATGTTTAGTTCTTTGCTAATCTTTAAGGTTTCATCAATGTGATTTCGTTTTGCTTTGATGGTAGTCCGTCAATTATTAGGTCCCTTCTCATTCCATATATTTCTGATTTATCAATTCTTTGTTCGATGTTATGTTGGATTTCATAAAGTTGATATATTTCCTTGTCAATGTTGTTGTTATCATTGTTACTATTGTTTATATGATCGCTAACTTCTGTTGATATTTCCAATATTTTTGTTTCTAATTGATTATTTGTTAGAATGACATTTTCGTTTATTAATTTACGTTTCTCTTGCTCTTCTTTAATTTGATTTAGGGCTATATTTGATTGTTCAATTTTTGATAGTAGTGAATCTATTTTATTATCTGTGTCTTTTTTATTATTTTCGATTTGTGATTTGATTTCTCTAATTTTCTTATAGATTTGGAGCATCAGGTTGTTGTCTGTTCGATTAGAATTCATTTTTCAGATAGAATTTTTTTTCCAATTGACTACGTTAAAATTCCTGGTTATTCAATCAATATATACTGTAAATACAGTAATTCAGTTGAGTCGTAATTCAGTTATATACAAATCAATTACCGAGTATCACATGTAACCGCGTTAGAAAAAATTACAAGAATATTTAAAATCTTTATCAAATAAAACTTTGTTAAAATGGAAAATCGTTAAAAATATCTAAGTTACCAATAATCCATAATCGTCCCTATATAAATCACGAACACTATAAACAACCACTATGATTTAATCACGCTCGATTAAAATCAATTGATAAGAGTAAAATTCCAGAACAATAAGTTATGATAAAAGTAATGTGCACTTAAATTTCCAAGCAGAAATTTAAAATTGAACTATTCCTCCTCTTATCCAATCCACAATGAAAGTAAAAACCCAATTATCGAGCAATGTTTGATAATGCACCTTTGTAACTCAAGTTCAAAAATTCCTCAAATTCGAGTAAAAATCCTATACAAGTTGACATATTAAAAACTATTTGAAAATGTTTTGTTTGATTTTGTAATTAGATTATTTAGCCATTCACTTTCTAGATAATAACCATCTATAATTAGATTAATACCAGAAAGTTTTGATATTCAAACCCGTTACGTAGGGAAATATGTTTATGAAGTTGTTTATATAATTTCGTTTATTAAATAATTATAATAGTGTGAAGTTCGTCATTTCTTCATATTAGTTCGCTTGGTGCTTCTTCACATTGGTAACCCCATACGCAAGGTCATCGTTAAAAAGAACGTCGCTTATTAACTTAAAATCACATTAGAGGTGTTAATATGTATAATGTCAATTCATATTTAACTGTAAATTGTAATGGAAAGTTATCTATGATGTTAGAAAACGTTCGATCAATTTATCGAATTTCTATGTGGCGCAAGGTCGATTGACTATCGAGTAAGCAAGTCCATCTAATGATGGTGTTTTTAGTGGTATAAGTATTTTTTCACTTGCCAGCTTTCTTGCGTAGAAGTATTTTAACGATTATGATGACTTCCGTTTATTATTTATATTTCAAAGTTAATTCCTGAGTTGTCGACATACATCTATCCATTATTCCAAAATTCTGGTTTCTGATGACATTGCCTCGTTTCTTTCATTAGTTTAACAATTTCTTTAATATTTAATAGTTATTCGTTCATTTTCAGCTGTAAGAGAGAAAAAATAGACAACGTTTTTCTGTAAATGTCGTCTATGACTTCAAAGTTAAAGTAAAATTAAATTTGACTATTAATACGCAGACTAAGTTGAATTTATTTAATACATTAATCCACATTTCTGCGGTCTTTTGAAGGATATCTATCGAATTTCTATAAATAACTACGCACCCGTTCCCGATTAATGAATACAAATGTGTAATACATAAATAGTAGAATTCCCCGATGGTAAATTGGTTATCTATCAAGGTGTCTCCAACAGCTTCTAAACAGATAACTTGAACGAGAAAAAGCAATAAAATGATTTACCCCTTCAAATCAATCGCAGTTGAAATCGTTATTGAGGTTAATAAACATCTCTTGAGAAAAATTATTTAAACTATTTTTGCGCCATTCAGGAAGACGGCTAAACCTGTTGCCGGAATGTGCAACCTTTTTCCCAATTACATACAATTTTATATAAGCTAATAAAAGATAATAGGCGCTTTTAATCGACTTAATGAAATATACTATTAAAAAGAAGAAGAAACATTCGATATGCTTCACTTACTTTCATTTCACACCTCACCGAAATTTTTCTAAGCAAACCGAATCTCTCTCTCTCTCTCTCCTACTTCCTTGTTCTGTAATTACAGTTTCTGAGAGACCAGGGCATTCTTAAAGATCGTTATCCACTCTCCTCTGTCTGCAGCTCCCCTTTATCATTACATGAATTTCTTTCTGCTTAGATCCACGACTGCATAGATCTATCTTTCTCTGTGGCGTCTCACTTTCATACGTCTTTCTGGGATGGTTTTCTTATATTTTTAACTATCTTGTGCCTCCTGTTACTTTATATATATATGTTCTAAATATTTAAGCATTATTTTCTAAGAAAGAGGAGTGAATATAGCATTCTCAAACAGAAATATTGTCGTTGTAATATGCAGTATACTTTTAACTTTATCGCACCGTAAAGTGCGTACGTGTAGTGATCGTTACGATATCAATTAGAATATTGTTACATATATATAAACTGTTGTACAATTATATATATATATTGCCATGGATTTTCAACAATCAATATATAAGTCACATTCCAATTGATAGTAAATCATCTGGCGATGTTGCAAGCCAATATATAGTGCCACATAGAACTCAATTTTAATAGTCGGCCTAGTTCGCTTACATGCATTGATCGTTACAACTATCGTCTCAGCATATACCAAAGTGTTCATTTGACGAAAAAGCTAAAAATTTCACTGGCTACAAAAATGTACGAACCTCATGAAAGTATTCAGGAAGTTTTCTCGTATAAACTTCCATATTTTCGTGCCACAGAATTGCTCTTGAAATACTTGATAGAGTAGGAAATACGCCTTTTTACAAAAGAGAAAAGAAAAAAAAGAAGCATCGTGAAGAAAGCGTCTGTTTCTATTGAAATTAAATGTGCATCCAACACATATTCAGATAAGGAAATGGTAAAAAATTCAAGGCCATACGTGTCATCAATAGCTGGGAATTGCACATTAAATATTCATATCAATAGTTGGTGAAACTCCCCTGACTGCGATGCATGTTACTATACGTCAAGGGAAGGAGTGATAAAAGTTCCTAATGTCATCCTGCGACATATTCTTCCGGGCAGTCCTTACTTGTTGCACCAGATCTGCGACATTTTGCGGTGCCCAAATCCAGCAGCCTACCATGTCCCATACATGTTCGATTGGCGAAAGGTCTGGTGACGTATCTTGCCAAGGAAGAGTATCAACAGCAAGGAGGTAGCTCACAGACATGTGAGCCGTATGCGGCAAGGCATTATCGTGTAAGGTATTGTTACCCTTCACAGGGATAACATAATTGTCAAATAATGGTCAACACACAAAACCACCGGGGCGAGTTGTTGTCATTTTTCGCGGGAGAATTTATTACTCTTAATAATTTTCGACACCCATTTATAAGCAGCTCAAACTAGAACCTTTTAGCTATATGAGAGAAAAAAACGCTCTAGAGTTGAACTAGAAATGCGTTTTTTTTTTCCTCGAAAAATATTGAGTGATAAATTCTTTCACGAGAAATCACAAAAAACTCGCCTCGATGGCTTTGTGTGTTGACCATTATTTGGCAGTTGTGTTATCCCTGTGAAGGGTAATAATATCTTACATCCTTATATACGGAGAAAGAGAGCGTTGTTCCTATCATCGTTGGTCTAGCTGTCAAAGCGCTCCTGACTGAATGAAAGAACCCAGTTCGTCTCTAGCGCGGGGACGGCACCTCTTTATTTTCACCTGTACTTAAAAAGCTCTAGCTTGAACTGCTTATACGTGGATGTCGAAAAATATTAAGAGTGTTGCATTATCTGGAAAATGGCCACAGGCTGTCGCGTCATAAAGAGTAACGCATACGGTCGCAAGATATCGTCAACACATTGTTGAGCTGTTAAAATGATACACAGGATAACATGAAAGTTGCATGTAGGACGACTAGGTGCATCCTTCTGTCGTATATGATAGCACCCCACTCTAGGGGTAATGGCTATGTACTTCTATAAAACAAAGGGTAGTTGGTATCGCTAGATGTGGCTCTTCTATTGTCGAATCCGATGGTCACCTGTTTAAAGATTGAAGCGAGATTCATCGCTGAACACTGTGCGATGCCATTCTCCTGACAGCCATGATAATTGGCTACGGCACCACTCCAAGCGGTTCAGCAGACATCTTAAAGGCCTCTATGAGCATAATTCCACCTCAACTAAGCATCGTGAGATGGTGGAAGGTACCACGGGTGGCATGGAAGAGATTATAGCATGTTGGATGGCAGATGATGATGCCGTTGGGTCAGCCCAGGCCTGTTGCACAGCTAACCCATCTTGCCTCGTATTCGGCCTTCCGAAGCCTTCATTCCGGCGGTGAGTTCCTGGAAGCAACCATCGCTACCAATATTTTTGCACAGTAATGTCCGTACGGTGCAGGTGGCAGCCTATTGTTTGGTAGGATCAGCTAGCCAGCTTCACGCATTCCGACAATGGATTCACATTCGAAGTCGTCCAATTGGCTATAAGGTCTTCGACAACGTCCCAACGTCATTACTGGTTGCGTCTCCAGGGAACTGCAACGCCGACAACGAGAAAAATAAACCGTCCGCAGTTTTTACCTCTTTTATACGATGCCAGTTGCGCAGTAGAAATGCGCGCTATGATCGAAGTTAACACTCATTGGCTTTGAAAATTTAATCATTTGCATACTTGGTTTAAAGGAATTCGCATGCGAACTTTCGAGATAATCAGATTATTTTTATGCGTGCTATTTTTTTGCAAAACAGTGTCTAATTGGCTGCACAATGTTGCCAATGAAAAGTGTAATGTCAACGTATCTTCTCGCAAAATTAGGGGAGATAAACTATCATACGAGATTGTTTCACACATCCTAACCACAAATGTGATGGACAAGTGTTATTCTTCCACTGAAGTCGGATAAAGGCAATAAAATTATCTTCTTCACACACGGATACAGTAATCACTGTACTAAAAAGGACAGTGATTACTGTATCCGTGTGTGAAGTAATCACTGTACTAAAAAGGACGGAGTATTCTTCCCTAAATATCCTGCTATTTCATCTGGACACCATCCAGGATTCCCCGACTTGACACTACACCAAAATTTGCTGCCTATGTTGTTGGTCAATTGTAGATGCCTTAAATGGCGTTTGAATGAAGCCTCGCTTCTTGATGTTGCCACAAGTTAATCTCACTTGCTGCCATGAGATGTGTAGAGGGAAATACGCTATATTGCCAAAATTATTCATGCACTAGCTGACACGTAAATAAATACAAATTTGCATGATCGGATTAACACGCAAATTGTGTGTTATGTATCATAAAGATGCATAACAGCCTAGAAAATTTTTGGCTTCCTTAAAAACTGTTGTGACATGCAACTTCGTTTCTCTGAAATACCCCAAATCAAATATGGCTCATGTAATTAAAAAATGAATTCTGATGGTACCATCAAAGTAAAACAACGAGGTAAAGGGCCGCATAAATAAAAATGCTCGTAGAAAAACGAACTTCTAATGAGTAATCTAAAAAGATACCCCACTTTGTTTACATTAGATGTGGCCTTTGACATATTTCGATCCACAAGAAATACTATCACAATACTCGTGCAACATCGTCAACAACTTATCATCGATTACCAAGGTAGGTCGACTTCACAAAAGTTTCATATCACTTAATAATAGACGACAACTGAAGAGTAGTTTAGCTAGTTGCTTATGGACAGCAAAAGACTGAAAAGTTGGTCGAATGGAGCGAAAAATCCCGCTTCAATTTCTTCCAATCAGATGAACGTACTCGTTTCCTCGGGAATAGTCCTTTAACCGTATTATACCGACCGCAAAATTTGGATGGGAGATGCATGACGACTTGGTGCTGCTTTTTAGTTATCTTTTGACTATGGTACCTAGCCCTGCGGTGGCGCAGTGTGGTAACGCCTTCTCCAAGTGCGCCGCTAATCCGGGTTCGACTCCCAGCAGTGCAAAGAACGCTTACTCAGAGATCTCATAAAGATCGCACTGCTCACTGTAGTCCGGGGTTTGGTTCCCTAGGCCTTAAGAGGTTCGGATTCCTCGGAAAACAGTAGGTCCCGGCGCAGCATGACCACTGTAGTCTTTGAGCCGTAAAACCAAAAAGAAAGAAAGACTATGATACCTTCAAAAGCCGGATTTCAATCGAATTAATACATCAGCGAGACAAACTGAAACGTAGAATCCATCTCCAAGCATCTAGAAAAGTCCTCCACTAGAACATTACTAGAAACGACTTTAATCGAGAAATGATGATATGTTCCAATAGCAACATACCTGTGAAAGATATGCCTAGAGGGGTCAAGAAGTTCTTATCCCCACAAGAGTTATTTAACATCATATCCATCTCCTGAAATAAACGCAACTTTCCTCCTTTCAATCTGTGTCCGAATACTTTTGGCAATATGGTGTATGTGCCTTTGAATGGAATGTAAGGGTATTGCTGTTATTCTTACTGCTGATCTTGTGTTTGCACGATACCCGTCAAAAATTGATCGTTGAGGGATGTCCGATCCCTCGTAACGGTTATATTTGTTTTCCTGGGCCAACTGAGGTCACTATCGTCTTACTGTCACATGGATGCTTGGCCATAGGAAGCGCCATTCTGGTACGCTGTAAAAATCTGAAAACTCCCGGTGTATTCATTGGCAATAAGAAAAATCTCACCATACACACACACATATATATATAAGAAAGGCATTTACATACGGAGTTTCACGGTTCTTACTCTACTTTTTTAGGAATGCGTCAGTTTTATTTTTCAGTAAAAGTATTTCGAAAAACCACCATGAAACACTTCAATAAAGAAAAGACGTTAAAAATAAATGTAAAAGAGTAGTTTAATATTTAGTTTAAGAAAATCGAGGTGAAAGAGAGAAAAATGTGAAGGAAGATGGAAATAAGAAAATAATTCGCTGCAAAAAGAATTGCAATGTTAAACATAAGGAAGTCATTTGTAACAAATGAGGAAATTATACCAGGGTGTCTAAGGATCTGAAAATCATGGAAAACATGGAAAAGTCAGGAAAGTTTTTTTTATGATTGCAAAAAAAGGAAATTTGAAATGCAAAGGAAGAAGCATTGGAAATTTGAAATACAAAGGCCAAAGTCAGGGAAATTTGAAATTCATTGTTATAATAAATAACTTATTAAAATAAGTCTAAATAATGATAATTTTACCAACAAACTCCCTAGATAATAATTTTCTTCACTCCCACCATCAAGCGTTTCTCCATTTTCATTTCCTCCGTAACTTTATTCCCTCGCGACTTAAAAATCAACATTATATTATTTTTTGTCTTTTGTTTTGTATTCCGCATTTGTTTTTATATTCATCATCCTTCCTTTTATTAGCCTCCCTTACTTGATAAAGTGAGCAGATGACTTCCGAAATTATTATTATTTATTTTAATTAAAAGCTACTCCAGTTACAAAAAAATCTTTTGTCTCTATAAAATAACTCTCCTGAACTATGTTTTTCGTAGTGTATTGCATACTGGAAAATTAGAAAAACTTGTACTTTTGACTAAACTTCCAAAAGTTACCCTTTTGCACCAAAACTAATATAATTTATATAAAATTATTAAACCCGCACTTTTTCACTAGAAAAGTTTGCCAAATATATAACTAAAAACATTGTGTTTAGCTAAATTATTTAATCTGTAAGTAATTTTGAACATACCAATCTCTTTTCCCTCATTATATTTTCATGCACAGTTGAAATGAAATAGAAGATGAAGCATCAGCTTTGCGATTATATAGTTAAACTCTTTTATAATGAACTCAAAAAGGGCCGAATAAAATATAAACATTTAATCAATGCAATTTTTTAGTGTAAAAAAAATGCACCTTTTTAATAGAGTCTTTTATTTGTAAATTCACTGCAATTGAGTTATAAATGGCTTTGGGGTTTGTGTTAATGAAAAAAAAACATGCTCTTAAAACTTATTTTGATTGCGCAAATTTTAATGCATTGTGTGTTGTTTACTGTAATTAGTGACTGGAAATCGATTAAGATTTGGTCTAGAAAACCTGGAAAAATCAGGGAAGTTTGAAACAGAATTTTATTGACGCGCTCTTATATGCAGTTAGTCTTAAGACCATTTTCACAAATAATTAAATTGTATTTAAATGATTGTATTGTCCTAGAAATGCTTAAATTACGTTAAAACGAAAAAATTACTATAAAAATGACAAAAGCATGTCGAAGATGATGAAATTAAATATTACCAACAATAAATTTATAATCGCATTGACTAACATCGAAATTGCTTAAATAAGATATTCTAATTGACTAACATTGAAATAAGGTGGTCGGGTTCCAATGTCGAGTAGATTACGATTTTAATTTAGGTTCAGTAATTTCATGTTTTACAATTTATATTATAAATACGCAAACATTACCGTTGTAAGTAAAACTAGTAATTTTCATTTATTTAGTTTAAGTCTGAGTCATCATTTATCTATTTTCTGTTCACAACTTACATTAAGAAGCACGGGAGGGAAGTGAGCATTATATATGCGTTTAAAATATATAAGAGAACACTGGAAATCTAAATAATAGGAAAAAATGTTACTAATTTTATATATAATTTCGATATACCTTGTATTTTAAACTTACAGGTTTTTAAAATGCGCACAACCAAATAATTCAATACGAAATTACATTTAAAACCAGATAATGCTTAATATAATATATAGATCTGCTTGCAAATAGGTTGTATTCGTCTTACTTTTAAACTATAATTACATTTATATTACTATTATAGAGATGGGGGGAATGAAGCGCGTTTTAATATAAAAATTCTATTTCTCATGTCCACTTTTTCGAACTTTTTTATTATTTTTCGGCCTGTTCCGCAGCAATTACATTTCTAAAGAAAGTTTTCTACTTCGAAAATATAAAATTTAGCTTCTTCAGGAAAAAACTCGGAAAAACAGGTGTGAAAAGCGGGAGAAAAAGTAGAGAAGGGAGAGGGCAAGTAAAATATGTTTTTTTCTACTCCTTATTTTTTACTTGGATGCGAAGAGATGGAAGAGAAGAAGAAAAAAAAACGCATCTCTAGAATTGAAATTTTCTGAACAAGCCCTGTGCATGCGCAGAGAAAACCTTGGAACTGTCGATAGCAAAATTCTCAACTGATTTTGGGGAATCGATTAGGAAATGAAATGTCGCTTCTTTGATTTTTACTCTTGTCGATTTTAGTTGATTTTTTCAAGTCTCTTCTTTTCGGCAAGCCATTAATATTTGGAAAGATTAAAGCACGACACAAATTTCATTTACGAAATTTAGTACTATCTACACGCCTGAAAATATTTATTGAGTGCCACGATTATCTGTCGCTGAAATTTGTAGATTTCCTAAATTAAATGGTATGAATTTCGTAGGGATGGCAGCGAGTTCATTTTTGAAGGTCATTTCCAGAGGAAGGCAAGAAAATTATTTGGATTTATTTTAAAAAAGACTGTGGATATATCTTTTTTTATAAAATTTAGAATGTAAGTGAGTGGAAGTGAATAAAGGCTTGTGAATTTTCTGTTTTCATTATTTTGAAGTCCGGAATAACTTACATACTACTATATTTGTTCCCGGCCTGATATAATTTGAGCAGTTTTTGGATGTAATTCTGTGCATATTTTAATTATTAGCCGATATGTTTATAAATATCTGATTGTTACAATATTATCGATTATATATACTAATTTATAATTTCATTTATTTATCGTACTGAGAGTCTACTGGCAGATATCAAATGATGAAGATCACTATTAATATTTTTACTCAATGTAAAAAATAGCATTTACATTTTCACATTATTATACGTTTTTATAAAATTTTATTTATTCATGTAGCTCGTGTCTAAGGTATCTTACAAAAAACCCTTCTCCATTTTAAATTAATCCTTTTTGAAAGAGTAACACTGTCTGTTTCAAAAAACGTTTACCGAAACCAAATAATTGTCAGCTGGAATTTTCAGTTTAGCAATTCACCAAGAACATGTTTTGTGAGGGAAGAATCTGTTGATTGTAAGTGTGTTGATTTGTTTTTGTGAGAAGATTATTTGAATCATTGAATGTATTTTTTTTTGTGAGGAAGATTATTTGAATCAAAAATTTCTCTATGCACTAAATAAAAATAGTTTTTTTTCCGTATCAAATAATCGTCCTAATGTTTAACCTTTACACAGCACTATTTAATTGTAGTTGATAATTCTCGATTCTCGCACTACTGTGAATATTTAAAAGATTCCAAACGTAATGCAAAATTGTACATTCGAGCTACAAACGCAATGACACACAATGTTTCATTAGTTGAAAATGGTTTAAACGTGGTGTAATTTACATCAATTCGATTGATAAGTAGCAGCCTTTGCAAACCGTCACACGGATATGTTTTGTTTCAAATACAATTTAGTTTATCAACGTTTATGCGTTTTTATTAATTACTTTATTATAAACTTTAATTGGAGTGAAAATAATAGCCTATATTATATGAATTAATTCTACAAGCAGTTTCATAAATAAAAACAATTTATGTCAGTAAAGGTTTTACTATGATTAGTCAAATTATTTATGGATTGACTATATATATGGTGTGCGAACAAACACGTGAAATAGTTTTATTTGCATAAAAGGACTTTATAATGATATGAATTAATCATTGATGTGATATAAATGTATTGTTATAGTTAAAATGCTATAATTTCCTTATGTGCTTATGTATGACATAATCTCCTGTTGATTATTTCGTTATGCTTTCAATTCACTTTAAAAATACCATAATATGATCTCTCTCTCTCTCTATATATATATATATATATATATATATATATATATATATACATGATGTCCATGTCTTACAACAGATTTATTATCTGCTTTATTGAATATGAATATTATATAACTGAAGCTAAAAATGCGTACGAATTCTACTACGAGTATAAGGATATTGTCATTGGGCATTACAAGATAAAATATTGTTGGCAAATAAGCCGAAGTAAGCGTTATCTCCGAAGGACGTTGCATTTTTAAATATTCGTATCGTTTCCAGAATTTGAACCTAAGTTTATTGATTATGAATATATTTATAAAGCCGGCGAAGAATATATTTTATTCTAAAATTGCACTGTTGTATCGGTCATGAATATTTATAACACTCTATAGTAATGGAAAATGAGGTAAATTGAATTCTACGACTGAATTGTAACTCTGAGATATTACGCAAACAGATACTACGTCAAAAAAGTACTTAAAATTAGCATATATTACATATTGCATTTATTTAGTTTTGTATTCTATATTTCTTAAATATAACGATGATTATATTCATACAAAACTGCTAATAGAGTGCGTTATCTCAATAAAATTTTTCGAAGTAACGATTATTTCTCTGCAATGATGGTATTTTGCGATTCCAGCAAGTGCTTTATATACTTAAAACCATCCCTATTAAGGTCTTGTCAGTTTAATGACCTTTTTCTGAGCTCTTCAGAAGTCATTCACGGTAGAAATTGCTGTATATTTCTGATAGTAATGTTGAAATGAATTTTTTTCAAAAAAATTGATGCATGACACTATTTTCATGAATAAATATGATATTCTCTTTAACGTAAACACATCATCTTATAGGTCTCTTTTCACTATCACCCTTTCTTTTTGCTCTTCTTTCTCGTTGTTTTACAAGTCTATATCAAACTATATTAAAGATTCTCGTTTGTCTTATCTTCGACGCTGTTGCGAGTCAATCTAAGGTTACTGATGAACTTATAAGATAGTAATTTTACACACACATCCCTAACCTGATCTCTTTGCTGGAGGAGAATCTTATAAAATGCTTCGGCTTTCTATTCTCCTACATTTCTTACCTAAATCTTATATTTTCTCTATTATTATATATTTTATCTAGATAATCATTCAACAGCATTGTCGATGTAGCTTACATATATTAATTTTGTATACCACTCAATATGTATCTTAATTTGAATAAGTTATTTATTTTTATTATTTATTATTATTCTCATTCTTCTTTCTCTCTTGTGGGATGGTTTTGTTTTGCAAATCTTTATAAAGATAAATATTCCTCCCTTCTTATGATATGCCACAACACCGATCCAACTATCCTTTCCATGGTCCTTTTCATTGTATTTAGTGTTTCTATCTCTTCTCGAATATCTACATTACAGTTTTGTCCCTTAAAAAATTTTAAGGGAAATTCTTTTGAACACAGAATGGGCCCTGCGGTGGTGACGTGTTAACCTAGGGTATTAATCATCCGGGTTCGACTCCCGAGTTGCCGAAAAGAAAAGTAAACCTATGGACTATCTGCTCACCGTGGTCCGAAGGTTAATTGCCTAAGTTCAGTCAGTGCTAGATTAAGTATTAAGCAAAATAAATACATGCTTAGGACACGAAGAGAAGGGGTACCAGAGAAATGTTTTCCATTGCCGAATTTACCATGGGTCATGGTGTGAAAAACTACAAATGGTGCGGTTGAACCAAATTCCAAAAAAAAGGAGATCCCACAATAAATGAAGAAATTACATGTATATAGGGACAGGCACAATGGGATAAATGGCCATGAGCCCGAGACATTAAGGTACCCAGCCCCAAAATTTATTAAAATAAAAAACATAATAATAAACACAATATTACTTCATTTTTGCTTGTTTTAATTATATATATATGTGTATATAACTTCTAAAAAGTGTTTTTAATTTCTTCCACAAAGTATTTTTAAATTTTTCTACAAAGTATTTTTAAATTTTTCTACAAAGTATTTTCAATTCAAGCAAAAAGATGTTAAAATACTTCATCTTATCATATGTAATTCTAGTACAGATTTGAAAGACTATTAATCCAGTATTATGCTTTCAAAATATAATGATTGGATTAATCTTTCCTTGACATTCCTCTAAACTGCAGATTGCTTTAAATAGCGAGGGTCTATTTCCACCATTGTTATGAGACTTCAAATGTAAACATTCACGCATGCTCATGAGCTACAAGTTTAGTTTTTGTATACTCAAAATTTCAGCTCAAATAAACTGAAAGTACTAAGTGGAAAATTAAATTAAAATGAAATGAAACATCCCGAAGAAGCTAAAGGGAAAAATTAGAATGCTTAACGCTAAAGTTACTATTAAACTACCTTTAATAATGATATTCCATCATATATATTTCTTTTGGACAATGGAAAATAAAGGAATTTAAAAATATTACATGATTATATTCGCATTCTCTTTTTCTTGTATATTTATGTAAAATTTTTTAATATACTGTTGCATTCAAACCTTACATCCTAACGCTATCCAATTAAGGGGATTTAAAAATGAACAAAACGCATTGCATTTTATATTATTAGTCTCAAAAATATTGATTGAAAAAATAAGTAAATACGATTTTCTTTGGGCTTTTCATTGATTGGCGATAGTAGCGCCTTCGTTAATTTCCAAACTTTGGTTATTTTGAGTGTTTTTGTGTTTCGAAATTCCTAAATAGGGATATCTTATCAAAATATAAAATTAAATTTCTAAATCACGATG
Source organism: Dysdera silvatica (assembly GCA_006491805.2). Taxonomy (NCBI): domain Eukaryota; kingdom Metazoa; phylum Arthropoda; class Arachnida; order Araneae; family Dysderidae; genus Dysdera; species Dysdera silvatica. Next base: position 60,733,681 of record QLNU02015270.1, read on the forward strand.
ATGCTAATGTAATCATGATCCAGTTGCGCATATTTCCAAAATTTGATTTCATGAAAAGGTGATTAATGACGTACTGCACAATATCAAAATTATAAATAAAAATATAAACCACAACGTCTTTATTGCGTATAAAACGAAGAAAACTCAATGGTATTTAGATTAGCCAGGCACTGGTCTTCATCAGGAAGACAGGTGGTCTTTATCGGGAGATAAAAGAACGTTTTATCTCTTGATAAAGACCACCTGTTTGGTCGAAATGCCCCTGAGCTCTGTCTGTTTTATGCCGAATAATTACGTTGGATTTTTGTATTTTTATTTGTAATTTTGATTTTCATGTTTAGATTAACTTGTAATTTACGTGATACGTTAATGAATGGAATTTGAGTAGAATTTATTATTTATTCTTATTACTAAGATTCTTATTACAAGAATATTACTTAATTCTTATTACTAAGAATAATACTTAATTTATTACTAAGAATAATACTTAATTCTTATTACTAAGAATAATACTTAATTTCATTACTAAGACAATACCAATTTTATTACTAAGAATAATACTTAATTTACATTAAGAATAATACTTAATTCTTATTACTAAGAATAATACTTCAATTTTACACAAGAATATCAATACTTAATTTTATTACCAAGAATATCACTTTTAATTTTATTACTAAGATTCTTATTGATAAGAATATTACTTAATTCTTATTACAAGAATATTACTTAATTTGTCATAAGAATATTACTTAATTCTTATTACTAAGAATAATACTTAATTCTTATTACTAAGATTCTTATTACAAGAATATTACTTAATTCATTACTAAGAATAATACTTAATTTTATTACTAAGAATAATTTGAATTTTATTACTAAGACTTATTGATAAGAATATTACTAAGATTCTTATTACAAGAATATTACTTAATTCTTATTACTAAGAATAAAGACGCTGAAATCTTGTAGAACTCAGCCTAGAAACGGTAAAATGAACGGTACAACAAAACAAACCAAATGAGCCGGCTACCCTTCAGACTAACCATTCTATAATCAACCAGCCCCTTGCTGTTTGCTTCTCTGCGATAACAGTGTCTGCACAGAGAAACCTAACGCGTAGGGGCGATGAAGGAGAAGAAATTTTGTTTTTGTCCCCAAAAAACTACACAGTTTTTTTTAATAATGTATAAATACTAAATGGTTACATATCATTGTTGTGCGTCTTATTAATGAATTAGAGCGACCTTGCGATGACCTTGAATTACTTTTGCTTAACGAATAGTTAACCTTTATTTTCTGTAGAACGCTTTAACGATCTCAAGAATAGCGATATTTCTTCACTGGATGTTATTTCGAACGGCAATCTAGACTTTTTGTCGCTCATTACTTGAAATTTGGCGTTCTTTTTTTTCTCGCCAAGCTCTGTCAATGACAGCAGCAAACAAGTACGAGTGTAAACAGCAATTTTGTATGGATTCTGTAGCCCCAAATATAGCATTTGAAAGTTTTCACCTTTTAACTGACAATGTGTTTATAAAAGCATAGATCTTCATTTTTTTTATCGATCAAAATTTTTGTTTAAAGGAGTAATGAATGTACGATCTTTTATAAAGAGTACTTTGATAGTCGAAGAACATATGTTGCATAGAGTCTCCCTCTCAGTAATATATACTATATTTTTGAAAGTATAAACCCAACTTATTCAATGTCTATGTAACTAAGACAAGGCGTTAAAATTTGTGACAAAATAATAAGTTGGCGTTAGCAGATCTCGGAGGGAATTTCTCTAGCCTTCTGAATGTACATCTTCTCCTTCAAAATCTCACACTTATAAAAATAAAATGACGTTTTGATAGATTGTTAATATTTTGTAAAAGTTCCTTGACGGCTAATGATTTATAGTTTTTCAAAATAAAGCATTTTATACATCTCCTGGATGTTAGTGCTTTCACTACTCTTGCAGTTGTAACTAAGTAACATTAAAGAACATTTTAATAGTTAACACCACTATTAATACATTCTTTTGAATTATAGTTATATGTCTTAATTATTACTTTGCCTGTATTGAACTATGACGCTAAACTTATAGCCTGTTGTTTAGCGTGGTTTTTTATATAAATAGTTAGACTTAATAAAACGGTTTAATAGAAATTAATGTGATAAATTATGTAAAATATGATTAAGTTTATTTGAATCAAGCTCTATTTTACTCTTTGTGTATTTTTGCATAAAAAGACAGATTTTAAGTCTTGCGACAGAAGATATTTGAAACGACTCAAAAGTGTTAGGACCCTTAAAACCAAGGTGCATTCACACACGACTAAATATTCTAAGAGTCAAACCCAGCATAATGAGTTCAAAGGATGTAATGATAGTCACAGAGATACGATTTTACAGGGTTGTTTTAATTAGAATCAACCTCAAAGGCAAAAAAAAATTAGCAAATTACATTACTACTATCCCAACGGTTTTTGACCAACTACAATATTATTTAATATAAATGTATTTGTTATTCACATTATTTTGTTGCAGTTTATGAATTGTTTATTTTGTATTATTATTATTATTATGGCTTGTATTTGTTATTAAATCGATAGCTATCAAATCTATTAATATTAAATTGATAAACAATAATCTGATAATTATTAAATTGATAAATGTTAAGTTGGCAATTATTATGTTAATAATTATAAAATGGTAATGATGCACATTTATTATTTAATTTTTCGTCCTTTCTGGAAACGACAAACGTATTATAGTAAAGTCTCAATGATTCGACACGTCATTGGGTAAGGACCCATATGAATTAAGCGGGTATTAAGTTATCAAGGTTCAGGGAAATTTAAAAGAAATTAATAATTTCTATCAATTTAAATTTTTAAAAATATTAGTATAATTCGATAATTGTTTCTTACTTTGATATAAATGTTTTAGAAGTTTTCGTTCCTATTAGACTACATACTGAACTAGAGTTTACTGCTAATTATAGAAACAATTGAAATTATTTAAAATAAAACTTGTTTTTAAATACGCCTTAAATATGTCTCGAATTGTAGTTCGTCTTTGTGCAATGAATATATTAACTGTCCCCAAAACTGTGTAAGTGCTTCAAAGTTGCTTCATCTGTACTATCGTATATATATGAAGAATCGACAAATTATACCTTGACTCATAAGATTCCTGGTGAGTTGGAATGTTAAGTTCATTGTCTAATATTTTTCATTGTTTGCACAGTCAGGAGTATTTACCAGAGGCGTAGCCAGGGGGCGGTTTTGGGGGTTGTAACCTCCATTGCAATGAAATTTTATATATTTAACATAGGAATATATGAGTTGTAGCTCTGTAACCTCTCCCATTAAGACTATAACCCCTCCCTTATTAACTTTCTGCCTACGCCACTGCTCTTTACCCTGCTTAAACTTCATTCTTTACTTATTATTTCTGCAGTAATAAGCTTATTTTCAACCGTCAGATATTTCTTGAATTTAGAATATTCATTTTCGAACTTAATGGCAGTCACTTTCCCATATCCCGATCTTAAAGGAAATTTTAGAACGTAAAAAATAATTTCTAGTTTCTATAACTGCTGAACAGAACCTATATATAGCAAGTTATATCATAATTTTAATGTTAATACTATTATTTAAAATATGATTTGTGTTTTCAATAAAATATATGAGTCTTTGACAAAAAAAAATTTGAATAATGCCTTGATATAGGGAAGCGTTTCTCAAAATATTGTCCGTGTCTTTCTATTAAGTATTGGGGAAATATTTCTCAAACAATATTTTTTTAAATTTTCTCTAAGCAAAAGATCCCAAAATATTTCTTACCATCCACCTCCTTCAAGAATTTCCGGATATTTTATCGATCCGCCCTATTTTACTACTGCATAAATGTAATAAGGGAAAGGTCTTGCGATATTTTTTAATTTGCTTAGTTTAATGTTTGTTATTTATGTGATATGTACCTAATAAGCATTATATATATTTATTATTAATTTGTTTTTATATAAACTCAGTCGCATGGGATGTGAGAAAGTATGCAGTTTGATATCGAATTAAACAAAATTGAAGGAAAAATAATACCCAAGTAAGTTCAGTTTACAACATATTATCAAGGACTACTTTCGTCTCATAAAATAACAAAAATTAACATACAAATATGACTTCTTAAAGAGAAAACATACTTTGATTTAATTTTTTCATATAAAAATCTTTTACATGGGAATATATATATATATATAAACCTAACCATTTAAACTCTTATGTGTACTACGTACTGTAAGTAATAATTATATTGGTGATTTTTAATAAACTGTATATTAATCGACCTCTGATCAATCCACGAAAACTGAGTCGACATTTAGCAATGTCATATTGACCCTCAGGATTATATCAACCATTTTGGGACCTTATTCAGTGAATGCGGCGCAAGCATGGACCAGCCGCCCTTGCTGAAAATATTATTTCCTCAAAAATAATTTACCGAATTTGTTTTTATATAAAATTATACACAAAAATGGAAATTATTCTTTTTAAAAATATGTTTAGAACAGATTGTCACTGAATAATTTGTGCGCATCATGTTTTATAAGGATTTGAGTTTTTATCTATTACATAGTAAAGAGAAGGAAAATCACAAATTTCAGCATACCTCTATAAGTTTTTAATACAAAATTTGTTAAGAAATTTATTTATTGATGATAAGTACTACTTTGACAGTTTGCTAAATACACTGCTGACCATTTATAGTACTACACCTTGAAGGCGGCATGCAACAAGAGCAAAATTTGCATGGAAGGTACAGTATGCTGGGATATGCCATTGATTAGCATTTTAACGTATGCTCGCAAAACAGATGTAAAGCCACCAACAGTTTGTATAATTGGGAAGATCATGAAGCGAGATTCTTATGCGAAAATCGCATTCGCACGTTTGTTGCTTCTATGAAGGTCTTGTATGCCTCATGTAAAAAGGAAAAACGCCTACCAGCACCCGTCAGATTTTGATCGCTATAGAAGTTTGGCCTACCGAGACTATATATTTCTGCTCGCGTTGGTCGAGATTCCATAACTGTCTCGAGAATATGTAATCGAGGGGTCAGGGAGGATTATACAGAACGCCGTACGGAATCTTAGCGGCCACCGGTCATTAACACCAGAGAGGACAGACATGTTATTCGCATGGCCTTGCGGGAGCGTACAGCCGCGTCACCTGCCCTGTCAGGAAATTGGTTCATTCTCAGGACAAGTGTCTTCATGTACAACTCGACGACGTCTGTGGTACCACGGATTTTTAGCACTCTGGCCATTGCTGCTGCTTCCTTTGACGCTGTAGCAGAGACAGATGTGTATACAATGATTCGTTCAGTGACGAACGTGCACGTAGGAGTGGCGTCACTTCGTCTTTTCAGACAAATTCCGGTTCTGAGTACAGCATCATGATGGCTGTGTTCATCTGTGGAGGTACTGAGGGGAAAGAACCTTGTCAGCTTGCGCTTGTCATCATCATACGAGCCCAGCATCTGGAGTAATTGGGCGCACATTCGATCACCTCTTGTTTACAGAATCGGTAGTTTAGGCAGCCACCGTTACATTTCTTAAGGCCCATAGTTGCATTTTATCTTTCAAGACTTTGCCACGCCACCTTTCAACACGACAATGTACGATCGCATGTTGTCCATGCTGCCTTGACCTTCTTCGATACAGAGGGTGTTGGATTGTTGCCCTGGCTAGCACGCCCTCCAGATATCTCACCAACTGGAAACGTCTGGCCAATGGTTGCCGATAGACTGGCACGCCAACGATCACTAACCAGTACGATAGATGAACTCTGGCATAGAGTTGAGTGCCACATGGACTGTTGTACTCCTACCTGCCATCCAAGCTCTGTTCGACTCGATGCCCAGCCGGATTGCAGATGTTAATGCTGCTAGAGACGACTTCTCTGGGTACCGATTTCTGCATACTGTGTACCTCGAAATTATTGTTAACTTTAATCATTTCTTTCTTTCATTATACTGTATGCATACTATGAATATACGGAGGGACCCTGGTTCGAATCCAGGATGGGGAAAGCGTCTCTTTTTCTCCAAAACGAATAAAGCTCTAGTTTGAGCTATAATCTATACGTGGGTGGCAGAAATTATTGTATAATGAATATAATTCTGTTATTTGTTTTCCTTCCTGGTGTAGCAATTTTAATAGCCAGCAGTGTATATTAATAAAATACGTTAAAACATTGACAAATCCTAAACTCCTAAGCTGTAACTTTCTGAGAGACTCCTGTCAAAAAAGTGTCTAGCTGAGGCCCTGGGTTAAGATTTTTAGATTTCCCCATTTTGATAATTCACAATGAACAAAGAAATGCTTACAATGGTACATAACTGATCAATGTTTAAAAACACTTATAGGGGTTGTAAATCAGACGTTAAATCATGAGAAAAAAGACAGAAAACATTTCGATTGCGGTGAGATTTTCTACATGAAAAAGAAAGGTGCAGTTATCAGAAAAGATGAAAAATTTTCTACTTTGGCTAAAAACTTTCTTGTCGAGATTTCTAAGCCGACATTCGAAAATTAAGGGGGACCAGGGGCGGACCGGGTCTTCTCAAGGTGCGCACACCTTGGATTATTGAAGGGAACGAGTCCTAAAATCCATGAGGGCGCACTGGCTGGGGGGACCGGTTGACCGGAGGCCCCCCCCCTGGAGGATGCAATGTCGACAAACGTGTCTTAAGAAGTCGAATTACCAGGAATTTCGGTTATTCTAGCTTCGAATTAACGAGGCTCCGCTATAGCAGCGTTCATAAAAATGTTTTACATTTAAAAATTAATATTATTTTACATGCTATAATTTTCTAAAGAAGCGCTTAATGTATGTAATGTGTCATATTTATTTTACGAAATTTTTTGCAATGCAATGAAAAGGTGAATTTGAAAATTATTTACATTTATTTTATTAATCGCAACACTCAAGGTGTATTTATGAGAACTAAGGGAACCACGAGAGAATTATTTTCATGTTTAATAAAATGTCATCTGCTTCCTTTGTGCATTTTAAAATTCGCATTTCGCGCAATTCAAGCAATGGCTGCCAAAAGTGTAATATATTATTTAAAGTAAATGAATTTATAATATTGTTTTCCACTATATTCAAACTCTTCATTTATTAATATTACACTCTTTTTTCCAAACCTTAACGTTACTTTAAGCTTGTGAAATACTTTGTGTCCCGACTTGTTTTGCTTATGCAAAGCGTATACGTATTAGTGGTAATTGTATTACGTATTAACTTTTTATGAGCAAGAAGAAAAGAGAAAACGTGAGACTTCCTTCACCCTGAAAAATTAATGCGCCATATAAAATTTCGTCGCTTTCTCTATAAAGTATATATTTAAATAAATTATGGAGGGAGATAATCAGCTTGCATTCGATGTTTTGATATTGATTAGATAAAAAATTAATATAGATATCACATTAAATAATATGTTCTTAAAAAATAAAAACGTGATTACATAATGGGATGACTTGTAATAAAATCGTTTTGGGCTTGAAGTCTCTTGCGTGAAATACACGAGCTTTCAATATAATCAATCTGTGAACCCAGGGCCATATTTCCCATTAAGCCGGCTAGACCCGTGTCTAGAGTGCAAAATTTTTAAGAGCATAAAATTTAAAAATAAATTTTTTAAAAAATTTTTTAGTTAAAAACTTAAAAATCAAATAGCGCAATAAAGGATATTTTACGTCACTTTGAATCTGTACATTAATAAACATAAAAACAAGAAACGCTCATCTAAATTAACATAGAATCGCCCCGAATCTAAGAAGTAATGATACGGCGCAGAGCAATCAACTCAGAGCGTGTCAAAAACTACCAGAGAAACTCCATGGGAGATGTTGAATTGAACGGCCTGGCCATTTTAGCAATCGAAAGTGACCTGACATCTACACTCAACTTTCAGGGAGTATTAGATAAGCTTTCGAAAACCAAGCAACATCGAAAGGTGTAAACAACCTTAAAGTAAAAACGATGAGAAAGAGTTTTGTGAAATATATACAGTATGTATTATTTCATGAGCTAATATGTTTAACGCTAGCGTAAGAAATCTAAAAATAATTTAAAACATCTTTCCCGTTTGGTATTTTTTGTACCGTACTTGTAACGTCTAGTTAGTAGTATTTAACTGTAATAAATTATTCCAATTAAGCTTCATTTAGTTAAGTTTTATTTTTAATTTAAAGGGACGAATGAATGGAAAAGAGCGATGTGTGGGGTATTGGGGTGCCAGGGGCGCTGAGCTCCACCCGGCCTATGTGAGCTAAGACAGGTATATGTCTGAAAAGACTCAAGATTTCCGTAAAATGTAGTTCTTGAATTTTTTTCTGTATATATATATATATATAGTGTGTGGAAATTATGTATAAAGAAATCACACGACAAATTATTGATGAAAAGTAATTGGCGACAAATTCCTATTTTTCAAAGCGCAGCTAATCGAAAAAGTTTTTTTTTTTAACGGTAGACCTTAATATTTTTCGAGGCCTTTTTTTCCAATGTCGATATCACAATTAATGATCAGCTATCAGTCAATACCAGTTGACCTTTTAGGAGAGACTTTCTTGATTCTATAACAAGAGATACCGCTAGAGACGCAAAGATTTCTTCCATTTTCCGATAACGAATTTGTTATTGGCAAGATGGCAACGTTGACCAACATAGTGTATGAACAGAGTCCGTTCAGTTCTGATGATGGTGTTAGACAGCCGTCGAAATAGATATTAACATTTAAAAATGAAATACACACAAACGCAGTTTAATGGGAGTTGGGACGATATTTTACAATTGTTTCGGTAGAAAACAAACGTCCACCTTCATTAAAAAAAATGTCCAAATCAAATTTTTGATGAAGATGGACGTTTGACGATGGACAAAGAAAATGTTGCTTTAATAATATTAAAATCTAGTTCGTCATATCGGACATTCTTGCTTTTTTTTGACTTGTTGCTTTGGTAACGGTAGCCACAGCACCGCCACACCAATAAGGAACTTGTCCGTAGAAAGCCATATGTATACTCCTCAGGGAGAGAGTGGTTGCGCCTGTAGCTTAGTAGGTAGAGCACCTGACCGGCAATCAGGAGGTCGTGGGTTCGGGTCCCACCAGGCGCCGGAAAATCATTCTTTTCTTTACGAGTAATTTAACATCTAGGCGATAAATAGCCTAATGATGTTGAGGACTACCTCATGTTTCGCCAATTTATGAATAAATACTCGTTGCACCGGCGTGAATAGGTTACCGTAGCCTTAACAATATACCAGGTTAGCTTTTCCGCGAGTATAGAGCAATGATTCCCAAACTATTGGATACGGACCGGTATTTCGTGTAGTGCGAAACATTTTTGAAGTATGCGTATTTCAGAAACATTTTTTAAAAATTGAAAATTGACCATAAAAAAAGATTGTGGTTTCTGTAAAAGCCAAGCACGTATCTAGGATATTTTATTTCGGGGACATGCCCATTCCCTGGATACGTCCCTGGTCAGCGCTAGGTGGGGCGCGAAAGACCCACGTTCCAAAATGTGGGTCGCGGATTCAAAAGTTCGGGAGCCATTCTATTAGAGGTTATGAATTTTTATTAAGGTGTAGGGTTACCAATTGCGGTTTCTACATTTATAGATTTGGTTATCGTTCTATGATGGATTGCAGAACGATGGAGCGGTGATA